>JABWTJ010000273.1:0-362500 GCA_016801875.1 Solanum sitiens | reverse complement strand
GGTCCTCCTTATGATGCTATGGACGGCTGTCCGAAGTGCAAGGGGTAAACTCGGACTCGGATAGGATAGGATTGTGCGCGTCGGGCCCTGTCAAAGTCGACGTCTTAACCTTGCTTCCAGCTATCCTCATGAGTCATTTTTGATGTAATCTGTCTCTTGATAAGAAGCTTTCTTTTGATCCGGGGTAATCTCGTCTTCTTGAAGAATTACGGATTCCTAAACCTAGTAAGGGAAAGCGATTCTACTGCAATTGCATTTATCAGTTGGATGAGAGTGAGAATAGAAAGGAAGCCGGGAGGAAGAATGGAGTGTAGCATTAGGGAAATGAGGAACCCTTCTGTTGAGCACCAATTAGAAATCAAGGTCGGAACTATGGGAATTACAATCGAGAGGGTCACTATGTTCGTGAAGGAAACTACAACCGCGACAACAACTTCTATCGGAGTAACTATGGAAACAGAAATGATCAAAGTGGGCCCTACGTTCCACCTCAAAATCGGGAAGTTGCTCCTAGGGATGGTGGAGGTAGTAAGGCCCAAGTTGAAGACATGTTGCAAAAGATGATGAGGAGGTTTGACGCAAGCGATGAGCACGTCAAGGAATTGAGAGGTGATTTGGCTAACATTGGGCAAAAAAGTGGATGCACATGCGGTCTCCATCAAGCATCTTGAGATGCAAATGTCCCAATTGTTGTCTACTGTAAACCCTCGTCAACCGGGTACTCTTCCTAGCAACACTGTTCAAAATCCGAAGAATGATGGACATTGTATGGCAGTCACTACTAGAGGTGGTAAGCGAACCATAGATCCACCTATGCCGTCTGGCGTAGAAAATAAGATGAGAAGAGAAGATGATGTAGTAGAAGCTAGTGGTGAGTTGGTAAATGAAATAGGAAAAGAAGCAGAGAAGCACCAAACGGTGACTCCTATTCCAAGACCACAACCACCATTCCCGCAAATGTTGGTGAAAAAGACCGAGGATGGTAAATACCGAAGTTTTATTAATATGTTGAAACATCTTTCCATTAATGTTCCTTTGATAGAAGCTCTTGAACAAATGCCCGGTTACGCCAAATTTATGAAAGATATGGTCACTAAGAAGAGATTGATTAGTTTTGAGGATGATGATAGGATGCAACACTGTAGTGCTATTGCTACAAGATCTCTAGTGCAAAAGAAAGAAGATCCGGGTGCTTTCACTATTCCATGTACAATCGGGTTGTTACACTTTGCCAAAGCATTATGTGATCTTGGGGCAAGCATAAATCTCATGCCTCTATCCATCTACAAAAAGTTGGGTTTGGGTGATCCAAAGCCCACTGCGATGCGGCTACTAATGGCCGATCGAACTGTGAAGAGGCCTATTGGGATACTTCACGATGTGTTAGTGAAGGCGGAGTCATTCATATTTCTGGCCGATTTTGTGATTCTTGATTGTGAGGTTGAATTTGAGGGGCCTATTATTCTTGGGAGGCCATTTCTTGCTACCGGTCGCGCCTTGGTCGACATAGAGAAAGGGCAGATGAAGTTTCGGTTAAACAATGAAGAAGTGACTTTCAATATTTATAGGTCCATTAGGCAGAGTGGTAAGCTCCAATCGGTATCTGCGATATCCTACAGAGTTGAGAGTTCGTCAGAGGTCCAATTAGAAGAACGTCTTGGTGTTGAGGCACTAGCAGCAGTGATTATGAACTTTGAGAGTGATAGTATTGCAAAGTATGGGTCATTGGTTGCGGCACTTGATCGAGGTGATGTTCAGTTCAAACCCAAGAAATTGGAGTTAGATATGATGCATCGCGAGTCTCCACCTGCGAAACTATTTATTGAGGAGGCTCCAAAATTAGAGCTTAAGGCTCTACCACCTCATCTGCGGTATGTATTCTTAGGGAAAGATGACACTTTGCGGGTAATTATTTCGTCAGATTTGAAGGTGCAACAAGTAGAGTGTTTGGTTGATGCATTGAAGTGGTTCAAGAGAGCTATTGGGTGGACTATTGCGGATATTATTGGGATCCCTCCCGGTATTTGTTCACACAAAATCCAACTCATGCCCGATCATAAGCCAAGTATTGAGTACCAGAGACGTTTAAATCCATCTATGCAAGAGGTAGTGAAGAAGGAAATTATTAAGTGGTTGGATGCCAAAGTCATATATCCGATCACCGATAGTAGTTGGGTATGCCCTGTTCAGTGCGTGCCCAAGAAGGGGGAATGACTGTGATCCCCAATGAGAAAAATGAGCTTGTTCCGATGAGGCCGGTGAACAAATGGAGAGTGTGTATGAATTACCGGAAACTAAATGCATGGACTGAGAAAGACCATTTTCCTATGCCCTTCATGGATCAGATGTTGGATAGACTTGCAGGCAAAGGATGGTACTGTTTTCTTGATGGCTATTCGGGTTACAATCAAATCTCTATTGCACCGGAACATCAAGAGAAAACCACTTTTACTTGCCCTTATGGGACTTCCGCGTTCAAGAGGATGCCCTTTGGGTTGTGTAATGCACCAGCTACCTTTCAGACATGTATGATGTCCATATTTTCCGATATGGTAGAGGACACCATTGAGGTATTCATGGATGATTTCTCTGTTGTTGGTGATTCGTTTGATCACTGTTTGAGTCACTTGTCTGAAGTTCTCAAAAGATGTGAAGAGTTCAACCTTGTGCTAAATTGGAAAAAATGTCACTTTATGGTGAAAGAGGGTATTGTATTGGGCCACCACATCTCAGAGAAGGGTATATAGGTTGATCGAGCTAAAGTCGAGGTTATAGAGAGACTTCCCCCAACCATCTCTCTAAAAGGTGTGAGGAGTTTCCTTGGGCATGCAGGTTTCTGCCGGAGGTTTATAAAAAATTTCTCAAAAATTGCACATCCTCTGTGCAAGCTGCTTGAGAAAGATTGTAAATTTTATTTTGATGAAGCGTGTCTGAAGGCAATTGAAGAGTTGAAAGAGAAGTTGGTATCTGCGCCCAACATTATTTCTCCGGATTATAGCAAGTCATTTGAGGTGATGTGTGATGCTAGTGGGGTTGCGCTTGGCGTGGTGTTGGGACAAAGAAGGGATAAAATCCTTCACCCCATTTATTATGCTAGTAAAGCCCTTAATGAAGCCCAAAAGAACTACACCGTGACTGAATAAGATCTCCTTGCGGTGGTCTTTGCTTTTGAGAAATTTTGCTCCTATTTGCTTGGCACTAGAGTTATAGTGCATACTGATCATTCTGCCTTGAGATATTTGATGGCAAAGAAGGATGCGAAACCAAGGTTGATTCGTTGGGTTTTACTATTGCAAGAATTTGACTTTGAAGCAAAAGATAGAAAAGGGACCGAAAATCAAGTGGTCAATCACTTGTCCCGATTAGAAGATGAAGCAATGCGAGAGATAGGTGAAAAAGCTGAAATTGATGATACTTTCCCTGATAAGCATGTGTTGGCTGCTTCTCAAGACTTGATTCCATGGTTCGGAGATTTTGCGAATTACTTGGCTAGTGATGTCGTCCCATCGGACTTGTCCTTTCATCAAAGGAAAAAGTTCATGCATGATGTGAAAAAGTTATTTTGGGATGAGCCATATCTTTATAGGATTTGTGCTGATGGTCTTATTCGGCGATGTGTACCGGAGGTTGAGATGTTGAGAGTTTTGGAGGCATGCCACTCCTCGCCTGTTGGTGGGCATCATAGTGGTATCCGGATAGCCCATAAAATCTTGCAATGTGGCTACTATTGGCCAACCATCAACCAAGATGCACATGAGTTCGCCAAGACATGTGATAGGTGCCAAAGAGATGGCGGTATTTCTAGAAGGCAAGAGCTCCCTTTAAATCCCATTCTTGTGATCGAATTGTTTGATGTGTGGGGCATTGACTTTATGGTCCCTTTTGTGAGTTCTCATGGGATGAAGTACATTCTTGTAGCGGTTGATTATGTGTCAAAATGGGTGGAAGCCATAGCACTTGCAAATAATGAAGGGAAAAGTGTCACCGCGTTCTTGAAAAAGAACATATTTTCCAGATTTGGCACCCCAAGGGCCATTATCAGTGATGGGGGATCCCATTTTTGCAACAAGTTGTTCAAAGGATTGTTGGATAAATATGGGGTTCGCCACAATGTGGCCACGCCATACAATCCTCAGACTAGTAGGCAAGTTGAGGTGTCAAACAGAGAAATCAAGCAGATTCTGACAAAAACGGTGAATGCGAATAGAACGGATTGGTCAAGAAGACTTGATGATGCTCTTTGGTCCTACCGGACAGCATACAAGACTCCCATAGGTATGTCCCCATACCAACTTGTATATGGTAAAGCTTGTCACTTGTCGGTTGATTTAGAGCATAAGGCCATGTGGGCAATGAAGAAACTAAAAAAATATTGGAATGAGGCTGTGGAACAAAGGTTAAATGGGTTGAATGAGCTTGATAAATTTCGCTTAAAGGCATATGAAAGTTCATCCCTCTACAAAGAAAAGAAGTACCATGACCAAAAGATTGAGAAGCGCGATTTTGTGGTTGGGGATTTGGTGCTTTTATTCAACTCGAGGTTGCGCTTGTTTCCTGGCTAACTTAAGTCCAAATGGACTGGCCGATTTTTGATCACCCAAGTTTTCCCTCATGGAGCGGTTGAGTTGGAGAATAAGGAGGGTGTAAGGTTCAAGGTGAACGGGCAACGAATCAAAATCTACCTTGAGCATGCTGAAAAAACAAATGAAGTGATCGAGTCACACCATCTTGATGAAATCTGAGTAATCAAGAGTCCTACGTCGTGCCGCGACGTTAAATCAAGCGTTGATTGGGAGGCAACCCAATATGTATCCTCTAGCCAACAATAGGTTTTTCATGATTTTATAGTCGTAGTTGCATTATTTCTGTTTTTCTAACTTAATGTCATGTATTAATTTTCTTTAGAAGTGTTGGCTAGAGAGTAAATTAGGGTCCATGTCTAAAAAGTGTCCAGAAAATACAAAAAGATTAGCTTATTAGGTGTTCAATGTGCAGGGACCAAATTCCCAGAAATATGCAGAAAATTGGTCTGGTGCACTGATCGACGGACCAATCGATGAACCGTCGTCAAATCGATGGACCGTCGGTAGGGTCCGTAGATCCCAGGTTTGTTTCTTTAATTTTTCTAAGTGAGGGCACCTTCAACGGTTCGTCGACTGACTTACGGTCCGTCGACGGGGAATCGTCAGTTCCTCCGACCCACTAACCCGACCTGACCCGACCGGCTATATATTAAATTTTTAAACTTTTCAGTTACCCACCCTTTCAAATACCCTCCCCAAAACCGTTTCCCTCCCCATTTCCCTTCAACTCCCACACTTACTCTCCCACTAACTCCCATTTCTAATCAATCATCTTCTCATCTTCCCCAAATCTCCATGACTTTCCCAAATCCCTTCTCTTCCCCACTCCTCCATCTTTGCCTGTCTTCTGCCCGGTCGGTGTTCGACATCACTATTTGGTGTTTCGTACTTGCAAGAATTCATCCCCTCATTCCCTACACTACAGTATACAGGTATGTCTTTCTCATCTACTCTCTTTATTATCATCACTTTACATGCTAAATTGCTGGAAAATGATAGTGTGTCTTGAATTTGGGACACCGTTGCATGCTTAAAATATTCAAACTGAATTCATAGTACCTTAGATAAATTAAAGTGAATAGGATGGGGGTGTATTGTCTGATAATTATTGTGTTTTGAGTGTTATTGTTTCCAACGCAGGGTTTGATAGTCTGTGTGCATCTAAGTTTAAAACTACGATAATTCAAGCCCTAGGAATAATAAAATGCTTTGTTATATGATAGAGGAACTTAATGTTCCTTAGATTGCTCTAAATTTGTTCTTTGGGGGCAATAATAACTGCCAAAATTTTGTCCCTGAAATCCAGAATGAGACCCCATCGACGGACCGTCGTTCAATCGACGGACCGTTGGGGTCCGTCAACAACATCTCCCCTGATTTGTCTAAGTATCTACCCAGAGGGGTAGACGACGATCCGTCAACTGGTCGACGGACCGTCCTGCATGACCGTAGACTCTAACAGAAACCTTATTTCTGAAATTACTCCAAATTTTTCTAAGGGTCCCACGAAGGACCCCCAATGACGGTCCGTCGTTCAGTCGACGGCCCGTCCTGCAAGTCCGTCATCCTTAACAGAAACTTTGTTATTTTAAGAATCAAAAAAGTTTCTAAGGGTCCATCGATGTACCCCCACTGACGGACCGTCGTTCAGTCGACGGTCCGTCCTGCAGGTCCGTCGTCTCTATCAGAACCTTTGTTCTTAAACTTTACACAAGAAATTTTCTAAGTGTCCACCGACGGACCCTCACTGACAGACCGTCGTTGAGGTCCGTTAGGCAGTTCTGCAATTCTGCATCTCTACTCTATTTGTGTTCCCCCTTCTGTGTTTGATTCTTTTGAGTTGTTGTATGCTTCTACTAGTACTGATAACCCCTCCTTGCAGGTATACATGGCACCTAAGCAAGACCTAGTCTACTCTCGAGGGCGTTCCAAGTCTGTCGCCCCTTCCCGCCGGTTGGTGATTGGGTCATCCGACAATGAACGCGACCCCGAATACGTGCCCCCAGTCACCCAGACACCATCACGTGCTGCTAGGACCTCTTGGGGCATGCCCAAGAAGGTGGCGTCCGGCGTAGTCACTGCCTCCCAGTCTAATGAGGAGCGCACACTGATCGGAACACCGTCTGGGTCTGCTGCAGTTTCTGAGGGAGCGTCTGGATCTGAGCAGGCTTCCAGGTCTGAGGAAGCTTTATCTTCACATGGGGCCACTGCTCCAGCTACATCGGTCCATTATGCATCGTCTGAGGAGGCTGACAGTACGGATTCTACTCCAGCACCCCTGACCGATGTCCCTGCTCCGGTTGCTGATCAGCCCAACCAGTGGTGTGTCGAGAGTTCTACGCCGCTTATGTGGCAACTCTCAGGGCTAGATTGGACAAGCAGACTAACCCCGCCAAAAACGCACCACTCGAGCATGTTCATGTCCGTGGCAAGCGGGTGGACATCTCTTTGCCCGCCATTCGTAGATTCCTATATGGTGCTGACATTGATGCCACTAGGGCCCCCCTCACTCCGTAGTTTGACTATAGGTGGAAGCTGATCAAGGACGGCAGTTTTCAGCGCGAGAGAGTGCTGAGAGAGACCACTAAGAGGTGGATAGCCCAGACCATCTCTGTGGATGGCGAGGGTGCTGATTGGGTGCTGGATCCCAAAGGAGGAATAAAGAAGGCCAACCTCACATTCACGGCCAAATTCTTATGGCTCTTGGTCCGTCATTGCCTCTCCCCCACTACTGTTGATAATATTGTCACAGGGGATCGTGCAGTTCTGATCACTGCCATGGTTGCTGGGTTCGAGGTTGACTTCGTGTGGCCTTGCAGGCGGTCATTCATGAGAGGTCCTTTAAGGCCACCACTACTTACCCCTTCCCTTGCATGATTTTTGAGTTGTGCAGGTCTGCTGGAGTGCCCGTGTGGCACATTAATGTGCTCAAGACCCCGACTGGCCAGGTTTATATCGGTCTCATCCGGGATGAGGCCAATGAGTTGGCTCCCAACAGAGGGCCCCGTGCAGAGGTGCAGCCGCTAGGTGAGAACCTGGCAGCCACGGTAGAGCAGGACCAAATGGTTGATCCGGCTACATCAGAGCCTACCGACACCACCCCGGTTGAGTTTATCCCGGGTACTAGCACCGCTCCGAGTTCCTCCCGCTCCAGCCCATCTGCAGCACTGGTCTCGATCACTAGGGTCCAAAAATTAGAGGCCAAATGGCCACACTTTAGAATCATATCCAGCCTTGGATGCAGAAGTCCATTTCTGAGGCGGAGGAGCGGATAGAGAAGAAGATGGCCCAGCAGACTGAGAGGCAGATCATGGAGTTCCACCAGCGCCTTGACGCATTTGAGTTAAGGGTTCTTGCCCGGCCAGCCGCTACTGTAGATTTGACGACTCTCCAAGCTGCTGTGGCGAGTTTGAGGGCAGATATAGATGCCATTCTGGAGGCCCAGGTGCCCGAGTCTCATGCCATGTCTGTGGAGCCTGCTGAGGATACGGTGTTGGTTGCTCTTTTCCATACTACTGCTCCACCACCACCTCAGCCACGGGAGCATACCAAGAGGCACCGATCTCGAGAGGATGATGAGACTCCAGCTAGAAATCGAGAGCGTCTTGAGTTGGAGGCTGCGAGGACAGCCTCGCTGATTGACGAGGAAGCTCGGCAGATGAGGGCTCAGGTGGTGGCCGCTGGGGCGTCTAGCTCCATGATTGATGTTATTGAGAAGAGCACTACTGAGGGTGCTGTTATTGCTGCGGACACTACTGACGGTGTCCCTACTATAAAGGGAGCGGGTTCCGGGACACCGGACCCGCCAGCTTGTTGATCATCGGCGCTATGCGCCTCAGGTTTGCTTCACCTACCACTCGGTTTTACATTTTTTATGCATTGGGGACAATTGCATGCTCTTTTGTTAGAGGTGGGGTAAATGGAAAGTGAGTGCTAGGGTGAAGTCTGAGTAGCCCAACTCACGATCCTCTCTTGGGGTTTTCTTGCCTGTGTTCTTTTTTCCCCAAGAGACTGTTTACTTTACTGTTGAACCGACATGTTAGTATCTTGTACATAGTATCGATATGAAATCTGAAGCATGATGGCTAAATAAAATGATATTCTGATCTAAAGAAAATTCTTGCATGATTAGGCATAGTGAATGATGAATGTGTGGCTCTAAGCATGACATAGAGATACACCCTGCATGACCCTTAATCTTAAGCTCGAACTAAGCGTCTGATAATCTAGTAGGGTAATGATGTGTTAAGTGAGTGTGAGAAAGTTGAATAGACCACCGTTGGTACTGAGCTAGAACTTGCCCGATTAGTCCTGCTAAAAGTAATCTGTAATAGACAATTAGGAAAGAATCATAGGCCCTTGTTCAAAATAGTCAATCTTTAGCCTAAATAAAAGAAAACCGAATGAAATTAATCTCTTCTTGATCCAAATGATTTGAGCTTAAAATGAACCTTTCTTTTTCTACCCCAACTTATCTTTTGGGAACAATGTGTTGGCGCTGGTCTCTCCTTGGACATGTTCACCTCAGCTTACGCCAAAAGCAGAAGTTGAGGGTGGCTAATGCAGAAAACAACCTTGTCGTGGCCCTGACCCAACCTTGGGTATTGTGTACCTTGACTCATGGCAAAGCCATGAGTTGAGGGTGGCTATTATGAGGAATGCTCCGGAAAGTGGGGTTGAAAGAATAAAGAGAGAGAAAGAATAAAAGAAAAGTGACTCAACAAAAGCTGAAATCAAGTGAAAATTGAAAATTTTGAAAGTAAAAAAAAAAAAGAGTCACTTACATAAAAGGAGAAAAGCAACGCAAAAGAATATAAGAAAATCAAGAATAGGGCGGAACAAATGACGAAAAGGTAGGACGCTTAGCCGTTATGACAAGGAGGGCAACAACTCACTAAAATGCATCCAAATGTACCCTACCTGACCCGGAGCCTACGTTACAAGCTAATAAAGTTCTATCGTGATCCTAAGAGTCTAATATGTTGAACTTAAAGTAGTGAAAATAAGGGCAAGCCTATGGTGATAAGTACCAACAAGGTGTGAAGTTAATGTGAGAGTGAGTGTTGAAAAATAATCCGTATACTCAAAGTGAAATCACTGTGTGAAAAAGGAGGATCCTGTTTTTTTTTTTAAATTAAGGACACTAGTTGCAATACTAGAAAGTTGGTATTTTGATGAGAGATAAAAGAGAAAAGGTGTCGGTGCGTGGTGAGTCTGTGTCATGGTCTGATCCACGTAAGTGAGCCTAATAGTGATATCATGCATGAATATAATGAAAGTAATCAAGATTGATAGCCAGATGATTGCGAATTCTAAAATAAGGATACTATTGTACAAAGGTGTTGTGGTGAGTCATAGTGCGTCGCTTGAGGACAAACAACGAATTTAAGTTGAGGGTGTTGATGTACCATGGTTTTACGGTACTTTCAATACTTTTCCTTAAGTTTAGTGTGTGTCTAAGGCTTTTTTGTAGTAGTTTTAATGTATTTTTCTTTATGTTTGCAGGAAAACTGTCCAGAATGAAAACACTGAAGATGTGCTGGAAATTGCAGAACAGATGACCTATGGAGCCATCGACGGTCCGTCGACCCATCGACGGTTCGTAGGTAGAAACCGTCGCCATAAAAATGTTATGCTGCCAAGGAAAGATCGGGGAATTTTGACAAGTGTGGGGCTACGGAAGGGATGAAGGACCGTCCTGGTGATCCGTTGATGTTAACAAAATGTAGCCTCAGTACCCGATTTGAAAAGATTCTAAGTGTGGAGCAACGAAGGCCATCGACGGACCGTCGTCCTGTGAACGGTCTGTCCTGCAGGTTCGTCGATGGTAACAGAGAGTTGAAGAAGAAGGTCTGAAAATAAAGTTGAAGTATGGAACGACGGAGGCCTCGACGATCCGTTGTTGCCTCAACGGTCTGTCGGTTAGGTCGTCGATGAGAGACGCATTTTTGGACAGATTTTCCTTATTTTGGTTTCCCTCTATGTTTAGAAATCTATTATTATAAATAGGACGAAAAACCTCATTTTTGGGGTTAGACTCTGGGTTATTTTTCTGATTTGTAATATTGGTTGTTGAATAATGGGTTTTGGAAAATACTTCATTTTTCCGGAATCGTTTATTGCATTATTTTCTCGAATTCAAGTGATTTTCTGGATTTTCTTCAATCTCATCAAAGTAAGTGCATGAGTTCTTGTCTAATTAATATGAATTGTGTAATTATGAACATGGGTAACTAAATCCACAACTAGGGTTGTGGGAACCATGGGTAATTAAAAAAAGTAAAACTAGCTAAAATAACAATTCTCAAATAGTTTCTTACATGTATTGATAATTCTTTCGTTTAGAAGTCTTTTTAACGAGTGCACGCGTTAGGACTCGCCTTGTTGCTACTTGCCGGACCAAGGAGGTAGATAATAAGAAAAGAATTATCAACGTAGATTTAGTATATACTATCTAATAGGCTAGTGTCGATTGGGGCGAAGTAATAACTAAGCCATACATCGATTATGATGCTTAATATGAGGTAAAAGGTAAGGTTTAGTAAAGTATACACACGTAGCCGGACCAAGGTGCGGAGTGAAATTCACTAGTAGCCGGACCAAGGAATTAGGGATACATAACTTATCACTTTGCATGCAAGATACTAGGAAAGAGTTGTTATAGTTAGGGTTACAGCGTTATGAACCTAATGGGGAACACTCACACCCTAGTTTCTCTCATTACTTGATAACATCAAACATTTGAACTTGTTACTTGTTTACTTAGAATTAATTAAATAATTTTGTTACACAAAACCCCCCTTTTAATTGTTTATTTTTGGAAAGGACTTGATTAAAATAGAAGTAATCGTAGATTAAAGTTAAGTCTAAACCATTTTCCTCGTGGGATCGACCCCAACCTAATATTTGGGTTCTTTACTTGATACGACCGGTTATACTTCTTTAGGGAAGTGTAATTTGAGTGTATCAAATTCTACTTATTTTTTCATTTTTCTTTGCAATTGATGATACATTAATTCTTTTATCATATTTTTAATTAATTTGTTTTAATATTCTAAACGCTGGCCTTTTAAGTCTGAGAAAATCGATGTCAAGACTCAGATGAGATCATGACTAAGAAGGTGGAGAAGAAGATGATGAATTCCATGGTGGAATAAATATATTTACATGGTGATAGTTTTAACCTTGAAACTTCATTTTTAACTTAATATTAATTTATTTAGATTTGTCATAATAAAATTAGTTTTCTACATGGAGTATTAGTTTTCTACATGGAGTGTAACGTTATATAGTGTTTAAAATAAGTTTAGAATCACTATTTAACCTAGAACTCAAGTTTTTTGAAAAAACCTTTCACTTTGTCAATCAAAATCCCAATTTTTGATGTTATTAACCATGTATGATAATAGGGAATTGATATTTTAGGGTCACAAAGACTACCCAAATGATTCAACATGAAAACTCTCTTTAAAAATACCCACCGAGGGTTTTCCAAACTAAACATAGGGGAAAATGGGTGCAAAGCACTGAAATTTCAGGCCGAAAACACTCTCAATTATCACTTAAGCGAACCTGTTGTCACTAACACAATCATCACGAGTTCCTTCAAAAATTGGGCCTCTCACTTTTGCGAGCCACCTTTCGTTAACGTAAAAATTGCAAAAGTTAGTGGATTTTTGTGAATGCAAGGTTCAGGGAACTTGACTCCTCTCGAACGTGACTAGATCAATACTAAAGCAATGCTCGTGAAAGTGAGATGCTCTTTTGCTAAAGCAAAGCATACCAATATCTGCAAACCAGCCAACTCTCATTCATTGAAAATACCCTAAAGATTTGTTCGGAACCCCTAGACACAAACCAGATATTCAACTTGTCTAAACTCTATGTTTCAGAATCAATGGAACCAGTGAAATATGAATTCAAGGTCACCTTGACCTTAAATTTGAGAAATTCCCAAGGAACAAACATAACGTCTAAATTCTAAATTATTCTCATGAGCTTAGAAAGTTAATCCATGACCTATTCGAGGCCAAAAACAATCTCCTAAATCCAATAAAACTAGAGAAATTCGATTCGAGCATCCAAACCTGAAATGTTGAGCAAAGTCAACCCACAAGCTTAAATTTTAGAAATTTCCACTTAGGACCTCAATTCCACGAAAAGACTCCAAATTTGAAATAGACAACCCTGCTAGACCAATTTACACATTACGGGACTGATGAAATTGACAAAAAATCCATTTTGAGACTGATGAGTCCAAAATCTGGAATTATTTAGGGTTATATTTTGATAGGTTTAGTGTACCTCAAATGCATTTCTTCTCGAAAACTAATAGAATAACTTGAGTTTCATGTATTTAGACTTGGAGACAAGGACATGGGTAAAATCAAGCAAAGAGGAACAAAGACAGTTGAAAGAATGAAGAAGTGAAGGACTGAGGATCGCTAAACCCGTTCGGTATGTCGCCAAAACGTCTCAACCTCGCCTTTTGTTCCGGTGAGCTGAACCTTGAAGGAAGGGATCAAAGATGTTGTAGGCTAACGCAAGACGGCGATAAATATACCAAAGAGAAGATCACCGAGTGGATCGACAATCCCGAGTAACTATTCCGAGTGGGCCTTTACAGCATAGTTTTTTGAAAACTGTAAATACATGTTAATAATTTCATAGTTTTAAACAATAATTTTTAAACTTAGCTTCTAATATGTATTTTGGAGAGATCTTGGGAAACTTTTTTGTTGAACCTTGGAGATTTTAAGATTCACATCTTGAAGAAATGAAAAGTGGGTGTTGGAAATTCTTTATCCTAGACTCAATTGAAGCGAAAATAAATCATAACCAGTTGATGTTACTTCGATTTGGTACCATTTTATTCCCTTTTTCTATGTCTAGCTAAAACCCCAATTCTTGGGGTGTGATTTTGTGAATATGAGTTAAATCTATTGTTGGGTGTTGCTTATTGTTATTATATTCGCTGTTTAAATGTGATTTCACTTTGTAGTTCTGTTTGACTTTAATGAGGTTGTAGTTGCAAATACGATTTCACCTTACTGTTTTTGGATTGCGAGAGAGAGAGGTTTAAAAACTAAGACTACCAAGTTGATAGCCGGTAGTTATTGGTTCGTCATAGCTTCAACTCTAGAGAGTGAATCATAGTCCCTTTCCCACACTTTCAGATCGAGAGAGTGATTGGGCTAAGGCAGAGGCTGTGCTTAAAGGCTACAACTCGGTGTTTGAGAGAAACCTACTTGATTGAGGGTAAGTTACTCGAGAGAATTAACCTAGGCCTTTTGGCCTCTGCATCTGGTTCAGCAGAATACCATTCTTCAATGCTTTCCACGAGTTACCACGTTCTTAGACTAGGTGCTTCAAACAAGAAGCATTAGGTAGAAATATGTCAAGTCTTAAAACGTACAACCAACAACAATAACCATTCAATATTTGTTTCTTGTAACCTCTTTTCCAAAGTCTGAAATCCTTAGAAATTGTACTTATCATTTCTTTCCTGTGTTTTACGTATAAAAGGTCTATTCTTTCCAAAGACTCTCCTCTTAAAACTAGCTTCATGGTAAGTTTCATAGATCACCAAATCCAAATTTCCATATAGAAATTTACAGTTGATTCTATTGCCATAGAAGGGTTCAATGTGGGTGTATGTACATAACATATATATCCTATATTTCAGCATAAGAGAGGACAGCTAAATAACACTTCATTTCCCACTAAAATTTTTATATTTTTCTCAAAATCAGAACACATTATAGATAAAATCATACCCAAGATAATTATATACATATCTATATATTTCTCTTTTGAACTTCAAGCATCAACCATCATTATATCACCGTCTTCATCACGCATTACATCCAGATCCCTTTCTCTAAGATCATCGTCCTCACCAACTTTAGTCAAGGTTGATGCAATTGATACTATGAAATTTTCTCGAAATTCTCTACCACAAATTTCACCATCAAAAATCACTTCTAGTTCATCTTCATCTTCTTGTGGCAATTTATACCGACAGAGTGGACAAGTATTACTCCGATTAAGCCAAGGGATAATACAATCATTATGAAAAAAAATGCTTACAAGGCAATTGACTAGCTTCTGTATCAACTCCAAATTCCTCCATACAAATCGAACATTTTTTTGATGATTCATTGATTTTTATACTCGGAAATTAGTTGATAAACCATTTAAGAGTCGGTGAACGGAATTGAGGTGAGTTAAACAACTCAAACGAAAGATCGTCGTAATCACTCTCATCGGATTCAGTATCAGAATCGGAATAATTAAAAGTAACAGAATCATTGGTCGAAAGGGTATAATTTGTAAGAGTTAAATTTTGGGAAAAAGGTATAAAACTAGCAATGGTGTAATTAGGGAGGAGGTGGAGATGAAAGCAGTGAAGGCAACGAAACGAGGAGCTAACGCCGACGGTGGTGGTTATGTGAAAGGTATCGTTGCAGTTGTAGCGCCGGTAAGAACGGCGGTTAACATAATTTTATTAGTATTCTAACTTTCAAATTAAAATATAATTTATTGTTAAGTCATATTACATATTTACGATTTCATTTTTTTTTAAAAAAAATCATGTTTATGTATGCTATGTGGAAATTTGCTCTAAGAGTATTATGCTAAATTTTTGTTTTGAATTTATAACTTATGTTATATTTTAAGTTTTATTTGTTTTAGTAATATTGAATTCACATGGCACTTAATTTTTTAATTAGACTTGATAATTATCTTTTTGTCATACATTTAATAATTTATGACATTTTATTTGTATATTAATCTTGTTATCAAACATGCATTTTACGAAGTTCATAGAAACTTCAAACTTTTGGTATTTATGATCAATTCAATTGAAATATATTAATTCGAAAATATATAATTCAATTATTTTTTATAATATTAGTTAAAGAATAAATGTTTATTAATTAATATATTTTTAAAAAAGAATATATATATTAAATATTTAATTTAATGTCACTTAAATATTCTTATTTGTGTAGTATAAATTTTAAATAACTAATTTTTATTTTTAAAATTTAATATAATTTTATGATTGCAATTGTGCATCCAAATAGAACAGTTGTAATTACACTGTGACATTAAACAAGAAATGCATTGTTACAATGTAATAACACTGTGACAATCAAACATGTCAAAGTAGTTACTACCCTAGTAATTATTCCAATTTCAATTACCAGGTGACTTCTCAAACAAACCCTTAATGATGTTTGGTTTAAGAAAATTTTGCTACACAAACCTTTTGCTCATTAGTATTGATTTTGAAAATTGTCTTCCTTACTTATTTAAAGGGAAGTCATTTTCTTAATTTTGAGAAAAATAGTTGATTTGGAAAATATTTTCAAAATATATAGGTCAAACAATGATGAGAAAATTGAAAAACATTTTCCTTAATACCAAACACACCTTACATGTTTGTCTATAAATTCTTGAAGGAGAAGTTTTCCATATAATCTTCGTCCACTTAACATATATTACGACTATATAATGGTATATTAATTTTTAAAATATATTTTTACTTTAATATTATTTGAATCATGAAGTCTCTCGTTTCCATTAGATTAATATCACTAGCCAAAACCATTTCTCATTAGCTTTGTATAATGTCACTTACTGCAACCATTTCTCATCGGCATAATATCACCATCCGGAACCATTTCTCATTAGCTTTATTACCACATGTCTCATCACAACGTACAAGAATCAATGCAAATAGGCAATTTTATACACTGAGGAAGAGACAATAGACTCAAGCTACTCTAGTCTACAATTATTCTATCAAAGCATTTCATCAATTAACAATTTAGGATCAACATCAAGGCAATTCACTAAAACACAACTATCAACACATTGCCCTTTTATTGAATCCCCTTTTCGTTTATTAAGATCAATCAAGTGGAGTAATTGAATCCACACTTTATTCCCATTACTCCTGAACACATATTATAAAGGGAAATACAAGATTATACGTCATTTACATGGTTTAGAATTTCACTTACCGTAATTCAATCAAACGTTAATCCGAGACTTGTGACTAATCTTTCCAAACAATGTCCAAAGCCACACAACCTTATCAAAGAGTTAATCAAAATAAGATTATATAAATAACAACATTCATATGATACAGTTTGAAAATGGGTCAAATCAACCCAAAAATCCTTTCTAAAAAGAAGTTTGAATCCAAAAGTCTTTTCTTGAAAATGATACCCAAGCCATATGGAAGTCATTCGTGAAAACTATTTCGGAAAAGAGGTTAAAATAAGTTTAGAATGACTATTTAAACGTAGAAATCAAGTTTTTTGAAAAACCTTTCACTTTGTCAATCAAAATCCCAATTTTTGATGTTATTAACCATGTATGATAATAGGGAATTGATGTTTTAGGGTCACAAAGACTTACCCAAATGATTCACATGAAAAATCTCTTTAAAAGTACCCACCGAGGGTTTTCCAAACTAAAAATAGGGGGAAATGGGTGCAAAACACTGAAATTAAAGGCCTAAACCCTTTTAATTATCACTTAAGCGAACCTACGGTCACTAACACAATCATCATGAGTTCCTACAAAAATTGGGCCTCTCACTTTTGCGAGCCACCTTTCGTTAACGTAAAAATTGCAAAAGTGAGTGGATTTTCGTGAATGCAAGGTTCAGGGGAACTTGACTCCTCTTGAACGTGACTAGATCAATACTAAAGCAATGCTCGTGAAAGTGAGGGTCGCTAAACCCGTTCGGCATGTCACCAAAAGGTCTCAACCTCGCCTTTTGTTCGAGTGAGCTGAGCCCTGAAGGAAGGGATCAAATTGGCGGTGAAGAGGAGCAGCTGGCGTGTCACCGAGCAGTTTGGCAAAGTAGTATTATGTCTCCCAATGATCCAAAATGCAAAGATGTTGTAGGCTAACTCAAGACGGCGATAAATATACCAAAAAGAGGATCACAGGGTGGATCGACAATCCTGAGTAACTGCTCCGATTGGTCCTTTGCGGCATAAATTTTTGAAAACTATAAATACATGTTAATATTTTTAGCTTGGTATCAAATTTCATAGTTTTAAACAACAATTTTTAAACTTAGCTTCTAATTTGAGTTTTGGAGAGCTCTTGGGAAACTTTTCTGTTGAGCCTTGGAGATTTTAAGATTCTCATCTTGAAGAAATCAAAAGTGGGTGTTAGAAATTCATCATCCTAGACTCAATTGAAGCGAAAATAAATCATACCCAGTTGATGTTACTTCGATTTGGTGCCATTTTCTTTCCTTTTTCTATGTCTAGCTAAAAACCCAATTCTTGGGGTGTGATTTTGTGAATATGACTTAAATCTATTGTTGGGTGTTGCTTATTGTTATTATATTCGCTATTTAAATGTGATTTCACTTTGTAGTTGTGTTTGAATTAAATTAGGTTGTAGTTGGAAATACGATTTCACCTTACTGTTTTTGGATTGCTCGAGAGAGAGGTTTTAAAACTAAGGCTACTCAGTTGATAGCCGGTGGTTTTTGGTTAGTCATGGCTTCAGCTATAGAGAGTGAATCATACTCCCTTTACCTCACTTTCAGATCGATGGAGTGATTGGGCTAAGGCAGAGGCTACAACTCGGTGTTTGAGAGAAACCTATTTGATTCGGGGTAAATTGCTCGAGAGAGAATTAACCTAGGCCTTTTGGCCTCTGCATCTGGTTCAGCAGAATACCATTCTTCAAAGATCTCCACGAGTTACCACTTTCTTAGACTAGGTACTGCAAACAAGAAGAATTAGGTAGAAATAGGTCAGGTCTTAAAAGATACAACCAACAACAATAATCATTCAGTATTTGTTTCCTGTAACCTCTTGTCCAAAGTCTGAAATCCTTAGCAATTTTACTTATCATTTCTTTCCCTGTTTTTACGTATAAAAGGTCTATTCTTTCCAAAGACTCTCCTCTTAAAGCTAGCTTCATGGAAAGTTTTATAGATCACCAAATCAAAATTTCCATATAGAAATGTACAGTAAATTCTATTGCCATAGATGGGTTCAATGTGGGTGTATGTAGATAACATATATATCATATATTTCAGCATAAGAGAGGACAACTAAATAACACTTCATTTCCCACTAAAATTTTGATCTTTTTCGCAAAATCAGAACACATTATAGATAAAATCATACCCATAATTATATACATGTCTATATATTTATCTTTTGATCTTCAAGCATCAACCATCATTATATCACCGTCTTCATCACGCATTGCATCCAGATCCTTTTCTCTAAGATCCTCCTCCTCACCAAGTTCAGTCAAGGTTGATGTTGTTGATACTGTTAGGAATCTGCTTTTGAACTGTAGTAAATTTAATTTTACTGCCTATGTTTTAAGTAAGACTTAGTCAATTAGTTGTTTTTCATGCTTCCTATTATTTAGGAGTTGTTTAGTGACTGCTAAATCATGTGTTATTATTTTTACTTTTCATTCTAGGCTTTTATATATCTAATCTGAAGCATTAATAAAAAACAGCTCTTCTTCTGCTTCAATTATGTTCTCTTCCGTCTTTATGTTTTAGGTGCAGACTTTGATTTCCTTGTGCTATTTAGATTAAATAGAATTTTAAAACCATCAATTGGTATCAGAGCTTTATTTTTTAAGGGACCTCTGTGTTTGGACGCCAATCAGAAATTGTGAATACCATGAACGAAGAAGCAAGTTTTTCTTCAATGGCACCGCCAACTTCTGGTAAAATTATCGAATCTGAGCTTTTAGAATGCAGACATATATGGAAGCTTTGGATATGTGGGAGGCTGTAGAAGATGAATACATCATTGCTTTGCTAAACAATCCGACGACGGCACAAATCAATAATCACCGGGAAAGGAAAATTAGGAAATCAAAGGCAAAGACATATTTATTTGCTGAAGTTTCATCCACTGTCTTCACTCGTATCATGTCTCTGAAGTCAGGAAAAGAGGTATGGGATTATATTAAGCCTAAGTATGAAGCAGATGAGAGAATTCAAGGGATACAAGTGCTTAATTTAGTACGTGAGTTTGAGCTGCAAAAGATGAAGGATAGTGAAACCATAAAGGAATACACTGACCAACTTCTTAACATTGTCAATCATGTCAGTTTGTTGGGTTCCACTCCTAACAATTCAAGGATCGTTGAGAAAATCCTTGTAACGGTACCTGAAAGATTTGAGGTGACCATTACAATCTTAGAAAATACTAAGGACTTGTCCAGTATTACACTAACAAAGCTCTTAATTACCTTTCAAGCACAAGAGCAATGATGTGTTATGAGACAAGAAGGAGCTATTGAAGGAGCTTTACCTGCAAGCATCAAGATGATGGACGATATAAGAAAAAAAAGAACAAGAAATACCAACCAATATATGGAGAAGGTGCAACACACAACAATAAAATAAAAAATGTAGCTTTAAAGGAAACTGCCCTCCTTGTAAACATTGCGGAAGATCGAACACACACCTATCAAGTGTTGGAGAAGGCCTGAAGCTAAGTGCGGTAATTGCAATTAGTTTGGGCATGAAGCAATCATTTGTAAGAACAAAACTCAGCAGCAGGATGTAGATGCTCCAGTTGTAAATGAACAAGAAGAGGATCAACTATTTATTGCATCATGTTTTGCAAGCAATGTTTCTAGCGAGTCGTGATTGATTGATAGTGGATGCACAAATCATATGACTCATGATAGAGAACTCTTCAAAGAATTGAAGCCTACTCAAGTTGCAAATGTTCGAATAGGCCATGGTTGTCAAATCTAGTAAAAGGAATGGGAACTATTGCAGTTGAGACACAAGCAGGTACAAAAACAATAACATATGTTCTTTATGTACCAGGCTTAGACCAAAACATATTAAATGTTGGTCAATTGTTAGAAAAAAGTTTCAAACTTTATTTTGAAGGTAAATATTGCTAGATCAAGGATCCCTCAGGGCAGGACCTGTTTAAAGTCAAAATGGAAGCAAAAAGTTTCTCATTAGATCCATTTGAGAAAGAACAAATGTTGTATTCAACAAAAGAAAATGTCACTGAGTTATGACATAAGAGACTCGGGCACTATAATTATCAAGGGCATGTCAAGATGCAAAAGTTGAAGATGGTGGAGAGCTTACCTGATTTAGAAGCAAATTCCGCTGAATGTCATGCCTACCAATTTGGTAAGCAACACAGAAAGCCATTTTCAAAATCAACCTGGAGAGCCTCACAAAAGCTACAACTAGTTCACATTGATGTCGTAAGGCCTCAAAGAACTCCATCACTACAAGATAGCATATATTACGTTCTTTTTATTAATGATTTTACAAGAATGTGTTGGAATTTTTTCTTGAAATTCAAGTCAGAAGTTGCTGGTGTATTCTGGAAATTCAAGAAATTGGTGGAAAATCAAAGTAATTGTAAGATTCAAGCTTTGAGGTCTGATAATGGGAAGGAATACACTTCAACGAAATTTGATTCATTCGGTGAGGAGGCCGGCATTGTGCATCAGCTTACAACACCATACACACCAGAACAAAAATGGTGTTAGTGAAAGAACAAATAAAATGATAATGGAGATGGCCAGATGTATGTTGCATGAGAAGGAGTTGCCCAAGATATTATGGGCAGAGGCAGCAAATACCGCATTTGTTATGCAGAATCGACTTCCAATGAACGCTTTGAAGGATAAAACACCATTTGAAGCTTGGTACGGGTTTAAGCCTTCACTAAGTTTTCTTAAAGTGTTTGGTTGTGTCTGTTTTATTAATGTTCCTGGGGTTAAACGTGACAAACTTGACAAGAAGGCAATCATACACATCCATGTGGATTACAGTGGAGTTTCTAAAGCCTACAAGGTCTATCATCCTCAAACAGGAAAGATGACAATTACAAGAGATGTTCATTATAGTTATAATGAACAGTGGGACTAGAAGAACTCTCAGAAATCAGGAAGATGCTCTCTAGAAGCAAACATCAACCCTCCTAAAGAGCAAAAAATAGAACACTAGCAGCAAGAAATAAAAGATGATCATCCATTCAAGGGGAGAAGATTGTTGTCACATATCTATCAGAGGTGTAATGTCGCCATATATCAACCTGCTGGCCCCGTAGAAGCTTTACAAGACCCAAAATGGAAAAAAGCAATGGAGGAGGAGATCTCCATGATTGAGAAAAATAAAACTTGAGTGCTGGTCAACAAACCTGAAGATAGAAAAGTCATTGGTGTGAGATGGGTCTTCAGAACAAAGTTAGATGCAGATAGTTCCATCAACAAATACAAGGCGAGGCTTGTAGTTAAAGGGTACACACAAATTTATGGTGTTGATTACTCTGACACTTTTTCTTCTATCGCACGATTAGAAACAATGAGATTGCTACTCGCAGTAGCAGCACAAATGGAATGGAAGGTGTTCCAACTTGATGTCAAATCAGCTTTCTTAAGTGGCATACTGGAGGAGGAAATATATGTTGAGCAACCATCAGGATTTGTGAAACACGGTGATGAAGACAAAGTCTATTTGCTAAAAAAGGCTTTGTATGGCCTAAAGCAAGCACCAAGAGCTTGGTATAGTAGGATAGATGATCATCTGTTAAGCTTGGGCTTTAAAAAAAGCTTGGCTGAGTCGACTATGTATGTGAAACATAAAGACACTGATATCCTTATTATGTCACTTTATGTTGATAATCTTCTGGTAACAGGAAATAATACAAGGCTGGTTGAGGAGTTTAAAGAAGAAATGATGCAAATTTTTGAAATGACAGATATTGGTCTTATGACCTATTTTCTTGCAATGGAGATCAAGCAAAGCAAAAGTGAAGTGTTCATTTGCCAGAAGATATACGCAAAGGAAATTCTGTAGAAATTTTAAATGGAGGAATGCAATTCGATGAGCACGCAGATGAATCAAAAAGAGAAGCTCTGTAACGAAACTGGAGCCGACAAAGTTGATGAAGGTTATTATAGAAGCTTGATTGGATGCTTAATGTATCTCACTGCAACAAGGCCTGATATTTTATTTGTTGTAAGTCTCTTATCTTGTTTTATGCACTGTGCAAGTGAAATGCATTTAAGAGAAGCAAAAAGAATATTAAGATATATCAAAGGTATTATTGACTATAGTGCAAAGTTTGAGAAGTGTCCAAGCTTCAAGTTACTTGGATTCTCAGATAGTGATTGTCCTGGATCCGCAGATTATATGAGAAGTACCTCTGGCCATTATTTCAGTCTAGGTTTAGGAATATTCTCATGGTCATCTAAGAAATAGGAAATTGTTGCACAATCAACTGCAGAAGCTGAATTCATAGCAGCAACATGAGCAGTAAACCAAGTCTTGTGGTTTAGAAATATCATGTATGATTTACATTTGGAACATAAGGAAAGTACTATCATTCTTGTCGACAACCAGGCAGCTATTGCAATCTCAAAAAATCCGGTGTTTCACAAGAAGACCAAGCATTTCACCATCAAATTCTATTTCCTGAGAAAAGTGCAACAAAGGGGAGAAGTGACTCTAGTCTACTGCAAGTTTGAAAACCAGCTAGCAGGTCTGTTTACTAAGTCTTTACAGATCAGCAAATTTGAGCTTTTTAGACAGAAAATTGGAGTTTGCAGTATCCAAAGCAAGGAGGAGTGTTAGAAATCTGCTTTTGAACTGCAGTAAATTTAATTTTACTGCCTATGTTATAAGTAAGACTAAGTCAATTAGTTGTTAGTCATGCTTTCCTATTATTTAGGAGTTGCTTAGTGACTGCTAGATCATGTGTTATTATTTTTACTTTTCATTCTAGGCTTTTATATATCTAATCTGAAGCATTAATAAAAAACATCACTTCTTCTGCTTCAATTCTGTTCTCTTCCGTCTTTATTTTTTATGTGCAGACTTTGATTTTCCTGTGTTATTTAACTTCAATAGATTTTTAAAATCATCAGATACTGTGAAATTTTCTCGAAATTCTCTACCACCAATTTTACCATCCAAAATCACTTCTAGTTCATCTTCATCTTCTTGTGGCAATTTATACCAACATAGTGGACAAGTATTACTCCGATTAAGCCAAGGAATAATACAATCATTATGAAAAAAATGCTTACAAGGCAATTGACTAGCTTCCGTATCAATTCCAAATTCCTCCATACAAATAGAACAGTTTTTCGGTGATTCATTGATTTTCACACTCGGAAGTGAGTTGTTAAGCGATTTAAGAGTCAGTAAACGGAATTGAGGTGAGTTAAACAACTCAAATTAAAGATCATTGGAATGACTCTCATCGGATTCAGTATCGGAATCGGAATAACTAAAAGTAACATAATCATTGGTGGAAAGGGTATAATTGGTAAGAGTTAAATGTTGAGGAAAAGGTAGAAAACTAGCAATGGTGTAATTAGGGAGGAGGTGGAGATGAAAGTAGCGAGGGTAACGAAAGGAAGAGCTACGTCGGTAGTGGTGGTTATGTGAAAGGCATCGTTGTAGTTGTAGCACCAGTAAGAATGGCGGTGGGAAGGCTGGGCTCCATCGTCGACATGACGGACCTTTGGTGTCGTCTTGCTCGGTTTTCTCGAGGCACACACTATAGTCTTAACTTTTTCTTTATTTTATTTTTGGAGAAAAGTTGAGAATAGTGTCTATTTAAATTGTTTGTGCATGAACCCGTGGAATTATAGCATCATTATTATATTTTGACATCAAATTGTATTTTGTTTTGTGTTATAAATATTAAAGTTACGGCCAAAAAATATATTTATATCTAAATTATTCCATTTAAAGATATAAATTAATAAAGTTAAAGGCAAAAAATAATTAGTGAAACACACCTAGATGTTGACTAAATTAAATGGTTTTCTTGATATACTTCTAGGCATGTATGTCCATAAAATATTCGCCCACCTACCATAGGTTCTAGCAATTTATTAATGTATTAGTTTATTTATTATATTTTTAAGGAAAAAAAGTCAAAAATATCCTTAAACTATGTGAAAGAAGCTAGAATGTCCTCCGTTTATACTTTGGCTAAGAAATGTCTTTACCGTCAATAGTTTGGCTCAAAAATATCTCTGCAGTCAAAACTTTGGTCCAGAAATGCTCTTATAGTTACAAAATAGGTCAAATTGCCTTTTTTCGAATAAATATTTTTTTAAGCACATCTTCTTCATATTTATCAACGAACACTATTCTTGTTTTCTTTATTCTAAAATCACTTTAACAAATAAAAACGTAGAAAATATTTATTTTCTTCTTAGGGTGTGTTCGGTATGAAGGAAAATGTTTTGCATCAAAAATATTTACCTTCAAAATGTTTTTCTGGAAAACAAATAGATTTTTACTTATTTTCTCATATTTGGTTGTTGAGTAAAAAAAAAATTCTGCAAAAGATTTTTAGTGTTTGGTTAATGAATGAAAAATATTCTTGAGAAATGTCTTTTATTTTACTAGTGTATAAACTTATTTTTGAAATTGAATGTTATGTAATAAAAAATGTTAGGTATAAAAAATATATTTGTATGAAAATTTTTCCATCTTTTAGATATAAATTGTTGAAGTTAAGGTCAAAAATACATTTTATATGTAAATTATATCATTGATTAGTGAAACACATCTAGATGTTGATTAGATCAAAACGGTGTGTGAATATGCTTCTAGGTGTATGTACATAAAATTTATGTTCACCTACCATAGGTTCTATTTTTAATTTTTTTTTTTTTTTCATTTTCACTTGCAATGATGATATATTAATTCTTTTCATATATTTTTAATTAATTTTTTAAATATTCTAAACTCTCCCCTTTTAAGTCTGAGAAAATCGATGTCAAGACTGAGACGAGATCACGACTAAGAAGTGGAGAAGAAGATGATGAATGTCACGGTGGAAGAAATATATTTATATGGTGATAGTTTTAACATCGAAACTTCATTTTTAACTTAATATTAATTTATTAAGATTTGTCATAATAAAATTAGTTTTCTACATGGAATGTAACGTTATATAATGTTTAAACAAAAGAGAGTGCACACATCGCCATCAGAAATAAGTCAAGGAAAGTTTAGCTAACTACTGAGTAATAATTTAAGTATCAAAATTATACTCTCAATAGTTCATATATGAATCTCAAAAAGTTACGATAATATAGCTTTGACCCTTTTAACTCTAAATATTGTTATTGTTATTGTTATGTAATAAATGTCTATTGTTGTATTTGCTTTGGAAAAAAGTAATGACTCTAAAAATGTTAGTAATCCTTATTTTGAGGACAAGGAAGTTTTCCTTACAAATAAAGAATTTTACTGGTAATAAAACACGGAGAAAAATAATTAAGTCTTCTCTTTTCTCTATTATATTTTTGTATTATTATTTTATAATTTAATAACACATTACACACAAATGTCTAACCTTTTATTGTAGTTTAATGTACATTTTTATCTTTTTGAAAAATTAAAGTCCGATGATGTCACTCACAACTTACTAAAAATCAAGTGAGAAAGAAATTGAACACAACAACATCCACAATGTAGTCAATAAAAAGTCGTGAAACACACCTAGATGTTGACTAAATTAAATGGTTGTCTAAATATGCTTCTAGGCATGTATGTCCATGAAATATTCGCCCACCTACCATAGGTTCTAGATATTTAATGACGTATTAGTGTTTTATTATATTTTTAAGGAAAAAAGATCAAAAAATCCCTTAAATTATGTGAAAGGAACAAAAATGTCCTCCGTTTTATAGTTTGGCTAGGAAATGTTTTTTCCATCAATACTTTGGCTCAAAATGTATTTGCAGTCAATATTTTGGTCCAGAAATGCTCTTATAGTTACAAAATGGATCAAAATGCCTTTTTTCGAATAAATATATTTTTTAAACACATTTTCTTCATAATTATCAAAGAACACTATTCTTGTTTTCTTTATTCTAAAATCACTTTAACAAATAAAAATATTTGAATTTTTTTTTTCTTCTTAGGGTGTGTTTGGTATAAAGGAAAATGTTTTCAATGGAAAATATTTACTTGAAAATATTTTTCTGAAAAATAAGTAGATTTTATTTATTTTTTCATATTTGGTTGTTGAGTAAAAATTATTTTCTTGAAAACATTTTTAGTGTTTGGTTTATGAATGAGAAATATTTTTGAGAAGTATCTTTTATTTTACTAGAGAAAAAAATAATTTTTGAAATTGAAAATATTTTTTAAAAACAAACTTAAATTATTTCGGGATGATGGGGGGGGGGGGGGGGGGACAAAGGGTTGGGGTGAAAAATTGAAAATTTGAAGTTTGAAAATATTTTTCAAAAATAAACTTAAAATTTCTTTTTTTTTTTTTTTTTTGGGGGGGGGGGGGGGGAGAGGATAGGGGTGAAAAAATGAAAATTTGAACTTGAAAATATATTTTAAAAAGAGAGGTCGAGGGTAGGGGTGTCCACCCTCGTCGACGTGACAGACTTTTAGTGTCCTCTTGCTCGATTTTCTCGAGGAACACACTATAGTCTAAATTTTTCTTTATTTTATTTTTGGAGAAAAGTTGAGAATAATGTCTACGTAAATTGTTTTGTTCATGAACCGGTGCAATATATAATCATTATTACATTTGTCATAATTTTGTATAATTTACACAAATCCCATAGTATAGAGAGTAAATTACATTTTATCCCTACTGTTTATTTCAAATAACAATAATTCCTTAAAATTTGTACCTTCTAAGTACATTATAGAGTATCTCGTAAACATTATAACATAAATCGGATAGATAATATGTAACTCGGATACATTAAAAACTAGGTCAGACACATTATAACATAAACAAAATACATAATATATAGCTCGGATACATTAATTTTTTCATATATTTTTTATTAATTTTTTTACTATTCTAAACTCTCCCCTTTTATGTCGGAGAAAATCGATGTTAAGACTGAGATGAGATAACGACTAAGAAGGTGGATAAGAAGATGATGAATGTCATGGTGGAATAAATATATTTATATCTATACTGATAGTTTTAACCTTGAAATTAAATTTTTAACTTAGTATTGATTTATTTGATTTGTCTTGATAAAATTAGTTTTCTACATGGAGTGTCACGTTATATAATGTTTAAACAAAGGAGAGTGTACACATCGTCATCAAAAATAAGTCAAAGAATGTTTAGCTGACTATTGAGTGATATTTCAAGTATCAAAATTATACTATCAATAGTTCATATATGAAACTCAAAAAGTTAAGATGGTTTATTTTTGACCCTTTTAACTCTAAATATTATTATTATTATTGTTATGTAATAAATGTCTATTTTTATATTTTCTTGGAAAAAACTAATGACTCTAAAAATGTTACTAATCCTTATTTTAAGGACAAGGAAGTTTTCCTTATAAATAAAGAATTTTCTTTGTAATAAACCACGGAGAAAAATAATTAAGTCTTTTCTTTTTCTCTATTATATTTTTGTATTATTATTTTATTATTTAATAACACATTACACACAAATGTCTAACCTTTTATTGGAGTTTAAAGTACATTATTATCGTTTTGAAAAATTAAAGTCCGATGATGTCACTCACAACTTACTAGAAATCAAGAGAGAAAGAAAGAATAGAACTCCGTTCCTCTGTGGAGGAGAATAACTTAACCGTATGTAATAAGATATGCTTTATAAGTATTAGGGCTTGTTTGGAAGGACATACTGATAATTGAATTCGATATAATTGGGTGTAATTACATTATTTATCTAGTTTAGTTTGACAGATAATTACTTGATCAGCATGTAATTGGTGTAATTGACAAAGGGTAATTATACTCTACAATTCATATGCCGAGACTATGAATTGCTGGTAATTACATAGTGTGATTACCATATGATTAGTTTCTTTAATTCTTTTAACTTCTATTATATTAAGTTCTTTTTATTATTACTATTTTAAAAGTTTATTTTTTATTTTATTGTCACGACCCAAAATTAGACATGATGGCACTCGTCTTATCCCACCAAGACAAGTCAGCCTAAAACTCAATTGTTATAATAAAGTGTGGAAATTTTATAATCAACTCAAAAATACCCCCAAAATCTAGTTGTCACGTGAACAAGCCTCTAAAGTATTACAATTGATTCAAAAGAAAAACTCAAGTCTCAAATGAACTTGTTTCTAGAATAGAACAAGATCATAATTAATGAGAAAGAAAGTCTGCTCAGACGACAAACAGGTACCTCACAAATCTCTAAGATGCCTCGGAAAAGAAGAGAATGACAACTACCATAAAAATCCAGGCTCATAACCTACAAAAATTTGTAGAATTAAGGGGTGAGTACGAAACCACACGGTACTCAACAAGTAAATCCCTAAACACAAGTTAAGGGGATGAAATACGAGTACTCCTATCACCCCAACCGAACCTCCACAACTACAACCTGCATAAAAATCAGACCAACCTAACAACTCACAGTTTACATAGCACATAGCTCAACAACAACACTTTGACAAATTACATGTCCTCAACAAAAACACTTAACAAATTACATATCCTCAACAACAACACTTTGACAAATTATATGTCCTCCACAACAACATTTCAACAAATTACATATCCTTAACAATAATACTTTGACAAATTACATATCCTCCACAACAACACTTTCACAAATTACATATCTTCAACAACAACACTTCAATAATTACATATCCTTAACAACAACACTTTAATAAATTATATGTCCTCAACAACAAACATCAGTATTCATCAAACAAGTTCCACAGAAAGGCATTCACAAGATCAGCAAAACACAATATCAAGTTCACTAATGATAAGTACGTGCAATACAGTGGAATGCAATGTCAAGTATAATTATGCATGTCTGACCTAGTGATACACACCCGCTGTCTCTCAGTCCGGGATCCATGAGGGACATATCTGTCTATGCATTTGTCAAGGCGCATGACACGGCCCTCGATAATAGTAACCATCGCGGTGCGCGATACGTTCCTCAAAATATAGTAGCCATCGCGGCGCGCGATACGTCCCTCGAAATGGTACATCCTCTTTAAGTTTTCATTCTTTCTCAATGCACATAACAATTGTCACAACCATGTCTTAGAATGATGCAAATGACATGTTCACACAAATAATGAGGAGATGACCATTTTCATAACATTGCACAATTTACAGCAACACAAACATGATATCACATCAACAATGATTCAACAAGCCTTCATATATTTCTCAACACATCACACATAAACAATTAATCACATTGTCTTTTTTACCCCTTTTTCATCATTAGAATTAATCAATGTGGACAAGTCAACCCATCACCAAATCCCATTACTCCTAAACACATACCACAAGAAAATACACGCATTCCATACACTTAACATGAGTTTGGAAATCCACTTGCCTTGGATAATCAAAAATTCACTCTGCCACATGAGTTTCCACTTTTGTTGAGCTCCCAAATAAATACAATCTATTCACATAATAATCACAATAAGATTTTAAAACTAACAAGACTTATATCACTATGTGTCTAGTTTAGACTCCAAAACTCACTCAAAACTATAGTCAAGTTCAAAAGTCGTGATCCGAGTTAATATGTCAAAGCTCATATTTTATGAATTTCAAGTCTAGGGTTAAGTCATACTTTTTCCGATATTGTAATATAATGGTGTTCATATGTATATAATACACCTAATTGATAGTTAAATAACAATAGTATAATCCTTATCTGCTAACATATTAAAAATATGTATTTGTATGATATATTCTTATTTCTATTCTTATCAATTCAATCCTACAACAGTTACAACTAATCCCCATAACAATTATCGATAGAAGCAATAACATGTCCTCAATCTAGTAAGCCGACACCAAGTCTCAAATTAAATTCTTTCCACACCAAATACATAATAATAATAATAATAATTTAGTATATAATGACCTCTATGCATAATCACAAGTTCATATATTAGCATAAATTATACACAGTTTTTAACCTAAAAATCTACTCCTAATTACATAAAAATTTAATAGAAAGGATGAGAATAATTACCTTCACGCCTTAAGACGAACATCAATTTTTCTCCTCCTTTTTCCCTTTTTTTTCTCCTTTCCTTTTATTTTCTTCTTCTGCATTTTTTTTTGTTCTGATCGTTCTTTTCAACCTCAACAGCCGCCCGAGGCTTCATCGGTTAGGGCACTTTGCCCTTTCTTTTATTATTATTATTATTATTATTATTATTATTATTATTATTATTATTATTTATTTATTTATTTATTTATTTATTTATTTAATTTTCTTTTCTATTTTTTTCTTTTTCCATTAATATCAGCAACAAAATAATCCTTTATTAAATCTAAAAATCATGTTACTCACTCTTATAAGTCTTAAATTATTTATAAAATCTACTAAAAAGGTTAATATAGAAATAATGGTTAAAATTCTTAAAACGACTAAGAGGGTCATTACACTTATATTATTATATTTTATTTTTTTCTTATTCTCCATATCACCAGCCAAAACCATTTCTCATTAGCTTTGTATAATGTTACTTACTGCAACCATTTCTCATTGGCACAATATCACCAGCCGGAACCATTTCTCATTGGCTTTATTACCACATGTCTCATCATAACGTACAAGAATCAATGCAAATAGGTAATTTTATACCATGAGGAAGAGACAATAGACTCAAGATACTCTAGTCTACAATAATTCTATCAAAGCATTTTATCAATTAACAATTTAGGATCAACTTCAACGCAATTCACCAAAACACAACTATCAACACATTGCCCTTTTATTGAATCCCCTTTTCGTTTAAGATCAAGCAAGTGGAGTAATTGAATTCATCACTTTATTCCCATTACTCATGAACACATATTATGAAGGGAAATACAAGATTATACGTCATTTACAAGGTTTATAAGTTCACTTACCGTAATTCAATCAAATGTTAATCCGAGACTTACAATTTATCTTTCCAAACAATGTCTAAATCCACACAACCTGATCAAAGAGTTAATCAAAATAAGATTCTATAAATAACAACATTCATATGATACAGTTTGAAAAATGGGTCAAATCAACCCAAAAATCCATTCTAAAAAGTGTTGGGTTTTAAAAGGTGTGAATGGAAAATGAAGAGTTGCGACTTTTATGAAGATTTGTGACTTTAATGAAAGGTTGCGACTTTTATGAAAAGTTGTGACTTTTATGAAAAGTTGCGACTTTTATGAAAAGTTGTGACTTTTATGGAAAGTTATGACTTTTATGAAAGGTGACGATCTTTCCGAAAGATTGTGACTTTTCTAAAGGTTTGTGACTTTTCCGGTAAGGCACAATAAGAACATTTTCGCACTACCCATTGTTTTCTATAAATTGAGGGATTTCCTTTTATTTTAAAAATAGAATTATGGACTTCTTCTTCTACTACTAAATCTACTATTCTAAGTGTACTTTACTACTATTGAGTGGCTCGCTGACACCAGCGTTTTGGGTATCAATACACTGGTGATTGAGATCATTCTACCCTGGGAGGACATATTCCAAATCAAACCTCGGATACTAGAGGGGAATAATTTCCTTAAGGGGACACTGTGCATTCAGTGGGCTTGATCTTCTTCCTGTTTTTCCAAATTCTGGTATGTGTTACAAATTTTAGATTTTGTGAATTAATTTATGTTCTTCTGTTCTTCACCGGTTCATTAAACTTTGGTAACTTCGTGTTTCTGCAAAGTTTGTTGGAATCAGTAAGATTCTTTAAACACAGATTAACAACAATTCTTCTTTAAGAAAAATATTTCATATATTATTTTTCTAATTTGTTTCTGATTCTAGTATCTCTACTAGTTTTAATTTTCTAGTTTTGAAAATGTTTTTAAACTTTGTTGTCTTACCAAGTTCTTCAAAGTTTTATTCTAAGTATGTTAGGAATACAAGATGAACAACATTCTTAAGAAAATTACTATACTGTTAGTATTTTTTGTATTCTACTGATTGAAAGAATTTGATCATGGAAATAGAAGATAAATGCATTATCTCTCCATAATTTGTTGCTTTGTTTAGCAAGGTCGAAGTGAGAATGTACCAGAAAAAATTGGTGGTATTCCGATTAAAGATTACACCCGGTAACCTTCTTATTGTTTATCTAAAGAGGAAAATAATTTCTAATGGTTAACAATTTTGATATTTATCATGTGTGTATTTGGAAAAGTTCTGCAAATCGTATATTTCTTAAATGAATTTTGTTTTGGCAAATAGTGTTGCCTTTAAAATTTACTAGTTTGCAGAATGAGATATGCATATTTTTGTTTGATAAATAGTATGTTTAAACTGTTGTAGTTGGAAGACTATTTGAAAAGAAAAACATTTCTATGTGATGGTCTAAGAATATGTTTTCTTCTATTTGGAGAAGGGAAAAAAAAACTTTTGTAGTTTTGTACTCCATGTGAAATGTTAGTGTGTCTGATTTTTGTAGACTAAAAACTTTTGTGGTTTCCTACTCTAGATAAATTGGACTATGTAATTGGAAGAATATGAAAACTTCACATAATAAGTCAATGTTGTACTTTTGATTTTCTATAAACTTCAATGTTATATAGAAATAAATTGTACAATTTCTTCTTGTCCTTATTGTTAGTATTTAGAATACTAAGTGGTATGTCTATTTGTGATAGAGGAAAAATACCAGTGACTTAGAGTTTGTGATTTTATGCCTCTATGGAATGAACTTTGACATTGTGTAAACATTGTCAAAGAGAATTGAAGGAGTATAATTCTTTTGTAGAATAATATTTCCAAAAGAGGTTTCATATTGTCAATGAAATTTTGAAAGTCTAGGAAAGTATGTGGAAAAACTATTTTCAAATACTTGAAAATATTTTTGAGATCACATTTAAAATGTGGGAGTTCTTTGCTTATGATTAGACTTGGTGTCTAATTTAACTTTGGAGAAAAATATATGAAATTCAATGATACTTTTGTATTATGTTAGATCCACAAAATTCTTGGAGTATATTTGGTATTGTGGTTGTTGAGTTTTTCTTTTACTAGTATATAGTGTGACTAGTATGAAATAACCAAATTATATATATACTTGTTCAAAATAATTGTGTTCTTTTATGGAAAAAAAAGTCACTTAAAATGTTGTGATTTTTCATGAAAAGATGTTTATTATAATAAAAGTATTTGCATAGACATGAATATTGGTGAATACTCATTTGTTATGTTTTTGTAAAAGTAACATTTGGACTATATTGCATTTATTGAATCCGATGAAACTTTGTTCATTTGTAGTTCTATAACAATTAAATTGAAAGTTATGGAAAGGTCCTTAAAAGGACATTTGACAAGGTGATGACTCTAAACAATGTTTGTATCGCACAAAATTGTAAGAAATAGGAACAAAATATTAGTGAGGAAAAAGCTACCTCGCGAAGAGTTTTTCGAACTCAATATTTTTATTTTTTCTTACTTATTTGAGTCAATGTTTGTGACATGAACACTTGGGGAATGTCAATTACAAAACCTTGTAAGGAAAACGGATCAACTTAGAAGTTTTGTCTAACTTTGAGTGCAATAAATAAAAAATGTCAAGTTTTTGTGGAATCTAAGTTTGTTGAGCATTCTTATAAATCTGTTGAAAGGAATTCTAATCCTTTAGAATTGATTTACACTGACATTTTTTATATGAAGTTAACACCATCTCATGATGGGAAAAAGTATCTCGTAACTATTATTCACAATTGCATTAGAAAGGACTATGTCTATTTGCTGAATGGCAAGGATGAAGCAATAGAAATGTCTAGAAAATGTAATATCGAAGTTGAAAATAAGTTTGGAAAAAGATAAGAAGTTATAAGAATGGAGAGTATAAATCTCCTTGTGCATAAATATGTTTGGAAAATGAAATTATCCATCAAACTATTGCCCTATTCACCTCAATCTAATGAAAAACTGAACATTGAAAGAAATGATGGATGCATTATTTATAAGTTCGGGTTGACCACAAAACTTTTGTGGAGGAACTATCCTTACTGCAAAAGGGAACAAAAAAAAATTCTTTTGATAAAGTTTTTTTGTTCAAGACACAATCTATTCCATATGAGAAATGGAAAGGAAGGAAATTCAACTTGAAATATTTCAAAGTGTGGGGGTGTCGAGCCAAAGTCCAAGTTCCTATTCATAAAAGGATTGAAATAGGACCTAAGATTGTGGACTGTAAAATTAGACTTGAGTAGTCTAGTGAAAGGTCTAAACGACCTTGGAAAAAAAAAGAGAAGAATGTACTTAATAAAGAGATTTAGAGGCGTAGTATATGTCAAGGGACATATACTTCCTTCAAATATGACTTTGTAACATTTCTTGTGTCTTATGTAGACTCATCCTTTTGGACAAATGGTGTCAATAGTGAGATTGGTTCAATTTTGAGCAATCTTATTGGAAGTTCGTTGATCTTCCTCCAGGAAATAAAATTGTGGGTTCAAAGTGAATCCTCAAAAGAAAAATGAAAGTGGATAGAACTGTTGACAAATATAGAGCAAGACTTTGTGTCAAAGGCTTTAGACAAAATCAAGGTTTTGATCTTGTCAATATATATACTCGGTAACTAGAATTACATACATTCGGATGCTAAAATTATTAGTTGTGGTCTATGACCTCCACATTCATCAAATGAATGTGAAAAGAACTTTCTTAAATGTAGAATTGGAGGAAGAAATTTACATGGAACAACCCGAGGGTTTTGTGCTTCCTGGTAAATAAAAGAAAGTGTGCAAACTTATTAAGTCACATTATGGACTAAGCAAGCACCTAAACAATGATAGAAGAAATTTGACCAAAAACCATGTTGGCAAATGGATTTAAGAATGATGGAAGTGATAAATGTTTTCACATTAAAATCAGAAGGTCATTGTTTGTTTCTATATTGGTGATATGTTGATCATTAATAGAGACACTAATGACATAAATGCTACTAAACGTATGCTAGAAAGCAAGTTTGGAATGAAAAATATAGGAGTTGTTGATACGATCTTAGATATAAGAATCCTTAGAACTCCATAATGTTTAGCATTTTCACTGTCTCATTGCGTTCAAAAGGTACTTGACTAGTTCAAATATTTGGATGTCAATATTGTCAAGTCTCCAATAAATGTGAGCTTTGCATTTCAAAATAGTGAAAGCAAAAGTGACTCACAATTGGATTGTGCTAGAGTATTGGGAAGTATGATGTATATCATGATGTGTACGCGATCAGATATAGCATTTGCTATTATACACTGAGTCGGTTCACAAGTGATCCTAAATAAACTCATTAGATGGAAATAAATAGAGTTTTGGATTATTTAAAATAATACTTAAAACTATGCTTTGTATTATAACAATATTCAGCAGTATTGAATGGATATAGTGATGCAAATTGGATCATCAGACAAATAAAGTAAAATCCGCAAGTGGATATGTATTTACTACTGGTAGAGGAGCAGTCTCTTGGAAATATTTCAAAAGAGATATGTATTCGCTAGCTCTACAATGATTTCTGAGCTAGGTGCTCTAGATAAGGTCGGTGAATAAGTTGAAAGACTCTGGAATTTCTTGATAGATATTCTATTTCGGCCCAAACCATTGGCATTGGTATGCATACACTTTGATAGTCAAGATGCAATAGGTAGGGCATGGATCATGACGTATAACGGAAAGTCTCGTCATAAATGACATAGACATGATACCGTTAGAAAACTACTCTCTAGTGGAATTATCATAATTGACTATGTAAAGTCAAAGGATAATGTGTCGGATCCACTTACAAAAAGGTCTAACTAGAGAGAAAGTTGAAAGATCATCTTAGGGAATGGATTACGGCTTAGGAAAAGTCATCATGGCGGTAACTCTATCTAGCAGACTAGAGATCCTAAGAGCTAGATTCAAGGAGAAAAACAAAGTTGTGAATGGCGGTTCGGCATTGTCAACAAACTGAATCCATTCTCATGATGAAGACAATGCTCAGGGACAAGGATACAATATTAAGGCTTGTTAATGAGTTAATAAAGCTTAATGGTTTTAATGATTTGCTAAGTTTGGCAGAGTTGACCAAATAGTGTATCTACGCGATAACACGATTAGAAATCACCTATGTGAGTGTGAAGTGTAAGCCGTTTCGAAGAAGATGACTGTCAAAAGCCCATCTTTCTATACACTCATGAAGCCATGAGGTGTTCATGGCTGAAACGAACACAACCGTAAGAACCATAAACGGTAAAGGGTAAATTGTGTGACATATGGTTGTCTCGGTATACACCAAAGCTCGACGGTTCAAAGATATCGCATCTACCGATTGACCGAGTATCTCCGACATATGTTCACTACGGAAAGTCCAAAGGGAAACCTATTTATCCAGATGCAATTAATTCTTGCTTGTAAAGTACACATAATTGTCCATTTCTTTGTCTTGGAGTCATTCCCCATTCATGCGGGGGATTGTTGGGTTTTAAAAGGTATGAATGGAAAATGAAGAGTTGCGACTTTTATGAAGAGTTGTGACTTTAATGAAAGGTTGCGACTTTTATGAAAAGTTGTGACTTTTATGAAAAGTTGCGACTTTTATGAAAAGTTGTGACTTTTATGGAAAGTTGTGACTTTTATGAAAGGTGACGATCTTTCCGAAAGATTGTGACTTTCCCACAGGTTTGTGACTTTTCCGGTAAGGCACAATAAGAACATTTTTGCACTACCCTTTGTTTTCTATAAATTGATGGATTTTCTTTCATTTTAAAAATAGAATTTATGGACTTCTTCTTCTATTACTAAATCTACTATTCTAAGTGTACTTTACTGATGTTGAGTGGCTCGCTGACACCAGCGATTTGGGTATCAATACACTGGTGATTGAGATCATTCTACCCTGGGAGGACATATTCCAAATCAAACCTCAGATACTAGAGGGAAATAATTTCCTTAAGGGGACACTGTGCATTCAGTGGGCTTGATCTTCTTCCTGTTTTTCCAAATTCTGGTATGTGTTACAAATTTTAGATTTGTGAATTAATTTATGTTCTTCTGTTCTTCACCAGTTCATTAAACTTTGTAACTTCGTGTTTCTACAAAGTTTGTTGGTATCAGTAAGATTCTTTAAACACAGATTAAAAACAATTCTTCTTTAAGAAAAATATTTTATATATTATTTTTTCTAATTTGTTTTTGATTCTAGTATCTCTAATAGTTTTAATTTTCTAGTTGTGAAAATGTTCTTAATCTTTGTTGTCTTACCAAGTTCTTCAAAGTTTTATTCTACGTATGTTAGGAATACAAGATGAACAACAAAAAGAAGTTTGAATCCAAAAGTCTTTTCCTGAAAATGATACCCAAGCCATATGGAAGTCATTTGTGAAAACTATTTCGGAAAAGAGGTTGACATAAGTTTATAATCACTATTTTAACCTAGAACTCAAGTTTTTTGAAAAACCTTTCACGTTGTCAATCAAAAATCCAATTTTTGATGTTATTAACCATGTATGATAATAGAGAATTGATGTTTTAGGGTCACAAAGACTTACCCAAATGATTCAACATGAAAATTTCTTTAAAAGTACCCACCGGGGGTTTTGCACACTAAAAATATGGGGAAATAGGTGCAAAACACTGAAATTTCTGGCTGAAACCCTCAATTATCACTTAAGCGAATCTACGGTCACTAACACAATCATCACGAGTTCCTACAATAATTGGGCCTCTCACTTTTGGAAGCCACCTTTCGTTAACGTAAAAATTGCAAAAGTGAGTGGATTTTCGTGAATGCAAGGTTCAGGGGAACTTGACTCCTGTGGAACGTGACTAGATCAATACTAAAGCAATGCTCGTGAAAGTGAGATGGTATTTGGTAAAGCAAAGCACACTACTATCTGCAGACCAGCCAACTCTCATTCATTGAAAATACCCTCAAGATTTGTTCGGAACCCCTAGACACAAATCAGATATTCAACTTGACTAAACTCGATGTTTCAGAATCAATGGAACCATTGAAAGATGAATTCAAGGTCACATTGACCCTAAATTTGAGAAAATTCCAAGGAACAAGCATAACGCCTAAATGCTTGTTGCCTCCTATATTCAAATTAGCAAACCAGAAGAAATAAAAGATGAAAAGAAAAACATAAAGAACTATCCGAGTCCACAAAATCAATTGTGTGTCATAAAGAAATTTAATCCCCTCAAGTATCCGAGGTTACAGATTAATTCCTCCCAAGATAAAATGGATTAACCATTAAAGAAGTAGCGGTACCTCAAACTTGAATAATTTCAACAAACTCAAAATGACAGCAACAAATCACACATATAGACACGATCGTTCGTTTTTGTTTTGTAAGAAATGTATGCAAAAGAAGGGAAGAATTCAATGCTGAAAAATAAGAGACAGTCTCTCTATTTATAGCCAACAAAGGATAAAAGTCACAACTCTTAGGAAAGAAGACAACCTTCCAGAAAGGTCACAACACTTTGGAAAAGACACAACCTTTCAAACGGTAACAACCCTTTAGAAAGGACACAACCTTTCATAAAGGTCACAACCCTCCGGCGAAGTGACAACCCTTCATTTCTTGTTCATACCTTTAAAACCCAACAATGCTAAATTAATCTCATGAGCTTAGAAAGTTTATCCATGACCTACTCTACGCCAAAAACAATCTCCTAAATCCAATGAAACTAGAGAAATTCAATTCGAGCATCCAAACATGAAATGTTGAGTAAAGTCAACCCACAAGATAAAATTTTACAAATTTCCACTTAGGACCTCAATTCTACAAAAAGACTCCAAATTTGATTAGACAACCATCCTAGACCAATTTACACATTACGAGACTGATGAAGTTGACAAAAATTCTAAATAGTACATTCAAAATTTTGTGGTAACCCTGAACTTATAAATAGTACATTCAAAATTTCCTTCAAAGTTCAGTTTTTTCTGTCAACAATTTCATTAGATTGAGGTGAGAATGTGCAGTAATTTACGATTCCATTTTCTGCAAAAGAAGATTCATATTTTTCACATCTATCACTTCTAATCATGAAAATATTCAACTGACTTTCAACTCAATTTTATATTGCATATATGTTTCTATTGTTTCATCCTTACCAGTCAGCAAATAACATAACAATATCTAGTGCAATTGTCAATAAAATTTATGAAACACTTTTTCCCACCACGAGATAGTGTTGACTTCCTATCACAAATATCAGTGTAAATCAATTCAAAGGTATTCTAATTCATTTCAACAACACATACTTGACATTGATTTATTGCACTAGAAGTTAGGCAAAACTATTAAGTTGATTTGTTTTTGGAAGGTTTTGTAATTGAAATGTCGCAATCATTTATGTCACAAACAATTCAATTGAAAGAGGGTCAATTTATTTTTTTTCGAACACCACCCTAGGCAGTCCTGCAAACGTCTGCAACACTTCAGCCTATCTCACTTGCGCAGTTTTGACTAAGTATAAAAATACTTATGCAGCAGAATTAAACAACACACAAAACGTACGGGAACTCTTCCCAACTTTCTATTAATCTCGAATTAATACAAAAAGAAGGCTTCACAAATTTGTCTAAGGCCAGAATTATTCTCTCTCTCTGAATTCCTCTGCCTTAGACGAATTTCCACCTTATAAAATTTATGCACAATGGCAGTTACATGCGGTAGTTATATGCGGCAGTTACATTTGACACCTGTCAGACACTTGTCACCACAGGATTCAAACTAATGTTCCCAATAGCTAAAATTCTAACAGATAGAATTTAAATTCAAATTCTCCTTATCCAAACGAAATACAAATGTCCTAACACTTAGAATATTTTCTGACTACATTCTAACACTTAGAATATTTCAGCCAGCTTCCGACACTTAGAATATTTCAGCTGCCCTTCAACACTTAGTTTATTTCAGCAATCCATGTGAATGCCCTTGTCTTAACCATTGTCAAGTCTTCACAGCCTTGCCTTGTCAAGCCAACACGCTGCCTTGCCAACGACCCCAGCCGCACGTCAACCTTGCACGTTCAGGTTGCCTTGTCAACACTCAAGCACCTCAAACCTGCGTTGTACTGCTTTGCCACCAATCATGTCAAGACCAATGCCCAAGTCCTTGACATGCCTGCATGTGGTTAGATCAAGTAGTTCACGGGTCTAACAGACCACCCACACCACTTGAACTCGATGTCCTCATTGAGACTGTTTTAAGGTAGTCGTCGATTTGAGCATCAAAATGCCAAAGGTCCTTCGCCTTCTCCCAGACTGCATCAGCCACACTCTTTCCCTTCCAGTGAACTAAGAATTCTGTCTTAGTATTTTTCTTACTTGTGCCCAACACCCGGTGATCAAGGATCCTCTCAATCTCAGCCTCAAATTGTGAACTTTTTCCCACAAATATTTTGTTCTTTACTTTTTATAATTTTCTCTAATACAGACATCTTTACAGTCCTTGTCATATGTCCTTTTTAGAAGGACCTTTCATAACATTCCATTTGTTATAGAATTACCCAGACCATAGTCTCATTGGTTCAATAAGGGCAATATGACCCAAAAGTTTGTGTTACAACACAAACATAACATGTCACTCACCAATGTTCATGTCTATAAAAAAATATTTTAATAGACATTTTTTTATAAAAATCACAATATTTTAAGTGAAATTTTTTCATCAGAGAATACAATTCTTTTGAACGAGTAATATAATTTTGTGGTTTTATATTAGTCATATTATACACTAGTAAGGAGAGACTCAACGACCACAATATCAAATATACTCCAAAAATTTTGTGGGTCTAACATAATACAAGAATGTCATCAAATTTCATATCTTGTACTTTCAAATTTAAATTAGATAGTAAGTCTAATTTTTTCTTTATCACAAGTAAAGAACCCCCACATTTTAAATATGTTCTCCAAAATATTTTTCAAATATTTGAAATTATTTTCCACATATTTTTTTTCATGCTTTCAAATTGTATATTATCAAATACACATTGACAACACGAAACCTTCTTTTGGAGATTTAATCCATAGAAACACCCATTGCAGGCATAAAATCATTAATTTTATGTTACTAGTTTTTTTTTTCATCTGCAGCAACTAGACAGACCACTTAGTATTTAGAATACTAACAATAACGATTCAATCTTTATACGACTTGTTTCTAGTATAACGATGAAGTTTTTATATTCTTCTAACCGTTAACCGAATGAACCTTGAATTCTGATGAAGATTTTATATTCTTCGAATCAGTTTCACATTCAGACAGAGTAGTAAACCAAAAAGGTTTTAATTTCCAGAAACCTCAAATACAATACTGTTTCTAGCTAACGATGAAGATTTTATGTTTTTCCAAATAATTTAGCCTTAATATTCCAGACGAAGATTTTGTAATCTTCAAGTCAGCATAGTCATTGAAACAGAGTATCTAACAATTGGTGAAGTTTCTATATTCTTCAAACCACTGCACAATCTGATTTGTTCATGAAATTCTTATATTCTTCAAACCAAAGGAGCAAAAAAAAATCAGAAGATTTTAGTCTCCAAAAGTCAAACACAATCAAATTTTTCATGGAGTATAAAACTACAAAAGTTTTTTTTTCCCCTCTTAACATAATACATATTAGTAATAATCATCACATCGTGATCATCTATCCTAAAATTTATGAGATAAATATCATAACTTATAAAGGATAGGGAGGGGAAAAAATCAAGTGAAATAAAAATAGAACTTGATTTTTTACTCTCATTGAATCATATTCTATCTATGAGCAATGATTCCATGCAAGTGACTTACCTTGCTTTTTTTCTTTTATTTTCTCAGTTTCCATCATATTCTTATTTCTCTCAAGAAGACATTTAATTTCAACAAGAAACTAAAATCAGGTTCAAATATTTGAACATTTACTTCTTCACATAGTTAGGTTAATCCAAGAATATCGAAATTTTTTTAAAGTGCATATCTTAACTTTTATGCACAAAATAACTTTTCTTATTGAAAATAAAACTGAAGGGGTGCAATGCTTGAATGCACTTGGGAAGAATATAAGATCAATCTTACCCATCAAAGAAAAACTTACTACATATTATATACTCGAACATATTAAAGTAGTACTAATTCATCTCAAATATCTTTTATCATACGATAAAATAATTTTCTTTTTCTTCTTCTTTCCAACAAAAACAACACAGAAAATAAAAGTAATTTCGTTACTACAGAAAATACCATCAATATAAATTTCTTAAGCTTGTTGCCTCCTATATTCAAATTAGCAAACCAGAAGAAATAAAAGGTGAAAAGAAAAACACAAAGAACTATCCGAGTCCACAGAATCAACTGTGTGTCATAAAGATATTTAATCCCCTCAAGTACCCGAGGTTACAGATTAATTCCTTCCAAGATAAAACGGATTAACCATTAAAGAAGTAGCGGTACCTCAAACTTCAATAATTTCAACAAACTCAAAATGAAAGCAACAAATCACACATACTGACACGATCGATCGATTTTGTTTTGTAAGAAATGTATGCAAAAGAAGGGAAGAATTCAATGATGAAAAATAAGAGACAATCTCTCTATTTATAGCCAACAAAGGATAAAAGTCACAACTCTTAGGAAAGAAGACAACCTTCCATAAAGGTCACAACACTTTGGAAAAGGCACAACCTTTCAAACGGTTACAACCCTTTAGAAATGACACAACCTTTCATAAAGGTCACAACCCTCCGGCAAAGTGACAACCCTTCAGGAGAGTCACAACCCTTCATTTCCTGTTCATACCTTTAAAACCCAACAATCCCCCACATGAATAGGGAATGACTATTTTTTAAAAACATATGCATGAAAAATTGTGTGATTCGTAAGTAAGGGTAATCGCATCTGGATAAGTAGGTTTCCATTTAAACTTTCTGTAGTGAACATATATCGGATATTCTCGGTCAATCGGCAGATTTGATGTCTTTGAACCATCGAGCTTTGGTGTATACCTAGGCAACATAAATCACACAATCAACCCTTGAACTGTTTTTGGTTCTCATTGTTTTGTTCATTTCAGCCATGAACACATCTCGGTTAATAAGTGCTTAGAGAACTGGCCTTACCGGATTCTCCTTGAAGCAACTTACACTTCACACTTAGATAGGTGATTTCTCAATGTGTTATCCCGTAGATACACCATTTGATATACCCTGTATCAAACTTATAAACCATTAGAAAGTCCTAATGCCTTTATCCTTATTACTGAACATTGTCTTATCATGAGAATGGATCATAAAAAAATATATTTTGACAATGTTGAACCATCATTAATGACTTTGTTTGATCTCCTTGAACCTAGATCTTGGGATCTCCAAACTTCTAGGCAGAGTTACCACCACAATGACTTGTTCTCGGCCATAGTCTCATTCCCTTTGATAATCTATCAACTTCCTCTCTAGTTAGGCCTTTTATAAGTGGATCTGACACATTATCTTTTGACTTTACATAGTCAATTAGGATAATTCCACTAGAGAGTAGTTCTTTAATGATATTATGTCTACGTCATATATGATGAGACCCTCCGTTATACATCATGCTCCATGCCCAACCTAGTGTATGTATACAAGAGCTAAAGGTTTGGGCCAAAAATCTTTCAAGAAATTTTGGAGTCATTCTTCACCGGTCTTATCGAGAGTGATAAACTCTGATTTCATAGTAGAGCGAGCAATACATTTCTGTTTGGAAGATTTCCAAGAGATTGCTCCTCTACCAAGAGTAAATACATATCCACTCGTGGATTTTATTTCATTTGACCTGGTGATTCAATTTGCATCACTATATTCTTCCAATACTGTTGAGTACTAGTTATAATGCAAAGCAATAGTTTGTTAAGTTTTTTTAAAAAAAAAAATACTCAAAACTCTTTTCATTGTCACCTAATGAGTTTAATTGAGATTGCTTGTGAACCGACTCAGTTTACTAATAGCACATGCTATATTTGATCGCGTACACTTCATGATATATATCATACTTCTCAATAATCTAGCATAATTCAATTGTGAGTCACCTTTACCTTCATTCTTTTGAAGTACGAAGCTCACATTTATTGGAGTCTAGTCAATATTGAAATCCAACTACTTGAACTTTTCAAGTACCTTTTCAATCACATCAGTAACTTTAATTTCTTTCATATCGAAGTTACTTTCTAGCATATGCTTAGTAGCATTTTTGTCATATGTGTCTCTTTTGATGATCAACATGTCATCAACATAAAAACAAATAATGACCTTGTGATTTGGAATGTCTTTAATGTAAAACATTTATCACATTCATTAATCTAGAATTCATTTGCCAATGTACTTTGGTCAAACTTCACATGTCATTATTTGGGTGCTTGTTTTTAGTCCATAAAGTGACTTAACAAGTTTACACATTTTTTTAACAGGAACCACTAAGCCCTCGGGTTGTTCCATGTAAATTTCTTCCTCCAAAAAATATTTTTACAGCCATTTTGACAAATTCGCAACTAGCGCAATTAACATCTGAATTGATGTAATCCTAGTTAGAACCTATTATATGTCAAAATAATCAAGGATTTGTTATTTTCTAAAGCCTATGACAAAAAACCTTGATTTGTATTTGTCAATAGTTTCATCAACTTTTTTTTTATATCCACTTTGAACCCAAAAGTTTATTTCCTGAAAGAAGATCAACCAACTCCCAAGTCTGGTTACTCAAGATTAAATCTATCTTACTGTTAACAGACTCTTTCCAAAAAGGATTAGTCCACAAAAGACATATCTTTTTCGACTATATGGACTCATTTTCAAGAAGAAATATTACAAAATAAAACCCGGAGGAAGTAATTTATCCATTGACATTTACTACGCCTCTGAATCTCCTTATTAAGTACATTCTCATTTGGTTCTTTCCACGATCGTTTAGACCCTTTACATGACTATCCGATGGTTCGGACTTATTAACCATAGATCAACATGCTTTACTATTTGTAACATATTCAATGAACATACAATCCACAGTTTTAGGTCTTATTTTTATCAGTTTGGAAATAGCTCCCTCATTTCCATTTCTCATATGAAATAAACTATATTGAAAATTGTTAGATCTCCATTTCTTAATAAACAAAAGTTTTTTTTTATTTGTTACTTCCTTTACTAACAAACAAAACATTTTGTTTCTCTTTTTCTAAACAGACAAATATTTGTTGTTCTCTTTTGCTATAATGATATCCCCCCCCCCCCCCCACACATTTTGTGGTAACCCTGAACTTATAAATAGTACATTCAAAATTTCCTTCAAAGTTCTGTTTTTTCTGTCAACAATTTCTTTAGATTGAGGTGAGAATGTGCAGTAATTTATGCTTCCATTTTCTGCAAAAGAAGATTCATATTCTTCACATCTACCACTTCTAATCATAAAAATATTCAACTGACTTTCAACTCAATTTTATATTGCATATATGTTTCTATTGTTTCATCCTTACCAGTCAGCAAATAACATAACAATATCTAGTGCAATTGTCAATAAAATTTATGAAAAACTTTTTCCCACCACGAGATAGTGTTGACTTCTTATCACAAATGTCAGTGTAAATTAATTCAAAGGTATTCTAATTCATTTCAACAACACATACTTGACATTGATTTATTGCACTAGAAGTTAGGCAAAACTATTAAGTTGATTCGTTTTTGCAAGGTTTTGTAATTGAAATATCGCAATCATTTATGTCACAAACAATTTGAGTCAAGCAAGTAATAACAAACAAAAATACCAAGTTTGAAAAAACCTTCTGTGAGTTAACTTTTTCCCATAAATATTTTGTTCTTTACTTTTTATAATTTTCTCTAATACAAACATCTCTACAGTCCTTGTCATATGTCCTTTTTAGAAGGACCTTTCATAACATTCCATTTGTTATAGAATTACCCAGACTATAGTCTCATTGGTCCAATAAGGGCAATATGACCCAAAAGTTTGTTTTACAACACAAACATAACATGTCACTTTTCACCAATGTTCATGTCTATAAAAAAATATTTTAACAGACATATTTTTTCATAAAAAATCTCAATATTTTAAGTGAAATTTTTTCATCAGAGAATACAATTCTTTTGAACGAGTAATATAATTTTGTGGTTTTATATTAGTCATATCATATACTAGTAAAGAGAGACTCAACGACCACAATATCAAATATACTCCAAGAATTTTGTGGGTCTAACATAATACAAGAATATCATCAAATTTCATATCTTGTACTTTCAAATTTAAATTAGATAGTAAGTCTAGTTTTTTCTTTATCACAAGTAAAGAACCCTCACATTTTAAATATATTCTCAAAAATATTTTTCAAATATTTGAAATTATTTTCCACATATTTTTTTTCATGCTTTCAAATTGTATATCATCAAATACACATTGACAACACGAAACCTTCTTTTGGAGATTTAATCCATAGAAACACCCATTGCAGGCACAAAATCACTAATTTTATGTTACTAGTATTTTTTTTTCATCTCCCACAACTAGACAGACCACTTGGTATTTAGAATACTAACAATAACGATTCAATCTTTATACAACTTGTTTCTAGTATAATGATGAAGTTTTTATATTCTTCTAACCGTTAACCGAATGAACCTTGAATTCTGATGAAGTTTTTATATTCGTCGAATCAGTTTCACATTCAAACAAAGTAGTAAACCAAAAAGGTTTTAATTTCCAGAAACCTCAAATACAATACTGTTTCTAGCTAACGATGAAGATTTTATGTTTTTCCAAATAATTTAGCCTTAATATTCCTGATGAAGATTTTGTACTCTTCAAGTCAGCATAGTCATTGAAACAGAGTATCTAACAATTGGTGAAGTTTCTATATTCTTCAAACCACTGCACAATCTGATTCGTTCGTGAAATTCTTATATTCTTCAAACCAAAGGAGCAAAAAAAAATCAGAAGATTTTAGTCTCCAAAAGTCAAACACAATCAAATTTTTCATGGAGTATAAAACTACAAAAGTTTTTTTTCCCCTCTTAACATAATACATATTAGTAATAATCATCACATCGTGATCATCTATCCTAAAATTTATGAGATAAATATCATAACTTATAAAGGATAGGGAGGGAAAAAATCAAGTGAAATAAAAATAATTTCCTTACTACAGAAAATACCATCAATATAAATTTCTTAAGCTTGTTGCCTCCTATATTCAAATTAGCAAACCAGAAGAAATAAAAGGTGAAAAGAAAAACACAAAGAATTATCCGAGTCCACAGAATCAACTGTGTGTCATAAAGATATTTAATCCCCTCAAGTACCCGAGGTTACAGATTAATTTCTCCCAAGATAAAACGGATTAACCATTAAAGAAGTAGCGGTACCTCAAACTTCAATAATTTCAATAAACTCAAAATGACAGCAACAAATCACACATACAGACACGATCGATCGATTTTGTTTTGTAAGAAATGTATGCAAAAGAAGGGAAGAATTCAATGCTGAAAAATAAGAGACAATCTCTCTATTTATAGCCAACAAAGGATAAAAGTCACAACTCTTAGGAAAGAAGACAACCTTCCAGAAAGGTCACAACACTTTGGAAAAGACACAACCTTTCAAACGGTTACAACCCTTTAGAAAGGACACAACCTTTCATAAAGGTCACAACCCTCCGGCAAAGTGACAACCCTTCAGGGGAGTCACAACCCTTCATTTCTTGTTCATACCTTTAAAACCCAACAATGCTAAATTAATCTCATGAGCTTAGAAAGTTTATCCATGACCTACTCTAGGCCAAAAACAATCTCCTAAATCCAATGAAACTAGAGAAATTCAATTCGAGCATCCAAACATGAAATGTTGAGTAAAGTCAACCCACAAGATAAAATTTTACAAATTTCCACTTAGGACCTCAATTCTACAAAAAGACTCCAAATTTGATTAGACAACCATCCTATACCAATTTACACATTACGAGACTGATGAAGTTGACAAAAATTCTATTTTGAGACTATGAGTCCACAATTTTGAATTATTTAGGGTTATATTTTGGAAATTCTTAATCCTAGACTCAATTTAAGCGAAAATAAATCATACCAGTTGATGTTACTTCGATTTTGGTACAATTTTCTTCCCTTTTTCTATGTCTAGCTAAAACCCCAATTCTTGGGGTGTGATTTTGTGAATATGAGTTAAATCTATTGTTAGGTGTTGCTTATTGTTATTATATTCTCTGTTTAAATGTGATTTCACTTTGTAGTTGTGTTTGAACTAAATGAGGTTGTAGTTGCAAATATGATTTCACCTTATTGTTTTTGGATTGCTCGAGAGAGAGGTTTTAAAACTAAGACTACTAAGTTGATAGCCGGTGATTATTGGTTCGTCATGGCTTCATCTCTAGAGAGTGAATGAATCCTAGTCCCTTTCCCACATTTTCAGATCGATAGAGTGATTGGTCTAAGGCAGAGGCTGTGCTTAAAGGTTACAACTCGGTGTTTAAGAGAAACCTAGTTGATTCGGGGAAGTTGCTCGAGAAAGAATCAACCTAGGGCTTTTGGCCTCTGCATCTGGTTCAGCAGAATACCATTCTTCAAAGCTTTCCACAAGTTACCACATTCTTAGACTAGGTACAGCAAACAAGAAGCATTAGGTAAAAAAAGGTCAGGACTTAAAAGGTACAACCAACAACAATAACAATTCAATATTTGTTTCTTGTAACCTCTTTTCCAAAGTCTGAAATCCTTAGCAACTGTACTTATCATATCTTTCCCGTGTTTTACGTATAAAAGGTCTATTCTTTCCAAAGACTCTCCTCTTAAAACTAGCTTCATGGCAAGTTTCATAGATCACCAAATCAAAATTTCCATATAGAAACTTACAGTAGATTCTATTGCCATAGAAGGGTTCAATGTGGGTGTATGTACATAACATATATATCCTATATTTCAGTATTAGAGAGGACAGCTAAATAACATTCATTTCCCACTAAATGTTTTATCATTTTCGCAAAATCAGAACACATTACAGATAAAATCATACCCAAAATAATTATATAAATCTCTATATATTTCTCTTTTGAACTTCAAGCATCAACCCTCATTATATCACTGTCTTCATCATGCATTGCATCCAATTCCCTTTCTCTAAGATCATCATCCTCAACAACTTCAGTCGAGGTTGATGTTGTTGATACTGTGAAATTTTATCGAAATTCTCTACCACCAATTTCACCATCCAAAATCACTTCTAGTTCATCTTTTTCTTCTTGCGGAAATTTATACCGACAGAGTGGACAAGTATTACTCCGATTAAGCCAAGGTATAATACAATTATTATGAAACAAATGCTTACAAGACAATTTACTAGCTTCCGTATCAATTCCACATTCCTCCATACAAATCGAATAGTTTTTCGATGATTCTTTGATTTTCACACTCGGAAGTGAGTTTATAAATGTTCTAAGAGTCGGTGAACGGAATTGAGGTGAGTTAAAAAACTCAAACGAAAGATCGTCGGAATCACTCTCATCGTATTCAGTATCGTAATCGGAATAATTAAAAGTAACAAAATCATTGGTGGAAAGGTTATAATTGGTAAGACTTAAATGTTGAGGAAAAGGTATAAAACTGGCAGTGGTGTAATTAGGGAAGAGGTGGCGATTAAAGCAGTGAGGGCAACGAAAGGAGAAACTAATGTCGTCGGTGGTGGTCATGTGAAAGGAATCGTTGCAGTTGTAGCACCGGTAAGAACGGCGGTTAGCGGGAAACGTACCTTTGGTGTTGTCTTGCTAGGTTTTCTCGAGGCACACACTATAGTCTTAAGTTTTGTTGGGTATGTAGCAAGAATTAATGGGAAATAGAGAGAAAGAGAGGAATTTGAAAAGTTGAGAACTTGAAAAGTTGGGAACTTGAAAAGTCCTCTTATGGTTTAATGAAAAGGCATTTGTCCCTCGTCGGTGGTGGAAAGAAAAATAGGAGAGTTTAAATACAGAAACACTCCTATTAATTGTTAAAAGGGTTGGAAAGAGGGACCCCCCTCGCGCCGTCGTCGTCGTCGCTCGGCTTCGGCTTCGGCTTTGGCTTTGGCTTTGGCAAATGATCGATCGAGAGATTATTTTTTGGACAAAGTTTGTTTTAATTATATATAATTAATTATTTATTTAATTAATTAAATTAAATGGCCAATATCTTTTCAATTAATTAGTTGAAAACGTTTTCAGTTATTTAGTTGAAATTAACCAAAATGTTTCGATTTTTTAGTTGATTAACCCGACCCAATTCAGATCCGCGCGTGACCCATTTGAATTTAAATAACTTTCCCGTTTTATTTAAAATTCCCGCCATGACTGTTCTGAAAGGTTGCAACTTTCAGGAATAGTCATTACCATTTGAAAGGTTGCAAACTTTCATTAATGGTTGTGAGGATTCTGAAAGGGTTGCAACCTTTCGGAACCTATTCTTCTTGCCTATAAATACCACTCATTCTTCAGAATATTTCCTAACAAATTTTCTGATCTTCTTCTTCTTCTTCTGCACACATTATTTCTTCGTGTACTTTTCTGCTGTGGATTGGTTTGTTGACAGTAGAGTTTTTGGTATCTACACACTGCTGATTAAGATCATTTTACCCTGGGAGGTTATATTCCAAATCAAACCTCGGATACTAAAGGGGAATAATTTCCTTAAGGGGACACTGTGAGTTCAGTGGACTTGATCTTTTTTCATTTTAAAAGGTTTTTCAGATTCTGGTACGTTTTTACAGATTTTAGTTTTTTTTTGTGAATTAAATTTCTATTCATCTCTCTTACTGGTTCTATAAATTTCAGTTACTTCGTGTTTCTGAATAATTTATTAGAATCAGTAATTTCTGGTTTTATAACACAGATTGGCAACAATCTTAAGGAAATTATATTTTAATCTGTGTTTATGGTGGAGATAAAAATCTTTGTGATTTTATACTCCTTTAAGTCTGCAATTATATTATTGCTTACTAAGACTGTATCAATTTTTGTTTATCAGAAATGGCAAACAATGGTGTTACAGTGGCTGTTGTTGCACCAACCCGAACTGTTGTACCACAAACAGAGAAATCGGGTAAATTCACAAGTGTGAATTTCAAAGGATGACAACAACGAGTATTTTTCTAGCTTACCACTCTTGGTCTGCAGAAATTTACAAGTGAAGAAACTCCACTGCTTGCTGATGATATGCCAGAAAGGGAAAAATTCATGATTATTGAAGCATGGAAACAGGCAGACTTCCTATGTAAAGGCTATATTTTGAGTGCTTTAGATGATGACTTATATAATTTCTATAGTGCAATAACAACTTCAAAAGAGTTGTGGTATGCACTTGAGAAGAAATATAAGACAGAAGATGCATGCTTGAAAAAGTTTATGGTAGCAAAGAATTTAGACTATAAAATGGTAGATAGTAAAATTGTTGGATCACAAGTGCAGGAACTTCAACTTATTCTCCATGATCTGATTGCTGAAGATATGGTAGTAAATGAAGCTTTTCAAGTGGCTGCAATGATCGAGAAATTGCCTCCTTCGTGGAATGATTTCAAGAATTATTTAAAGAACAAGCGTAAAGAAATGAAGCTTGAAGATCTTGTCATTCGGCTCAAGATTGAGGAAGATAACAAAAACGCTGAAAAGAAGTCTCGTAAGAGCTCAACAATCATTGGAGTTAATATTGTTGAAGAAGCTACTACTAAAGACAAAAAGTGAAAGAAGTCCAATGGGCAGAAGTCAGAACAGGCCAAAAAGAAATTCAAAGGCAACTGTTACAACTGTGGCAAGGCTGGTCATAGGTCTTCTAATTGTCATGCTCCAAGAAAGGACAAGGAAAAAGGCAAAGGCAAAAGTCAAGCAAACATCGTGGAAGAGATGGAAGATGCAAATGACTTATGTGCAATGATCTTGGAGTGTTACTTAGTTGGAAATCCCAAGGAGTGGTTTCTCAACTCAGGTGCCACTCGACATATTTGCTCTGCAAAAGAAGCCTTTGCAACGTACACTCCTGCTGAGTACGATGAAGATTTGTTCATGGGAAACACAGCAACAGCAAGGATTGCAGCAACTGGGAAAGTAATGTTGAAAATGACATCCGGCAAGGTGTTGACATTGAACAGTGTTCTGCATGTCCCTACTATTAGGAAGAATTTAGTTTCTGCTGCACTACTCATTAAGAACGGGTTTAAGTGTGTCCTAGTTAGTGAAAAAGCTATAATAAGTAAGAATGAAATGTTCATAGGAAAGGGCTACCTCAATGAGGGTCTTTTCAAACTGAATGTAATGGTTGTTGACAGTATTAATAAAAATTCTGCTTCTGTTTACTTATTGGAGTCAAATGATTTAGGGCATGTCCGTTTGGGACATGTAAATTACAAAGCCTTGCGAAAATTGGTTAATCTAGAAGTATTGCCTGATTTTAAATGCGATAAATCGAAATGCGAATTTTGTGTGGAAAGTAAGTTTGTTAAACATCCTTATAAGTCTGTTGAAAGAAATTCCAAAACTTTAGACTTAATTCACACAGATATATGCGATATGAAATCGACACCATCTCGTGGTGGGAAAAAGTATTTTATAACTTTTATTGATGAACGCACTCGATTTTGTTATGTATATTTGCTTAATAGTAAGGATGAAGCAATTGATGCATTTAAGCAATACAAAAATGAAGTGGAGAACCAATTGAATCTAAAGATAAAAATAATTCGGAGTGATAGGGGTGGAGAATATGAATCTCCTTTTTGCAGAGATATGTTTGGAATATGGTATTATTCATCAAACTACTGCACCTTATACACCACAGTCAAATGGTTTGGCAGAACAGAAGAACAGAACATTAAAGGAAATGATGAATGCCTTAATAATCAATTCTGGTTCACCATGAAACCTTTGGGGGGAAGCCATCCTTACAGCTAATAAAATACTCAATAGAGTACCCCATCGAAAAACACAATCAATTCCATATGAGATGTGGAAAAGAAGGAAACCCAACTTGAAATATTTCAAAGTGTGGGGATGTTTAGCCAAGGTAGAGGTCCCTTTACCAAAGAGGGTTAAAATTGGACCAAAAATAGTAGACTGTGTGTTAATTGGATATGTTGTGAACAGTAAGGCCTGTCGGTTTTTGGTTCACAAATCTGATAATCCTGAGATTCATGTTAATACGATAATTGAGTCAGATAACGTAGAGTTTTTTGAAAATATTTATCCGTATAAAACTGAATTTGAGTCGACAAGTGAAAGACCTAAACGACCCCGAAAAGAATCAACGGAAAATACACTAACTAGTGAAAATCTTAGGCATAGTACTCGCCAACGGAAACCTGCTTCTTTCGGACCAGATTTTGTGGCACTATTGCTTGAAAATGAGCCTCAAACATTTAAAGCAACTATGTCTTCATCTGAGTCAACTTTTTGGAAAGAAGCAGTCAATAGTGAGATCGAATCAATTTTAAGTAATCACATTTGGGAATTGGCTGATCTTCCTCCAGGAAATAAACCTTTAGGATCAAAGTGGATCTTTAAAAGGAAAATTAAACCTGATAGGACTATTGACAAATATAATGCTAGACTGGTAGTCAAAGGGTACAGACAAAAGGAAGGTCTAGACTACTTTGACACATACTCTCCAGTAACAAGGATAACATCAATTAGGATGTTAATAGCACTATCAGCAGTGCATGATCTTAAAATCCACCAAATGGATGTAAAGACAGCCTTCTTAAATGGAGAGTTGGAGGAAGAAATTTACATGGAACAACCTGAAGGGTTTATAGTTCCTGGTAAAGAAAAGAAAGTTTGCAGACTTGTGAAGTCACTTTATGGACTCAAGCAGGCACCCAAACAATGGCATGCTAAATTTGACCAAACTATGTTGGCAAATGGATTCAAGATCAAAGAATGTGATAAATGTGTTTACATTAAAAATGTTATGAATCATGAAGTCATTGTTTGTTTATATGTTGATGACATGTTGATAATGAGTAAAGACATTGATGATATAAATGCTACTAAGCGCATGTTGTCTAGCAAGTTCGATAGGAAGGACTTAGGAGTTGCTGATTTGATCTTAGGGGTCAGGATTATCAAAACTCCTCAGGGACTAGCATTATCTCAATATCATTATATTGAAAAAGTATTGGATAAGTTCAAGTACTTAAATTTCAATATTGTCAAAACTCCAATTGATTTAAGTTGTACATTTCAAAAGAATGAAGGTCATAGTGACTCTCAATTGGAATATGACAGAGTATTGGGAAGTTTGATGTATTATATGAATTGTACGCGACCAGATATAGCATGTGCTATTAGCAAACTGAGTCGGTTTACTAGTAATCCGAATCAAACTCATTGGATGGCAATGGAACGTGTGTTGGGATATCTGAAATATACACAACACTATGTTTTGCATTATAATAAATATCCTGCTGTGATTGAAGGATATAGTGATGCAAATTGGATACCGGGTCAAATGAAGTAAAATCCACAAGCGGATATGTGTTCATACTTGGTGGAGGAGCAGTCTCTTGGAAATCGTCCAAACAGACATGTATTGCTCGCTCCACAATGGAATCTGAATTCATTGCTTTGGATAAGGCTGGTGAAGAAGCTGAATGGCTACTTTCCTGTTGTGGATTGGTTTGCTGATAGTAGAGTTTTTGGTATTTACACTCTGCTGATTAAGATCATTTTACCCTGGGAGGTTATATTCCAAATCAAACCTCGGATACTAGAGGGGAATAATTTCCTTAAGGGGACACTGTGAGTTCAGTGGACTTGATCTTTTTCCGTTTTAAAAGGTTTTTTCAGATTCTGGTACGTTTTTACAGATTTTAGTTTTTTTTTTGTGAATTAAATTTATGTTCATCTCTCTTACTGGTTCTATAAATTTCAGTTACTTCGTGTTTCTGAACAATTTATTAGAATCAGTAATTTCTGGTTTTATAACACAGATTGGCAACAAGTTTTTCTTTGTTTTATTCTTTGAGAAAAGTTGAGAATAGTGTCTATTTAAATTATTTTGTGCATGACCCGTGGAATTATAGCATCATTATTATATTTTAACATCAAATTTTATTTTGTTTTGTGTTATATATATTAAATTTAAGGCCAAAAATATATTTATATCAAAATTATTCCACTTTTTAGATATAAATTAATAAAGTCAAAGGCCAAAAATAGTTAGTGAAACACACCTAGATGTTGACTAAATTAAATGATTGTCTTGATATGCTTCTAGGCATGTATGTCCATAAAATATTCGCCCACCTACCATAGGTTCTAGCAATTTATTGACATATTAGTTTATTTATTATATTTTTAAGGGAAAAAAGTCAAAATTATACTTAAACTATGTGAAAGGAGATAGAATGTCCTCCGTTCATACTTTGGCTAAGAAATGTCCTTACCGTCAATACTTTGGCTCAAAATATCTTTGCAGTCAAAACTTTGGTCCAGAAATGCTCTTATAGTTACAAAATGGGTCAAAATGCCTTTTTTCGAATAAATATTTTTATTAAACACATCTTCTTCATATTTATCAATGAACACTATTCTTGTTTTCTTTCTTCTAAAATAACTTTAACAAATAAAAACGTAGAAAATATTTTTTTTTCTTCTTAGGGTGTGTTTGGTATTTAGGAAAATGTTTGCATGAAAAATATTTACCTTGAAAATGCTTTTCTGCAAAACAAATAGATTTTTACTTTTTTCTCATATTTGGTTGTTGAGTAAAAAACATTTTCTGCAAAAGATTTTTAGTGTTTTGTTAATGAATGAAAAATATGTTTGAGAAATATCTTTTATTTTAGTAGAGTAGAAACTTATTTTTGAAATTGAATGTTATGTAATAAAACATATTATGGTATAAAAATATATTTGTATCACAATTATTCCATTTTTTAGATATATTTTGTTGAAGTTAAGGTGAAAAATACATTTTATATCTAAATTATCTCATTGATTAGTGAAACACATCTAGATGTTGATTAGATCAAATCGGTGTCTCAATATGCTTCTAGGTGTATGTCCATAAAATTTACGTTCAACTACCATAGGTTCTGTTTTGAATTGCACTTTTTTTTTTAACTTTTCCTTGCAATTGATGATATATTGATTCTTTTCATACAGTTTTTATTAATTTTTTTAATATTCTAAACTCTACCCTTTTTTGTCGAAGAAAATTGATGTCAAGACTGAGACGAGATCAAGACTAAGAAGGTGGAGAAGAAGATGATGAATGTCATGGTGGAATAAATATATTTACATGGTTTTAGATTTAACCTTGAAACTTCATTTTTAACTTAATATTAATTTATTTAGATTTGTCATAATAAAATTAGTTTTCTACATGGAGTGTAACGTTATATAATGTTTAAACAAAAGAAAGTGCACACATCGTCATCAGAAATAAGTCGAGAAAAGTTTAGCTAACTATTGAGTAACAATTCATGTATCAAAATTATACTCTCAATAGTTCATATATGAAACTCAAAAAGTTAAGATATTGTAGTTTTGACCCTTTTAACTCTAATTTTATTATTATTATTGTTATGTAATAAATGTCTATTTTTGTATTTGCTTTGGAAAATATTAATGACTCTAAATATATTAGTAATCCTTATTTTGAGGAAAAATGAAGTTTTCCTTGTAAATAAAGAATTTTCTCAGTAATAAACAACGGAGAAAAATAATTAAGTCTTTCTCTTTTTCTCTATTATATTTTCGTATTATTATTTTATAATTTAATAACACATTACACACAAATGTCTAACCTTTTATTGGAGTTTAATGTACATTATTATCATTTTGAAAAATTAAAGTCCAATGATGTCACTCACAACTTACTAGAAATCAAGTGAGAAAGAAATTGAACACAAGAACATCCACAATGTAGTCAATAAAAAGTCGTGAAACACACCTAGATATTGACTGAATTAAATGGTTGTCTAAATATGCTTCTAGGCATGTATATCCATAAGATTTTCGCCCACCTACCATAGGTTCTAGCAATTTAATGACATATTAGTTTTTTAATTATATTTGTAAGGAAAAAAGGTCAAAAATTCCCTTAAATTATGTGAAAGGAACAAGAATGTCCTCCATTTTATAGTTTGGCTAAGAAATGTTCTTACCGTCAATACTTTGGCTCAAAAATGTATTTGCAGTCAATACTTTGGTCCAGAAATACTCTTATAGTTACAAAATGGGTTAAAACGCCTTTTTTCGAATAAATATCTTCTTCATAATTATCAAAGAACACTACTCTTGTTTTCTTTCTTCTAAAATCACTTTGACAAATAAAACTGTTTGAAATATTTTTTCTTCTTCTTAGGGTGTGTTTGGTCTGAAGGAAAATGTTTTCCATGGAAAATATTTACTTGAAAATATTTTTCTAGAAAACAAGTAGATTTTTACTTATTTTCTCATATTTGGTTGTTGAGTAAAAATTATTCTTTGGAAAAGATTTTTAGTGTTTGGTTTATGAATGAAAAATAATTTTGAGAAGTATCTTTTATTTTACTATAGTAAAAACTAATTCTTAAAATTGATAATATTTTTTAAAAACAAATTTCAATTATTTCGGGATTTGGGGGGGGGGGGGAATAGAGTGTAGGGGTGAAAATTTTTTGAAAATATTTTTCAAAAATAAACTTAAAATTTCTTCTTCTTTTTTTCTTTTATTTTTTTTTTGGGGGGGGGGGGGGGTCGAAGATACGGGTGAAAAAATGAAAATTGGAACTTGAAAATATATTTTAGAAACGATCTTTTTTTTTGGGGGGGGGGGTGAGGGGGGCGAAAGGTCGAGGGTAGGGGTGACCTCCCTCGTCGACATGACAGACTTTTAATGTCCTCTTGCTCAATTTTCTCGAGGAACACACTATAGTCTAAATTTTTCTTTATATTATTTTTGGAGAAAAGTTGAGAATAATGTCTATGTCAATTGTTTTGTTCATAAACCGGTGCCATATATCATCATTATTACATTTTGTCATAAAAATTTGTATAATTTACATAAATCCCATAGTATAGAGAGTAAATTACATTTTATCCCTACTTTTTATTTCAATTACAATAATTCCTTAAAATTTGTACCTTTTAAGTACATTAAAACGTATCTCATAAACATTATAACATAAATCGGATACATAATATGTAACTCGAATACATTAAAAATTAGCTCAGACACATTATAACATAAACAAAATACATAATATATAGCTCGGATATGTTAAATATTGGCTCGGATACAATAATATGTTGCTCTGATACATTAAATACATTAGGAGAGAAATAAAAGATTTTAGAGATTATTAGAAATAAAAGGGGATATTGGAAATAAGGGAAACGTAAGACGTGTATTTCAGTAATTTTATCTTAAATCATATGTTATAAAAAATAATATTTGCATCAAAATTATTCTATTTTTAGATATAAATTATTGAAGTTAAGTTCAAAATACATTTTATATTTAAATTATCTCATTGATCAGTGAAACACATCTAGATGTTGATTAGATCAAATCGTGTCTCAATATGCTTCTAGGCGTATGTCCATAAAATTTACGTTCACCTATCATAGGTTCTATTTGATGATACATTAATTTTTTCATATATTTTTAGTTAATTTTTTTAATATTCTAAACTCTCCCCTTTTATGTCAGAAAAAATCGATGTCAAGACTGAGATGAGATCACGATTAAGAAGTTGGAGAAGAAGATGATGAATGTCATGGTGGAATAAATATATTTGTATAGTGATAGTTTTAAACTTGAAACTTCATTTTTAACTTAGTATTGATTTATTTAGATTTGTCATGATAAAATTAGTTTTCTACATGGAGTGTCACGTTATATAACGTTTGAACAAAAGAGAGTGCACACATCGTCATCAGATATAAGTCAAGAAATGTTTATCTAACTACTGAGTGAAAATTCAAGTATCAAAATTATGCTCTCCATAGTTCATATATGAAACTCAAACAATTAAGATAGTTTAGTTTTGACCATTTGAACTCTAAATGTTATTATTATTATTGTTATGTAATAAATGTCTATTTTTGTATTTGCTTTGGAAAATATTAATGACTCCAAATATATTAGTAATCCTTATTTTGAGGAAAAATGAAGTTTTCCTTGTAAATAAAGAATTTTCTCAGTAATAAACAACGGAGAAAAATAATTAAGTCTTTCTCTTTTTTTCTATTATATTTTCGTATTATTATTTTATAATTTAATGACACATTACACACAAATGTCTAACCTTTTATTGGAGTTTAATGTACATTATTATCATTTTGAAAAATTAAAGTCCGATGATGTCACTCACAACTTACTAGAAATCAAGTGAGAAAAAAATTAAACACAAGAACATCCACAATGTAGTCAATAAAAAGTCGTGAAACACACCTAGATATTGACTAAACTAAATGGTTTTCTAAATATTCTTCTAGGCATGTATGTCCATAAAATTATCGACCACCTACCATAGGTTCTAGCAATTTAATGACGTATTAGTTTGTTTATTATATTTTTAAGGAAAAAAGGTCAAAAATTCCCTTAAATTATGTGAAAGGAACAAGAATGTCCTCCGTTTTATAGTTTGGCTAAGAAATGTCCTTACCGTCAATACTTTGACTCAAAAATATATTTCTAGTTAATACTTTGATCCATAAATGCTCTTATAATTACAAAATGGGTCAAAATGCCTTTTTTCGAATAAAGTTTTTTTAAACACATCTTCTTCTTAATTATCAAAGAACACTAATCTTGATTTCTTTCTTTTAAAATCACTTTAACAAATAAAAATGTTTGAAATATTTTTTTCTTCTTAGGGTGTTTGGTATGAAGGAAAATGTTTTTCATGAAAAATATTTACTTAAAAATGTTTTTCTGTAAAACAAGTAGATTTTTACTTATTTTCACATATTTGATTGTTGAGTAAAAAATATTTTCTGGAAAAGATTTTTAGTGTTTCGTTTATGAATGAAAAATATCTTTTAGTTTACAAGAGTATAAAATAATTTTCTAAATTGAAAATATTTTTTTAAAATAAACTTAAATTATTTTGGGATTGGGGGGGGGGGGGGGGAGAATAGAGTGTAGGGGTGAAAAATTAAAAATTTAAAGTAGAAAATATTTTTCAAAAATAAACTTAAAATTTCTTTTTGGGGGTGGGGGGGGCAGGGGTCGAGGATAGGGGTGAAAAAATGAAAATTTGAACTTGAAAATATATTTTTAAAACATCTTTTTTTTTTTGGGGGGGGGGGGGGGGCGAGAGTTCGATGGTAGGGGTGGTCTTCCCTCGTCGACATGACAGACTTTTAGTGTCCTCTTGCTCGGTTTTCTCGAGGAACACACTATAGTCTAAATTTTTCTTTATTTTATTTTTGGAGAAAAGTTGAGAATAATGTCTATGTAAATTGTTTTGTTCATGAACCGGTGCAATATATCATCATTATTACATTTTGTCATAAATTTGTATAATTTACACAAATCCCATAGTATAGAGAGTAAATTGGATTTTATCCCTACTTTTTTTTTCAAATTACAATAATTCCTTAAAATTTGTACCTTCTAAGTACATTATAGAGTATTTCGTAAACATTATAACATAAATTGGATACACAATATGTAACTCGGATACATTAAAAACTAGCTCAGACACATTATAACATAAACAAAATACATAATATATAGCTCGAATTTATTAAATATTGGCTCGGATACAATAATATGTAGCTCTGATACATTAAAAAAATTAGGAGAGAAATAAGAGATTTTAGAGATTATTAGAAATAAAGGGGATATTGAAAATAAGGGAAACGTAAGACGTGTATTTCAATAATTTTATCTTAAATGTTATGTTATAAAAAATATATTTGAATCAAAATTATTTCATTTTTAGATATAAATTATTGAAGTTAAGGTCAAAATACATTTTATATTTAAATTATCTCATTGATCAGTGAAACACATCTTTATATTGATTAGATCAAATCGATGTCTCAATATGCTTCTAGGCGTATGTCCATAAAATTTATGTTCATCTACCATAGGTTCTATTTGATGATACATTATTTTTTCATATATTTTTAATTAATTTTATTTATATTCTAAATTCTCCCCTTTTATGTCGGAGAGAATCCATGTCAAGACTGAGATGAGATCACGACTAAGAAGGTGGACAACAAGATGATGAATGTCATTATGGAATAAATATATTTATATAGTGATAGTTTTAACCTATAAACTTCATTTTTAACATAGTATTGATTTATTTAGATTTGTCATAATAGAATTAGTGTTCTACATGGAGTGTCACGTTATATAATGTTTAAACAAAAAAGAGTGCACACATCGTCATCAGATAAGTCAAGGAATGTTTAGCTAACTACTGAGTGATAATTCAAGTATCAAAATTATACTCTCAATAGTTCATATATGAAACTCAAAAAGTTAAGATAATTTAGTTTTGACCCTTTTAACTCTAAATATTATTATTATTATTGTTATGCAATAAATGTCTATTGTTGTATTTTGCTTTGGAAAAATTAATGACTCTAAAAATGTTAGTAATCCTTATTTTGAGGAGAAGGAAGTTTTCCTTAAAAATAAAGAATTTTTTTTGGTAATAACCACGGAGAAATATAATTAAGTCTTCTATTTTTCTCTATTATATTTTTGTATTATTATTTTATAATTTAATAACACATTACTGTAACGACCCATTTGGTCGTTTTGAGTACTAGAACTTTATTTCATAAACTACTTCTGGATAGATTCTTAATGGATATTTTGGACTATTTATAACTACAATTGTAGATTTAATGGGGTACTTTTAATAATTTTTTTAGTTTATGATTAAAGAAAATAATATTAAAATTAATAGTGAGTCACTTTTATACTTTTATAAATCAACTTTAAATAATTAGGTTAACAAATTATCTGTAGAAAGAAATAAAAGAGGGGAAGAGGAGAATAACGACGTTGAATGAATGAAAGTCACGTGTACTCCAGGTAATTTCCAGAACTTATGATCAATTTGGAATGTACTGTTGTCATATATTAGTATTATTATTTTATAAAGGAAATTTGAGGCGCTAGTTAATGTTGAAAAGTGACGTTAGTTTATTAGATTTGAGGTTGGTGGAGGCAACGGTTTAAATTAATAATTATCTAATGGTCACTAAAAACAAAACTAAGGTGCTTCAGATAACAATTTAAGCTTCATAATTGTATAGACATACAGTGAATATAGAAGCATTTACCGTGTTGTTGTGTTGGACGAATGGAATCAGAAGACAGTTAGTAATTTTAGTATCTTGTAGGATTTAAATTTACTATATTGAGATAGGTAATTAAATATTGGACGTATTGAATTAGTTGAATTACATTAAAATTATGTTAAATGGAGGAATAAGATTTACTCTCGGGGCTAGGCTAGACATATAGTAGCATGAGTGTTTATATACTCGTTAATTTACAAATTATACATATATATTTGATAGATTGGAAAGGTTCGGAAGCATTGAGGAAAGGAAAAACTTGGAGAAGTAGTTTCCTTGACTTCGGTTCTTCGATGGACGTAGGTTATGATTTATGCTATTTGATAGTAAACTCTTAATAGTAATTTATATGCATTGAATGATATTGTGAAGTTTTCTATGTACTTGATTGTGTGATTGTGTAGCTTGGTTGTGTGTTTTGTGATTGGTCTGAAATCATGAAAACGTGGAATTTATATCTTGAACCCTCTTTATCGAAGTGATGCTTGAATAAAGAAGGCTTGAAGAAATATTATTAACCAATGGAAAAGTGGTGATATTAAATGAGAAATTAATGATATTATTGGATCGGAGTGTCACGTTCCGACACGATATTTTTGGATCGGAGTGTCACATTTCGACACGATATTCTTGGATCGGAGTGTCACTTTCCGACACGGTATTCTTAGATTGAAGTGTCACGTTCCGACACGATATTCTTGGATCGGAGTGTCACGTTCCGACACGGTAATATTAAATGAAAAACATGTTGAATTAACGGAAGGTACTCAATCTCAAAGAACTCAACTCCCAAAATGGTTTGGTTTGGAGGCATGAGTCCTCATGTGTGATCTTGATATCGTTGACTTATTACGTACTTACGTTAACGTTGTTGACACTTGTTCATGTTGTTTGTTGCTTTCTACTAGTTAGGTGTCATAGTTGATTTCATACTATTATTTGTTGTATATTAGTTTCTATTTTGGTTGACCGATGATACCTACTCAGTGCATGTTGTCCCATACCGAGCCCTACTTGTGTTTTTCTTTGTTTCCCTTTTTTGGAGTGCAGCGAGTGTACCAATGACTTCGAATTGCCCTCAGCTCTAGCCAGTCTCCAGCATATCAGGTTCCAGGGTGAGTATTCATTCAAGCTAGTGTTGGATTCTCTTGGTCATGACATGATGTCCTATGTTTCCGGACACATACCATTTTATTCTTTGTTTTGGTGTATTTGATATTCTTAGACTTAGAAATTAGAGATTAGATGTCCTTTTTGTGATGACTTTTAGGTTTTGGGAAATGATATAAATTAGATTTTGAGCTTCCGCATTAATCTTGTATAATATAATTTAAGGTTGAATTTGTTTGTTCGCCCACCTAGGTAGTTAAGTGTGGGTGTCACTCACAACTCGATTTGGGTCTTGACAAACTTGGTATCATCACACAAGGACAAGTCTAGTAGAGTCTTGCAGAACGGTATGAGGACGCCTATACTTTTCTTCGAGAGAGTATAGGACTTTAGAAAAACTTCATTCTTTCTTTCTTTCGTGCTACTACCTGAATCCATTTGGTATCTAAATGATACAAAATTAGTATCTGAATTTCTTCACTCTATTTCACATACTAGAATATTACAAGTTGAATTAGCAACATAAAAAAAAAGTGTCCTTGGAAATGGATGTATTTTCTCGATTGATTACACGGCCTGTAATGACTAGTAATCAACATGATTCTTTTTAGTTCATAAAGTTGAAACCCTTATTCTTCATGGATATTGATTTTGGATATGTTGATGCTTCCATTATTGATTGATTTGAGCTGCTTCATAAAATGAATATAGTGGAGAGACTTAGTGTTGATTTTGTGACAGACTAATTTTGAGGATATGCAAAGTGTGGTGATAGTCTCATGTTGAGTGGCAATTAGTAATGACACTACATATGACTTAAGTCAGCATCTTCATGAAGCAATATATACCCTAGACTTTGAGAAATAGGAGGAGAAATGAGTTACAGAATAATAAAAGGTATATGTTGCACCAATTGAGGTCGATATCTCAACTATGATCCATAGATTGAGTGTATATAAGAGAGGGTCATTAATGCTTACTTGGTTAGACTTATGAAGTGTATTTCTTTTGTTATTGACTTGATCTAATAAGTAAAGCAAATTTCTTTGGCTAGAGAGAACATATTCGATAATGTTTTGCAGTTATTCAATGGGTAGAAATGTGTAGTCTATTTGGGTACGATCTTCTCGATAAGTATGATGTGTTCTAGTGATGAATTTAACGACCTCTCACGATACGATACTAGTTTTATGTGAAAATGAATACACCGATTGCCAAGTGTGAATACTAACTACTTAAGGAGTTATTAGTGGTATGACATATTTAGATAATGAGATCCGGTGTTGCTTTCACATTTGAGAAACCAACTAGCTTGTTACTATAGATGCTTGGGTTAAACATTATTTTTAAGGAAGATTTTAGTGGTGGATATTTGGTAGGATCTTAGCGCAATTATGTTGTAAAGTGAATCTTGAGAATTCTAAATGAGGGTTGATGATTTTATCTTAAGCTTTAAGGAGTGGATTGATACTAGAATGACAAGCTTATGGATAAAGAAAGTCCTAGTGAGTATACTTGGGTGAAATTAATTGAAGATTTTAGTAAGAAGGTGCGTACAAAATTGTGTTAGACTCTTTTAATTTGGATGAAATTATATAATTAGGTTTTTTTTTGGTTAGATGAATTTTGTATGATAATAATGATTTGTGAGTATCTAAAATTGTGACTTTCTACTATTTAGTAAGTAATGTGATTGTGGGACAAGTTTTACGAGATGGTTTTTTTTTAGCACGAGAATATGAAGTTGCCAGATCATGTTGTCTCTTTAGGAAATATGAAGTGAAGATTGTGAAACTCAATGCATTAGGAACTGCTCTTGTTCAGCTTATGCTTGTACGAGAAACACCTGTTTTATATGGCATGGAGATTTACTGGATATTGGGCATGACATAAACATGTAATATGAAAATTTGAAACGAAAAAGTTGCGAGAAAAGGAAAGAGACACTCCGAATGAAACAGTTTTTTTAAAAACTGAAGTTACGACAAACAAATTGAAACGAGAATAACAATTCTGTATAAAGAGAAGGAAGAACAGGAGGTGTATAGTTTAGGGAAAAACAATGGAGTTTGATAGTATCTTACCTCTTTTATTTTTAATATTCTCATGTTCTTGCTTAACTGTTCTTTCTTTCCAAAATTATGTCAAAGTTGGCAAATCAATCACTGGTAATCAGAAATTGATTTCAGCTGATAGAAGTTTTGCCTTAGGATTTTTCATTCCATCAAATTCAACGTACACCTATCTTGGCATATGGTACAACATAATCCCTCAACAAACAGTTCTCTGCGTTGCTAACAGAGAATTTCCAATACCACAGATTCACCAGCTTTCACTGTCAGCGATGATTGAAATTTAGTGATTTTCGTTGAAAAAGTGAAACTCATTTGACTATCTAATGTCTCATCAACATCAAAGGAATTATTATTAACTTCAAATTCTATTATCGGAATATTGTTTGATACTAGGAATCTTGTTCTCCGACACTACGGTGAGTCCAATTATTTGTGGCAGCGCTTCCAGCATCCTGCAGATACATTATTACGCCATATGGGATTTGGTTTCAATAAGATTAGTGGCTTACAAAATATGATCACTTCATGGACGAGTAATGAAGATGGTGCGCCTAGAAATTTCTCTTTTGGAATCGATCCTAGTGAAGGGGTTATGCGTTTTTGTCATTGGAACCAAAATGGTATTTATTATAGATTTGACGATGGTTGCAGAGCGTATATACTAGCAATAGTGTGGTGTTTTACTGTTGTTACTGCAAATGATAGTGTATATGTTAATTTAGCTTACTACAAAATCTTTCTGAGACTAAGAATCGTGTTGAATACGAGTGGGAACCTTCAGGTGATGGTGTGGAATAAGAATGAAAGTAACAAATGGAATGTTGAATTTGAAGAAACACGATCTAAGTGTGAATTTTACGTGCATTGTGGTCCGTTTGGTACATGTGGTATCAGATCAAGTGGATTATACAGTTGTTTAAACGGATTTGAACCTAAATTTTTGACAGATTAGGAAAATGAGATATGGCATGGAGGTTATGTGAGAAAAATAGCGTTGAGGTATGTGATGGTTTAGAATGGTAGCTAAAGCATGATATGGGGAAGTGGTGTGAAGTTGACTTTGGGGTGATTTTATAATTTTATCTCGATGAAAAGGTATTGTCAAATTTAAAATTAGTGGTATTGGCCATGTTTGGAAACTAGTAATTTTCATGAAATGCTTAAATAGGAAGAGAGGTAGCAAGAGTTTGAACATGTATTTGTTAAGAATACTTGATACTAAGGATGGGTTTGGAGTAAGGTAGATGATCGATGTGGTTATAGTTTTTTGCTAGTATTAATAGTGTCGATTTCAGTGGATGTGGAGTTTGATAAATCAAGTATGAGCGCAATTAGTATAGGGACTATATTGGTGATTGTGGGTAGCTAGAAAGTCAACGAGATAGAGTCAGAGGAATGAAAATATTTGATATAGACATAATGGAAGGAGTGTCTAGAGTTATTCGACCTTGTTTATGTACATTGTTATGTGACCAACTGTTTCATCCTGGGCATGGTTTAGAGTATGATTCAATTTCTACGTCTGTGTCTATTTTCGCTTCTATGTGTGACTCTTAGTAGTGGATCGGGTGTATTGATTCTGTGATTATCCTCCTGGTAGGGTAGCATTCTTGGTTAGACTTGCTCATTTCAGTTAAGAAAGATTTGGTGTTGTTTGGAATAGTTGAAGTATACTAGTGATTTTACACGCACAACTTTGCTTATGAGAATTTATAGGAGAGCTACCATCAAAATCTACAGATGTTCGATAGACTTAAGATTTATCTCATCATCGGTATCATGTATTGGCTATGTGTGATTGAATGTGTGAACCATTAGGTCTCATTTGTCATTCTTAAGGTTTGTCTATAATAGCTACTAATCTCGCATTTTGACCATGTTGTTAGAGGTTTTGTATGCTTGAGTTTTTCACTCCTTGATGATTACTTGATGCATAAAGATCAAAATTTTATAACATGACCTCGTGGAAAGTTTATCTTGTGAGAATAAATATTGATAAAATCTATCATGGTTTGTGCATTATGAGTGTATGGTTCTTGAGAAACCACTTTGTTGTTAGTTGAGTTTACATACAACAATAGCTACAACTTGAGTATTGATATGAACCTATTTGAGGCATTGTATGGGAGGAGGTGTAGATATGCAGTTGGTTGGTTTGATACTTATAAGATGAGACATTGGGTACAAATATGTTGGAGTAATCATTGAAACAACTACCCTTTCTTACCCTCGCCTTCATTTGATCGTTCAAGGACGAACGATGGTAAATTGGTATCTAATGTAACGACCCATTTGATCGTTTTGAGTACTAGAGTTTTATTTCATAAAATACTTTTGGATAGATTGTTAATGGATATTTTGGACTATTCAAAATTACAATTGTAGATTTAATGGGGTACTTTTAATAATTTATTTAGTTTGTGATTAAAGAAAATAATATTAAAATTAATAGTGAGTCACTTTTACATTTTTATAAATCGACTTTAAATAATTAGGTTAACAAATTATCTGCAGAAAGAAAGAAAAGAGGGGAATAGGATAATAACGACGTTAAATGAATGAAAGTCACGTGTACTCCAGGTAATTTCCAGAACTTATGATCAATTTGGAATGTATTACTGTTGTCATATATTAGTAAATTATTATTTTATAAAGGAAATTTGAGGCGCTAGTTAATGTTGAAAAGTGCTGTCAGTTTATTAGATTTGAGGTTGGTAGAGGCAAAGGTTTAAATTAATAATTATCGAATGGTTACTAAAAACAAAACTAAGGTGCTTCAGATAACAATTTAAGCTTCATAATTGTATAGACATACAGTGAATATAGAAGCATTTACCATGTTGTTGTGTTGGATGAATGGAACCAGAAGACAGTTAGTAATTTCCTTGGTTAGGATATTAATTCACTGATTAGGGGACAATTCTAGGGGTAATGATCAGTCAAAGTGGGGTAACAACCAATATAAGTTTGGTTTTGTTTTGTTATTGTGTATTTTATTAAAAATTTGCTTGAAACTTTCTTGGTCATTCACACGAGTTTTTGGTATTGTTGTATAACTTCTTAATGAACAACTATGAGTAATGATTAGCATTTGACTTAATTATTACAATCATATACGCTCTAATAGATTGAATAGAGTTAGCACAAAAGTAAAAATCCTGGAGACTGTATGTAATTTTAGTATCTTGTAGGATTTAAATTTAGTATATTGAGATAGTTAATTAAATATTAGGTGTATCGAATAAGTTGAATTACATTAAAATTATGTTAAATGGAGGAATAAGATTTACCCTCGGGGCTAGGTTAGACATATAGTACCATGAGTGTTTATATAATCGTTAATTTACAAACTATACATATATATATTTGATAGATTGGAAAGGTTCGGAAGCATTGAGGAAAGGAAAAACTTGGAGAAGTAGTTTTCTTGACTTCGGTTCTTCGATGGAGGTAGGTTATGATTTATGCTATTTGTTAGTAAACTCTTAATAGTAATTGATATGCATTGAATGATATTGTGAAGTTTTTTATGTACTTGATTGTGTGATTGTGTGGTTTGGTTGTGTGTTTTGTGATTGGTCTGAAATCCTGAGACTGTGGAATTTATATCTTGAACCCTCTTTATCGAAGCGATGCTTGAATAAAGAAGGCTCGAAGAAATATTATTAACGAATGGAAAAGTGGTGATATTAAATGAGAAATTAATGATATTCTTGGATCGGAGTGTCACATTCCGACACGATATTCTTGGATCGGAGTGTCACGTTTCGACACGATATTCTTGGATCGGAGTGTCACGTTCCGACACGGTATTCTTGGATCGAAGTATCACGTTCCGACACGATATTCTTGGATCGAAGTGTCACGTTCCGACACGGTAATATTAAAAGAAAAACATGTTGAATTAATGGAAGGTACTCAATCTAAAAGAACTCAATTCCCAAAATGGTTTGGTTTGGAGGCATGAGTCCTCATGTGTGATCTTGATATCGTTGACTTATTACGTACTTACTTTAACGTTGTTGACACTTGTTCATGTTTTGTGTTGCTTTCTACTAGTTAGGTGTCATAGTTGATTTCATACTATTATTTATTGTATATTAGTTTCTATTTTGGGTTGACCGATGATACCTACTCACTGCATGTTGCCCCATACTGAGCCCTATTTGTGTTTTTCTTTGTTTCCCTTTTATGGAGTGCAACGAGTGTACCAATGACTTCGAATTGCCCTCAGCTGTAGCCAGTCTCCAGCATATCAGGTTCCAGGGTGAGTATTCAAAGCTTGGATTCTCTTGGTCATGACATGATGTCCTATGTTTCGGGACACATATCATTTTATTCTTTTGTTTTGTTATATGTTGCACCAATTGAGGTCGATATCTCAACTATGATCCATAGATTGAGAGTATATAAGAGAGGGTCATTAATGCTTACTTGGTTAGACTTATGAAATGTATTTCTTTTGTTATTGACTTGATCTAATAAGTAAAGCAAATTTCTTGGGCTAGAGAGAACATATTTGATAATGTCTTGCAGTTATTCAATGGGTAGAAATGTGTGGTCTATTGGGGTACGATCTTCTCGGTACGTATGATGTGTTTCTAGTGATGAATTTAACGACCTCTCACGATACGATGCTAGTTTTATGTGGAAACGAATACACCGATTGTCAAGTGTGAATACTAACTACTTAAGGAGTTATTAGTGGTATGACATATTTAGATAATGAGATCCGACGTTGCTTTCACATTTGAGAAACCAACTAGCTTGTTACTGTAGACGCTTGGGTTAAACATTATTTTTAAGGAAGATTTTAGTGGTGGATATTTGGTAGGATCTTAGCGCAATTATGTTGTAAAGTGAATCTTGAGAATTCTAAATGAGGGTTGATGATTTTATCTTAAGCTTTAAGGAGTGGATTGATACTAGAATGACAAGCTTATGGATAAAGAAGTCCTAGTGAGTATACTTGGGTGAAATTAATTTAAGATTTTAGTAAGAAGGTGCGTACAAAATTGTGTTAGACACTTTTAATTGGGATGAAATTATATAATTAGTTTTTTTTTGGTTAGATGAATTTTGTATGATAATAATGATTTGTGTGTATCTAAAATTGTGACTTTCTACTTTTTAGTAAGTAATGTGATTGTAGGACAAGTTTTACGAGATGGGTTTTTTTTAGCACGAGAATATGACGTTGCCATATCATGTTGTCTCTTTAGGAAATATGAACTGAAGATTGTGAAACTCAATGCATTAGGAACTGCTCTTGTTCAGCTTATGGTTGTACGAGAAACACATGTTTTATATGGCATGGAGATTTACTGGATATTGGGCATGACATAAACATGTAATATGAAAATTTGAAACGTAAAAGTTGCTAGAAAAGGAAAGAGACACTTCGAATGAAACAAATTTTAAATAAAATGAAGTTACGACAAACAAATTGAAACGAGAATAACAATTCTGTATAAAGAGAAGGAAGAACAGGAGGTGTATAGTTTGGGGAAAAACAATGGAGTTTGATAGTATCTTACCTCTTTTATTGTTAATATTCTCATGTTCTTGCTTAACTGTTCTTTCTTGCCAAAATTATGTCAAAGTTGGCAAATCAATCACTGGTAATCAGAAATTGATTTCAACTGATAGAAGTTTTGCCTTAGGATTTTTCATTCCATCAAATTCAACGTACACCTATCTTGGCATATGGTACAACATAATCCCTCAACAAACAGTTGTCTGGGTTGCCAACAGAGAATTTCCCATACCACAGAATGCTTCACCAGTTTTCACTGTCAGCGATGATTGAAATTTAGTGATTTTCGTTGAAAAAGTGAAACTCATTTGACTATCTAATGTCTCATCAACATCAAAGGAATTATTATTAACTTCAAATTCTATTATCGGAATATTGTTTGATACTAGGAATCTTGTTCTCCGACACTACGGTGAGTCCAATTATTTGTGGCAGCGCTTCCAGCATCCTGCAGATACATTATTACGTCATATGGGATTTGGTTTCAATAAGATTAGTGGCATATGAAATGTGATCACTTCATGGACGAGTAATGAAGATGTTGCGCCTAGAAATTTCTCTTTTGGAATCGATCCTAGTGAAGGGGTTATGTGTTTTGTCATTGGAACCAAAATGGTATTTATTATAGATTTGACGATGGTTGCAGAGCGTATATACTAGCAATACTGTGGTGTTTTGCTGTTGTTACTGCAAATGATAGTGTATATGTTAATTTAGCTTACTACAAAATCTTTCTCAGACTAAGAATCGTGCTGAATACGAGTGGGAACCTTCAGGTGATGGTGTGGAATCAAAATGAAAGTAACGAATGGAATGTTGAATTTGAAGAAACAGGATCTAAGTGTAAATTTTACGTGCATTGTGGTCCGTTTGGTACTTGTGGGATCAGATCAAGTGGATTATGCAGTTGTTTAACGGATTTGAACCTAAATTTTCGACAGATTAGGAAAATGAGATTTGGAATGGAGGTTATGTGAGAAAAATAGCGTTGAGGTATGTGATGGTTTAGAATGATAGCTAAAGCATGATATGGGGAAGTGATGTGAAGTTGACTTTGGTGTGATTTTATAATTTTATCTCGATGAAAAAGTATTGTCAAATTTAAAATTAGTGGTATTTGTCATGTTTGGAAACTCGTATTTTTCATGAAATACTTAAATAGGAAGAGAGGTAGCAAGAGTTTGAACATGTATTTGATAAGAATATTTGATACTAAGGATGGGTTGGGAGTAAGGTAGATGATCGATGTGGTTATAGTGTTTTGCTAGTATTAATAGTGTCCATTTCAGTGGATGTGGAGTTCGATAAATCAAGTATGAGCGCAATTAGTATAGGGACTATATTGGTGATTGTGGGTAGCTAGAAAGTCAACGAGATAGAGTCAGAGGAATGAAAATATTTGATATAGACATTACGAAAGGAGTGTATAGAGTTATTCGACCTTGTTTATGTACATTCCTATGTGACCAACTGTTTCATATTGGGCATGGTTTAGAGTATGATTCAATTTCTACGTCTGTGTCTATTTTCGCTTCTATGTGTGACTCTTAGTAGTGGATCGGGTGTACCGATTCTGTGATTATCCTCCTCGTAGGGTGGCATCCTTGGGTAGACTTGCTCATTTAAGTTATGAAAGATTTGGTGTTGTTTGGAATAGTTGAAGTATACTAGTGATTTTACACGCACAACTTTGCTTATGAGATTTTATAGGAAAGCTACCATGAAAATCTACAGATGTTCGATATACTTAAGATTTATCTCATCATCGGTATCATGTATTGGCTATGTGTGATTGAATGTGTGAACCTTTAGGTCTCATTTGTCATTCTTAAGGTTTGTCTATAATAGCTACTAATCTCGCATTTTGACAATGTTGTTAGAGGTTTTGTATGCTTGAGTTTTTCACTCCTTGATGATTACTTGATGCATAAAGATCAAAATTTTATAACATGACCTCGTGGAAAGTTTATCTTGTGAGAATAAATATTGATAAAATCTATCATGGTTTGTGCATTATGAGTGTATGGTTCTTGAGAAACCACTTTGTTGTTAGTTGAGTTTACATACAACAATAGCTACAACTTGAGTATTGATATGAACCTATTTGAGGCATTGTATGGGAGGAGGTGTAGATATGCAGTTAGTTGGTTTGATACTTTTAAGATGAGACATTGGGTACAAATATGTTGGAGTAATCATTGAAACAACTACCCTTTCTTACCCTCGCCTTCATTTGATCGTTCAAGGACGAACGATGGTAAATTGGTATCTAATGTAACGACCCATTTGATCGTTTTGAGTACTAGAGTTTTATTTCATAAAATACTTTTGGATAGATTGTTAATGGATATTTTGGACTATTCAAAATTACAATTGTAGATTTAATGGGGTACTTTTAATAATTTATTTAGTTTGTGATTAAAGAAAATAATATTAAAATTAATAGTGAGTCACTTTTACACTTTTATAAATCGACTTTAAATAATTAGGTTAACAAGTTATCTGTAGAAAGAAAGAAAAGAGGGGAAGAGGATAATAACGACGTTAAATGAATGAAAGTCACGTGTACTCCAGGTAATTTCCAGAACTTATGATCAATTTGGAATGTATTACTGTTGTCATATATTAATGTTGAAAAGTGCTGTTAGTTTATTAGATTTGAGGTTGGTGGAGGCAAAGGTTTAAATTAATAATTATCTAATGGTTACTAAAAACAAAACTAAGGTGCTTCAGATAACAATTTAAGCTTCATAATTGTATAGACATACAGTGAATATAGAAGCATTTACCGTGTTGTTGTGTTGGATGAATGGAACCAGAAGACAGTTAGTAATTTCCTTGGTTAGGATATTAATTCACTGATTAGGGGACAATTCTAGGGGTAATGATCAGTCAAAGTGGGGTAACAACCAATATAAGTTTGGTTTTGTTTTGTTATTGTGTATTTTATTAAAAATTTGCTTGAAACTTTCTTGGTCATTCACACGAGTTTTTGGTATTGTTGTATAACTTCTTAATGAACAACTATGAGTAATGATTAGCATTTGACTTAATTATTACAATCATATACGTTCTAATAGATTGAATAGAGTTAGCACAAAAGTAAAAGTCCTGGAGACTGTATGTAATTTTAGTATCTTGTAGGATTTAAATTTAGTATATTGAGATAGGTAATTAAATATTAGGTGTATCGAATTAGTTGAATTACATTAAAATTATGTTAAATGGAGGAATAAGATTTACCCTCGGGGCTAGGCTAGACATATAGTAGCATGAGTGTTTATATACTCGTTAATTTACAAATTATACATATATATTTGATAGATTGGAAAGGTTCGGACGCATTGAGGAAAGGAAAACCTTGGAGAAGTAGTTTCCTTGACTTCGGTTCTTCGATGGAGGTAGGTTATGATTTATGCTATTGATAGTAAACTCTTAATAGTAATTGATATGCATTGAATGATATTTTGAAGTTTTCTATGTACTTGATTGTGTGATTATGTTGCTTGGTTGTGTGTTTTGTGATTGGTCTCAAATCCTGAGACAGTGAAATTTATATTCTTCGCCTTAAATAAAGAAGGCTCGAAGAAATATTATTAACGAATGGAAAAGTGGTGATATTAAATGATAAATTAATGATATTATTGGATCTGAGTGTCACGTTTCGACACGATATTCTTGGATCAGAGTTTCACGTTCCAACACGGTATTCTTTGGTCGGAGTGTCATATTCCGACACGGTATTCTTAGATCGGAGTGTCACGTTCCGACATGATATTCTTGGATAGGAGTGTCACATTCCGACACGGTAATATTAAAAGAAAAATATGTTGAATTAACGGAAGATACTCAATCTCAAAGAACTCAACTCCCAAAATGGTTTGGTTTGGAGGCATGTGTCCTCAAGTGTGATCTTGATATCGTTGACTTAATACGTACTTACTTTAACGTTGTTGACACTTGTTCATGTAGTTTGCTGCTTTATACCAGTTAGGTGTCATAATTGATTTCATACTATTATTTATTGTATATTAGTTTCTATTTTGGGTTGACCGATGATACCTACTCAGTACATGTTGCCTCGTACTGAGCCCTACTTGTGTTTTTCTTTGTTTCCCTCTTATGGAGTGCAGCGATTGTACCAATGACTTCGAATTGCCCTCAGCTCTAGCCAGTCTCCAGCATATCAGGTTCCAGGGTGAGCTATTCATTCAAGCTCGTGTTGGATTCTCTTGGTCATGACATGATGTCCTATGTTTTCGGACACATACCATTTTATTCTTTTGTTTTGGTGTATTTGATATTCTCAGACTTAGAAATTGGAAATAAGTTGTCCTTTCTGTGATGACTATTAGGTTTTGGGAAACAATATTAATTAGATTTTGAGCTTCCGCAATAATCTTGTATAATATAATTTAAGGTTGAATTCGTTGCTTCCCCCACCTAGGTAGTTAAGTGTGGGTGCCACTCACGACTTGATTTGGGTCGTGAGAATTACACACAAATGTCTAACCTTTTATTGGAGTTTAATGTACATTATTATCGTTTTGAAAAATTAAAGTCCGATGATGTCACTCACAACTTACTAGAAATCAAGTGAGAAAAAAAGAATAGAACTCCGATCCTCTGTGGAGGAGAATAGTATAACCGTATTTAATTAAGATATGCTTTATAACTTTTAGGGCTTGTTTGGAAGGACATCATGATAATTGAATTTGATATAATTGGGTGTAATTACATTGTTTGTCCAGTTTAATTTGACAGATAATTACTTGATCAGCATGTAATTGGTGTAATTTGCAAGGGGTAATTATACTCTACAATTCACATGCAGAGACTGTGAATTGTTGGTAATTACATGGTGTGATTACCAGATGATTCTTTTTTTTTTAATTCTTTTAACTTCAATTATTTTCAAAGTTTATTTTTTACTTTTTATTATTATATTTTATTTTCTTCTTATTCTCAACCTTATTTTAAGTGATTCTATGCAGTTTTTTCATATCATCTATTTCTTTATGTCATGCTTATTTTCCCATTTACATAATTTTATTAGTATTCTAGCTTTCAAATTATAATATAATTTATTGTTAAGTTAGATTACAGATTTACTATTTCATTTTTTTAATAAAAAAATTATATTTATGTATGCTATGTGGAAATTTGCTATAAGAGTATTATGCTAAGTTTTTGTTTTGAATTTATAACTTATGTTATATTTTTCAGTTTTATTTGGTTTAGTTATATTGAATTCACATAGCACTTAATTTTTTTAATTAGACTTGATAATTATCTTTTTGTCAAACATTTAATAATTTATGACATTTTATTTGTATATTAATCTTTTTATCAAACATGCATTTTACGATGTTCGTAGAAACATCATACTTTTGGTATTTATGATCAATTAAATTGAATATATTAATTCGAAAAGATATAAATCAATTATTTTTTATAATATTAGTTAAAAAATAAATGTTTATTAATTAATATATTTTAAAAAAGAATATATATCTTAAATATTTAATTTAATATCATTTTTAAAGTTTCTTATTTGTGTAGTATAAATTTTAAATAACTAATTTTTATTTTTAAAATTCAGTGTAATTTTATAATTGCAATTGTGCATCCAAATAGAACATTTGTAATTACACTGTGACATTAAATAAGACATGCATAGTTACAGTGTAATAACACTGTGATAATCAAATATGTCAATGTACTTACTACCCAAGTAATTACGCCAATTTCAATTAGCAGGTGACTTTTCAAACAAACCCTTAATGATGTTTGATTTAAGAAAATTTTGCTACGCAAACCTTTTGCTCATTAGTATTGATTTTCAAAATTGTTTTCCTTACCTATTTAAAGGGAAGTCATTTTCCTTAATTTTGAAAAACAATTAGTTGATTTGGAAAACGTTTTAAAAATATTTAAGTCAACCAAAGATGAGAAAATTGAAAAACATTTTCCTTAATACCAAACACACCTTACATGTTTGTCTATAAATTCTTGTAGGGGCGTTTTTCCATATAATCTTCGTACACCTAACATTCACAGTGGCAGAGCCAACTTAACATTAGGGGGTTCATCCGAACCCCCTTACGCGGAAAATTATATTATATTTACATGGTTAAAATAAATTTTTTATATGTATAGTAGATGTCGAACCCCCTTCCGCTACTTCTATGTCTATTTCTTCATATTTTGAATCCCCTTATCGAAAATTTTGGCTCCGCCACTACTAACATATATTACGACTATATAATGGCATATTAATTTTTAAAATATACTTTTACTTTGATATTTTTTGAATCTTGAACTCTCTCGTTTCCATTAGATTAATATCACTAGCCAAAACCATTTCTCATTAGCTTTGTATAATGTCACTTACTGCAACAATTTACAATCGGCACAATATCACCAGCCATAACCATTTCGCATTGGCTTTATTACCACATGTCTCATCACAACGTACAAGAATCAATGCAAATAGGCAATTTTATACCATGTGGAAGAGACAATAGACTCAAGCTACACTAGTCTACAATAATTCTATCAAAGGATTTCATCAATTAACAATTTAGGATCAACAGCAAGGCAATTCACCAAAACACAACTATCAACACATTGCCCTTTTATTGAATCCCCTTTTCATTTATTAAGATCAAGCAAGTGGAGTAATTGAATTCATCACTTTATTCTCATTATTCCTGAACACATATTATCAAGGGAAATACAAGATTATATGTCATTTACAAGGTTTAGAAGTTCACTTATCGTAATTCAATCAAACGTTAATCCGAGACTTGCGATTTATCTTTCTAAATAATGTCCAAATCCACACAACCTGATCAAAGAGTAAATCAAAATAAGATTCTATAAATAACAACATTCATATGATAGAGTTTGAAAAATGGGTCAAATCAACCCAAAAATCCATTCTAAAAAGAAGTTTGAATCCAAAAGTCTTTTCTTGAAAATGATACCCAAGCCATATGGAAGTCATTCGTGAAAACTATTTCGGAAAAGAAGTTAAAATAAGTTTAGAATAACTATTTTAACCTAGAACTCAAGTTTTTGGAAAAACCTTTCACTTTGTCAATCAAACTCCCAATTTTTTATGTTATTAGCCATGTATGATAATAGGGAATTGATTTTTTAGGGTCACACCAGTATCTGCAAACCAGCCAACTCTCATTCATTGAAAATACCCTCAAGATTTGTTCGGAACCCCTAGACCTAAACTAGATATTCAACTTGACTAAACTCGAGTTTTCATAATAAATGGAACCATTGAAAAGTGAATTAAAGGTCACCTTGACCCTAAATTTGAGAAAATCCCAAGGAACAAACATAACGTCTAAATGCTAAATTAAGCTCATGTGCTTTGAAAGTTCATCCATGACCTACACTAGGCCCAAAACAATCTCCTAAATCCAATGAATCTAGAGAAATTCGATTCGAGCATCCAAACCTGAAATGTTGAGCAAAGTCAACCCACAAGCTAAAATTTTACAAATTTCCACTTAGGACCTCAATTCCACGAAAAGACTCCAAATTTTAAGTAGAAAACCCTCCTAGACCAATTTACACATTACGGGACTGATGAAATTTAAAAAAATTCCATTTTGAGACTGATGAGTGCATAATTTGGAATTATTTAGGGTTATATTTTGATAGGTTTAGTGTACTCAAATGCATTTCTTCTCGAAAACTAATAGAATAACTTGAGTTTCAGGTATTTAGACTTGGAGACAAAGGCATGGGCAAAATCAAACAAAAAGGAACAAAGGCAGTTGAAAGAATGAAGAAGTGAATGACTGAAGATCGCTAAACCCGTTCGGTATGTCGCCAAAACGTCTCAACCTTGCCTTTTGTTCCAGTGAGTTGAGCCTTGAAGGAAGAAATCAAATTGGCGATGAAGAGGAGCAGTCGGCGTCTCACCGAGCAATTTGGCAAAGTAGTGATATGTCGCCCAATGATCCAAAATGCAAAGATGTTGTAGGCTAACGCAAGACGGCGATAAATATACCAAAGAGAGAATCACCGAGTGGATCGGAAATCATGAGTAATTACTTTGAGTGGTCCTTTGCAACATAATTTTTTGAATACTATAAATATATGTTAATATTTTTAGCTTAATATCAAATTTCTTAGTTTTAAACAAAAAGTTTTAAGCTTAGCTTCTAATTTGAGTTTTGGAGAGCTCTTGGGAAACTTTTTTGTTGAACCTTGGAGATTTTGAAGATTCTCATCTTGAAGAAATCAAAAGTGGGTGTTGAAAATTCTTTATCCTAGACTCAATTGAAGCGAAAATAAATTATGCCAGTTGATGTTACTTCGATTTGGAACAATTTTCTTCCCTTTTTCTATGTCTAGATAAAACCCCAATTCTAGGGGGTGTGATTTTGTGAATATGAGTTAAATCTATTGTTGGGTGTTGCTTATTGTTTTTATATTCGCTTTTTAAATGGGATTTCACTTTGTAGTTGTGTTTGAACTAAATGAGGTTGTAGTTGTAAATACGATTTCACCTTACTATTTTTGGATTGAGAGAGAGAGAGAGAGGTTTAAAAACTAAGACTACCAAGTTGATATCCGGTGGTTATTGGTTCGTCATGGCTTCATCTCTAGAGAGTGAAGGAATCCTAGTCCCTTTCCCACACTTTAAGATCGAGAGAGTGATTGGGCTAAGGCTGAGGTTGTGCTTAAAGGCTACAACTCGGTGTTTGAGAGAAACCTAGTTGATTCAGGGTAAGTTCCTCGAGAGAATTATCCTAGGACTTTTGGCCTCTGCATCTGGTTCAGCAGAATATGATTCTTCAAAGCTTTCAACGAGTTACCACGTTCTTAGACTAGGTACTGCAAACAAGAAGCATTAGGTAGAAATATGTTAGGTCTTAAAAGGTACAACCAACAACAATAACCATTCAATATTTATTTCAGTAACCTCTTTCCCAAAGTCTGAAATCCTTAGAAACTGTACTTATCATTTCTTTCCCGTGTTATACGTATAAAAGGTCTATTCTTTCCAAAGTCTTTCCTCTTAAAACTAGCTTCATGGCAAGTTTCATAGATCACCAAATCAAAATTTCCATATAGAAATTTGCAGTAGATTCTATTGCCATAGAAGGGTTCAATGTGGGTGTATGTACATAACATATCTATCCTATATTTCATCATAAGAGAGGACAGCTAAATAACACTTCATTTTCCACTAAAATTTTGATCTTTTTCGTAAAATCAAAACACATTATAGATAAAATCATACCCAAGATAATTATATACATGTCTATATATTTCTCTTTTGAACTTCAAGCATCAACCATCATTATATCACCGTCTTCATCACACATTGCATCCAGATCCCTTTCTCTAAGATCATCATCCTCACCAACTTCAGTCAATGTTGATGCTATTGATACTGTGAAATTTTCTTGAAATTCTCTACCACCAATTTCACCATCCAAAATCACTTCTAGGTCATCTTCATATTCTTGCAGCAATTTATATTGACAGAGTGGACAAGTATTACTCCGATTAAACCAAAGGATAATACAATCATTATGAAAAAAAAATGCTTACAAGGCAATTGACTAGCTTCCGTATAAATTCCAAATTCCTCCATACAAATCGAACAGTTTTTCAATGATTCATTGATTTTCAAACTCGAAAGTGAGTTGATAAACGATTTAAGAGCCGGTGAACGGAATTGAGGTTAGTTAAACAACTCAAACGAAAGATTGTCGTAATCACTCTCATCGGATTCAGTATCGGAATCGGAATAATTAAAAGTAACAGAATCATTGGTGGAAAGGGTATAATTGGTAAGAGTTAAATGTTGAGAAAAAGGTATAAAACTAGCAATGGTGTAATTAGGGAGGAGGGGGCGATGAAAGATGTGAGGGAAACGAAAGGAGGAGATAACGCCGCGGTGGTGGTTATGTGAAAGGCACCGTTGCAGTTGTAGCACCGGTAAGAACGGTGGTTACCGGGAAGGCTGGCCTCCATCGTCGACATGATGGACCTTTGTTGTCGTCTTGCTCTGTTTTCTCGAGGCACACACTATGGTCTTAACTTGTTATTTGTTTTATTTTTGGAGAAAAGTTGAGAATAGTGTCTATTTAAATTGTTTTGTGCATGAACACGTGGAATTATAACATCATTATTATATTTTGACATCAAATTTTATTTTGTTTTGTGTTATAAATATTAAAGTTAAGGCCAAAAATATATTTATATCTAAATTATTCCATTTTTAGATATAAATTAATAAAGTTAAAGGCCAAAAATAGTTAGTGAAACACACCTAGATGTTGACTAAATTAAATGGTTGTCTTGATATGCTTCTAGGCATGTATGTCCATAAAATATTCGCCCACCTACCATAGGTTCTAGCAATTTATTGACGTATTAGTTTAATTATTATATTTTTAAGGGAAAAAAAGTAAAAATTATCCTTAAACTATGTGAAAGGATCTAGAATGTCCTCCGTTTATACATTTTATTTGTATATTAATCTTTTTATCAAACATGCATTTTACGATGTTCGTAGAAACTTCATACTTTTGGTATTTAAGATCAATTCAATTGAAATATATTAATTCAAAAAGATATAAATCAATTATTTTTTATAATATCAGTTAAAGAATAAATGTTTATATATTAATATATTTTCAAAAAAGAATATATATCTTAAATATTTAATTTCATGTCATTTTTAAAGTTTCTTATTTGTGTAGTATAAATTTTAAATAACTCATTTTTATTTTTAAAATTCAATATAATTTTATGATTGCAATTGTGCATCCAAATAGAACATTTGTAATTACACTGTGACATTAAACAAGACATGCATAGTTACAATGTAATAACACTGTGATAATCAAACATGTCAAAGTAGTTACTACCCTAGTAATTATGTCAATTTCAATAATCATGTGACTTTTCAAACAAACCCTTAATGATGTTTGGTTTAAGAAAATTTTGCTACACAAACCTTTTGCTCATTAGTATTGATTTTGAAAATTGTCTTCCTTACTTATTTAAAGGAAAGTCATTTTCCTTAATTTTGAGAAAAATAGTTGATTTGGAAAATATTTTCAAAATATTTAAGTCAACCGATGATGAGAAAATTGAAAAACATTCTGCTTAATACCAAACACACCTTACATGTTTGTCTATAAATTCTTGTAGGAGCATTTTTCCATATAATCTTCGTCCACTTAACATATATTACGACTATATAATGGCATATTAATTTTTAAAATATATTTTTACTTTAATATTATTTGAATCTTGAACTCTCTCGTTTCTATTAGATTAATATCACTAGCCAAAACCATTTCTCATTAGCTTTGTATAATGTCACTTACTGCAACCATTTCTCATCGGCACAATATCACCAGCCGGAACCATTTCTCATTGGCTTTATTACCACATGTCTCATCACAACGTACAAGAATCAATGCAAATAGGCAATTTTATACCATGAGGAAGAGACAATAGAATAAAGCTACTCTAGTCTACAATAATTCTACCAAAGCATTTCATCAATTAACAATTTAGGATCAACATCAAGGTAATTCACCAAAACACAACTATCAACACATTGCCCTTTTATTGAATCCCCTTTTCGTTTATTAAGATCAAGCAAGTGGAGTAATTGAATTCATCACTTTATTCCCATTACTCCTGAACACATATTATGAAGGGAAATACAAGATTATACGTCATTTACAAGGTTTAGAATTTCACTTACCTTAATTCAATCAAACGTTAATCTTGGACTTGTGATTTATCTTTCCAAACAATGTCCAACATAACCTGATCAATGATTTAATCAAATTATGATTCTATAAATAACAACATTCATATGATACAGTTTGAAAATGGGTCATATCAACCCAAAAATCCATTCTAAAAAGAAGTTTGAATCCAAAAGTCTTTTCTTGAAAATGATACCCAAGCCATATGGAAGTAATTCGTGAAATATATTTCAAAAAAGAGGTTAAAATAAGATTAGAATCACTATTTTAACCTAGAACTCAAGTTTTCTGAAAAACCTTTCACTTTGTCAGTCAAAATCCCAAATTTTGATGTTATTAACCATGTATGATAATAGGGAATTGATGTTTTAGGGTCACAAAGACTTACCCAAATGATTCAACATGAAAAATCTCTTTAAAAGTACCCACCAGGGGTTTTCCAAACTAAAAATAGGGGGAAATGGGTGCAAAACATTGAAATTTCAGGCAGAAACCCTCTCAATTATCACTTAAGCGAACCTACGATCACTAACACAATCATCACGAGTTCCTACAAAAAAATGGGCATATCACTTTTGCGAGCCACCTTTCATTAACGTAAAAGTTGCAAAAGTGAGTGGATTTTTGTAAATGAAAGGTTCATGGGAACTTGACTCCTCTCGAACGTGACTAGATCAATACTAAAGCAATGCTCGTGAAAGTGAGATGCTCTTTTGCTAAAGCAAAGCACACCAGTATCTGCAAACCAGCCAACTCTAATTTATTGAAAATACATTCAAGATTTGTTCGGAACCCCTAGACACAAAACAGATATTCAACTTGACTAAACTCGATGTTTCAGAATCAATGGAACCATTGAAAGATGAATTCAAGGTCACCTTCAGCCTAAATTTGAGAAAATCCCAAGGAACAAACATGATGTCTAAATGCTAAATTAAGCTCATGAGCTTTGAAAGTTCATCCATGACCTACTATAGGCCAAAAACAATCTCCTAAATCCAATGAAACTAGAGAAATTCGATTCGAGCATCCAAACCTGAAATGTTGAGCAAAGTCAACCCACAAGCTAAAATTTTACAAATATCCACTTAGGACCTCTTCCACAAAAAGACTCCAAATTTGAAGTAGACAACCCTCCTAAACCAATTTACACATTACGGGACTGATGAAATTGAAAAAAATTCCATTTTGAGACTGATTAGTCCATAATTTGGAATTATTTAGGGTTATATTTTGATAGGTTTAGTGTACTTAAATGCATTTCTTCTCAAAAACTGATAGAATAACTTGAGTTTCAGGTATTTAGACTTGCATACAAAGGCATGGGCAAATTCAAGCAAAAAGGAACAAAGACAGTTGAATGAATAAAGAAGTGAAGGACTAAGGATCACTAACTCGTTCGGCATGTCGCCAAAAGGTCTTAACCTCGCCTTTTGTTTGAGTGAGCTGAGCCCTGAAGGAAGAGATCAAATTGGTGGTGAAGAGGAGCAGTCTGCGTGTCACCGAGCAGTTTAACAAAGTAGTATTATGTCGCCCAATGATCCAAAATGCAAAGATGTTGTAGGCTAACGCAAGACAGCGATAAATATACCAAAAAGAGGATCACCGAGTGGATCGGAAATCCCGATTAACTACTCCGAGTGGTGCTTTGTAGCATAATTTTTGAAAACTATAAATACATATTAATATTTTTAGCTTGGTATCAAATTTCATAGTTTTAAACAATAATTTTTAAACTTAGCTTCTAATTTGAGTTTCGAGAGCTCTTGGGAAACTTTTTTAAACCTTGGAGATTTTAAGATTCTCATCTTGAAGAAATCAAAAGTGGGTGTTGAAAATTCTTCATGCTAGACTCAATTGAAGCGAAAATAAATCATACCCAGTTGTGTTACTTCGATTTGGTACCATTTTCTTCTCTTTTTCTATGTCTAGATAAAACCTCAATTCTTGGGGTGTGATTTTGTGAATATGAGTTAAATCTATTGTTGGGTGTGCTTATTGTTATTATATTCTCTATTTAAAAGTGATTTCACTTTGTAGTTGTGTTTGAACGAAATAAGGTTGTAGTTGCAAATACGATTTCACCTTACTATTTTTGGATTGCTCGGGAGAGAGGTTTTAAAACTATGGCTACAAAGTTGATAGCCGGTGGTTATTGGTTCGTCGTGGCTTCAGCTCTAGAGAGTGAATCCTAGTCACTTTCCCACACTTTCAGATCAAGAGAGTGATTGGGCTAAGGCAGAGGCTGGAACTCGGTGTTTGAGAGAAACCTAATTGATTCGGGGTAAGTTGCTCGAGAGAGAATTAATCTAAGCCTTTTGGCCTCTGCATCTGGTTCAGCAGAATACCATTCTTCAAAGCTTTCCATGAGTTACCACGTTCTTAGACTAGGTATTGCAAACAAGAAGCATTAGGTAGAAATAGGTCAGGTCTTAAAAGATACAACCAACAACAATAACCATTTAGTATTTGTTTCTTGCAACCTCTTTTCGAAAGTCTGAAATCCTTAGCAATTGTACTTATCATTTCTTTCCCTGTTTTACGTATAAAAGGTCTATTCTTTCCAAAGACTCTCCTCTTAAAACTAGCTTCATGGCATGTTTCATAGATCACCAAATCGAAATTTCCCTATAGAAATTTACAGTAGATTATATTGCCATAGAAGGGTTCAATGTGGGTGTATGTACATAACATATATATCCTATATTTCAGCATAAGAGAGGACAACTAAATAACACTTCATTTCCCACTAAATTTTGATCTTTTTCGCAAAATCAGAACAAATTATAGATAAAATCATACCCATAATTATATACATGTCTATACATTTCTCTTTTGAGCTTCAAGCATCAACCATCATTATATCACCGTCTTCATCACTCATTGCATCCAGATCCCTTTCTCTAAGATCATGCTTCTCACCAACTTCAGTCAAGGTTGATGTTGTTGATACTGTTAGAAATCTGCTCTTGAACTGCAGTAAATTTAATTTTACTGCCTATGTTTTAAGTAAGAGTTAGTTAATTAGTTGTTTGTCATGCTTTCTTATTATTTAGGAGTTGTTTAGTGACTGCTAGATAATGTGTTATTATTTTTACTTTTCATTCTAGGCTTTTATATATCTAATCTGAAGCATTAATAAAAAACAGCTCTTCTTCTGCTTCAATTCTGTTCTCTTCCGTCTTTATGTTTTAGGTGCAGACTTTGATTTCCCTGTGTTATTTAGCTTAAATAGATTTTTAAAACCATCAATTGATATCTGAGCATTATTTTTTAAGGGACCTCTGTGTGTGGGCGCCAATCAGATTTCGTGAATAAGCAAGTTTTTCTTCAATGGCACCGCCAACTTTTTGTGGAGAAAGTTATCAAATCTGGGCTTTTAGAGTGCAGACATATATGGAAGCTTTGGATCTGTGGGAGGGTGTAGAAGATGAATACATCATCGCTCCCTTGCTAAACAATCCGACGATGGTGCAAATCAATAATCACCAGTAAAGGAAAATTAGGAAATCAAAGGCAAAGGCATGTTTATTTGCTGCAGTTTCATCCACTGTCTTCACTCGTATCATGTCTCTGAAGTCGGCAAAAGAGGTATGCGATTATCTTACGCCTTAGTATGAAGCAAATGAGAGAATTCGAGGGATGCAAGTGCTTAATTTAGTATGTGAGTTTGAGCTGCAAAAGATGAAGGACAGTGAAACCATAAAGGAATACATTGACCGACTTCTTAACATTGTCAATCATGTCAATTTGTTGGGTTCCACTTCTGACGATTCAAGGATCGTTGAGAAAATCCTTGTAACGGCATCTGAAAGATTTGAGGTGACCATTACAACCTTGTAAAATACTAAGGACTTGTCCAGTATTACACTAACAAAGCTCTTAAGTGTCTTTCAAGCACAAGAGCAACGACGTGTTATGAGACAAGAAGGAGCTGTTGAAGGAGCTTTACCTGCCAAACATCAAGATGATGGACGATATAAGAAAAAAAAGAACACGAAATACCAACCAATAGATGGAGAAGGTGCAGCACGCAACAACAAAAACAAACATGTAGCTTTAAAGGAAACTACCCTCCTTGTAAGCATTGCGGCAAGATCGGACACACACATTTCAAGTGTTGGAGAAGGCCTGAAGCTAAGTGCAGTAATTGCAATTAGTTTTGGCATGAAGCAATCATTTGTAAGAACAAAACTCAGCAGCAGGATGTAGATGCTCGAGTTGTAAATGAACAAGAGGAGGATCAACTATTTGTTGCATCATGTTTTACAAGCAATGTTTCTAGCGAGTCGTGATTGATTGATAGTGGATGCACAAATCATATAACTCATGATAGAGAACTCTTCAAAGAATTGAAGCCTACTCGAGTTGCAAATGTTCGAATAGTCCATGATATTCACGTTCCAGTAATAGGAATAGGAACTATTGCAGTTGAGACACAAGCAGGTACAAAAACAATAACAGATGTTCTTTATGTTCCAGGCTTAGACCAAAACTTGTTAAGTGTTGGTCAATTGTTAGAATAAAGTTTCAAACTTTATTTTGAAGATAAATATTTCTTGATCAAGGATCCCTCAGGGCAGGACCTGTTTAAAGTCTAACTACTAAGTGATAATTCAATTATCAAAGTCAACCCACAAGCTAAAATTTTACAAATTTCCACTTAAGACGTTAATTCCACAAAAAGACTCCAAATTTGAAATAGACAACCCTGCTAGACCAATTTACACATTAGGGGACTGATGAAATTGACAAAAATTCCATTTTGAGACTGTTGAGTCCACAATTTAAAATTATTTAGGGTTATATTTTGATAGGTTTAGTGTACTCAAATGCATTTCTTCTCGAAAACTAATAGAATAACTTGAGTTTCAGGTATTTAGACTTGGAGACAAAGGCATGGGCAAAATCAAATAAAAAGGAACAAAGGCAGTTGAAAGAATGAAGAAGTGAATGACTGAGGATCGCTAAACCCGTTCGGTATGTCGCCAAAACATCTCAACCTCGCCTTTTGTTCCAGTGAGCAGAGCCTTGAAGGAAGAAATCAAATTGGCGGTGAAGAGGAGTAGTCGGCGTGTCACCGAGCTATTTGGCAAAGTAGTGATAGGTCGCCCAATGATCCAAAATGCAAAGATGTTGTAGGCTAACGCAAGACGGCGATAAATATACCAAAGAGAGGATCACCGAGTGGATCGGAAATCACGAGTAATTACTCTGAGTGGTCCTTTGCAACATTTTTTTGAAACCTATAAATACATGTTAATATTTTTAGCTTAGTATCAAATTTCATAGTTTTAAACAAAAAGTTTTAAACTTAGCTTCTAATTTGAGTTTTGGAGAGCTCTTGGGAAACTTTTTTGTTGAACCTTGGAGATTTTGAAGATTCTCATCTTGAAGAAATCAAAAGTGGGTGTTGGAAATTCTTTACCCTAGACTCAATTGAAGCGAAAATAAATCATGCCAGTTGATGTTACTTCGATTTGGTACCATTTTCTTCCCTTTTTCTATGTCTAGCTAAAACCCCAATTCTAGGGGGTGTGATTTTGTGAATATGAGTTAAATCTATTGTTCGGTGTTGCTTATTGTTTTTATATTCGCTGTTTAAATGGGATTTCACTTCGTAGTTGTGTTTGAACTAAATGAGGTTGTAGTTGCAAATATGATTTCACCTTACTGTTTTTAGTTTGCGAGAGAGAGAGAGGTTTAAAAACTAAGACTACCAAGTTGATATCCGGTGGTTATTGGTTCGTCATGGCTTCAGCTCTAGAGAGTGAAGGAATCCTAGTCCCTTCCCACACTTTTTGATCGAGAGAGTGATTGGGCTAAGGCTGAGGTTGTGCTTAAAGGCTACAACTCGGTGTTTGAGAGAAATCTAGTTGATTCAGGGTAAGTTGCTCGAGAGAATTATCCTAGGACTTTTGGCCTCTGCATCTGGTTCAGCAGAATACCATTCTTCAAAGCTTTCCACGAGTTACCACGTTCTTAGACTAGGTACTGCAAACAAGAAGCATTAGGTAGAAATATGTTAGGTCTTAAAAGGTACAACCAACAACAATAACCATTCAATATTTGTTTCAGTAACCTCTTTCCCAAAGTCTGAAATCCTTAGAAACTGTACTTATCATTTCTTTCCCGTGTTATACGTATAAAAGGTCTATTCTTTCCAAAGTCTTTCCTCTTAAAACTAGCTTCATGGCAAGTTTCATAGATCACCAAATCAAAATTTCCATATAGAAATTTGCAGTAGATTCTATTGCCATAGAAGGGTTCAATGTGGGTGTATGTACATAACATATCTATCCTATATTTCATCATAAGAGAGGACAGCTAAATAACACTTCATTTTCCACTAAAATTTTGATCTTTTTCGTAAAATCAAAACACATTATAGATAAAATCATACCCAAGATAATTATATACATGTCTATATATTTCTCTTTTGAACTTCAAGCATCAACCATCATTATATCACCGTCTTCATCACACATTGCATCCAGATCCCTTTCTCTAAGATCATCATCCTCACCAACTTCAGTCAAGGTTGATGCTATTGATACTGTGAAATTTTCTTGAAATTCTCTACCACCAATTTCACCATCCAAAATCACTTCTAGGTCATCTTCATATTCTTGCAGCAATTTATATTGACAGAGTGGACAAGTATTACTCCAATTAAACCAAAGGATAATACAATCATTATGAAAAAAAAATGCTTACAAGGCAATTGACTAGCTTCCGTATAAATTCCAAATTCCTCCATACAAATCGAACAGTTTTTCCATGATTCATTGATTTTCAAACTCGAAAGTGAGTTGATAAACGATTTAAGAGCCGGTGAACGGAATTGAGGTTAGTTAAACAACTCAAACGAAAGATTGTCGTAATCACTCTCATCGGATTCAGTATCGGAATCGGAATAATTAAAAGTAACAGAATCATTGGTGGAAAGGGTATAATTGGTAAGAGTTAAATGTTGAGAAAAAGGTATAAAACTAGCAATGGTGTAATTAGGGAGGAGGTGGCGATGAAAGCAGTGAGGGAAACGAAAGGAGGAGATAACGCCGGCGGTGGTGCTTATGTGAAAGGCACCGTTGCAGTTGTAGCACCGGTAAGAACGGTGGTTACCGGGAAGGCTGGCCAGCGTCGTCGACATGACGGACCTTTGTTGTCGTCTTGCTCGGTTTTCTCGAGGCACACACTATGGTCTTAACTTGTTATTTGTTTTATTTTTGGAGAAAAGTTGAGAATAGTGTCTATTTAAATTGTTTTGTGCATGAACACGTGGAATTATAACATCATTATTATATTTTGACATCAAATTTTATTTTGTTTTGTATTATAAATATTAAAGTTAAGGCCAAAAATATATTTATATCTAAAATATTCCATTTTCAGATATAAATTAATAAAGTTAAAGGCCAAAAATAGTTAGTGAAACACACCTAGATGTTGACTAAATTAAATGGTTGTCTTGATATGCTTCTAGGCATGTATGTCCATAAAATATTCGCCCACCTACCATAGGTTCTAGCAATTTATTGACGTATTAGTTTAATTATTATATTTTTAAGGGAAAAAAAGTAAAAATTATCCTTAAACTATGTGAAAGGATCTAGAATGTCCTCCGTTTATACATTTTATTTGTATATTAATCTTTTTATCAAACATGCATTTTACGATGTTCGTAGAAACTTCATACTTTTGGTATTTAAGATCAATTCAATTGAAATATATTAATTCGAAAAGATATAAATCAATTATTTTTTATAATATTAGTTAAAGAATAAATTTTTATATATTAATATATTTTCAAAAAAGTATATATATCTTAAATATTTTATTTCATGTCATTTTTAAAGTTTCTTATTTGTGTAGTATAAATTTTAAATAACTCATTTTTATTTTTAAAATTCAATATAATTTTATGATTGCAATTGTGCATCCAAATAGAACATTTGTAATTACACTGTGACATTAAACAAGACATGCATAGTTACAATGTAATAACACTGTGATAATCAAACATGTCAAAGTAGTTACTACCCTAGTAATTATGTCAATTTCAATTACCAGGTGACTTTTCAAACAAACCCTTAATGATGTTTGGTTTAAGAAAATTTTGCTACACAAACCTTTTGCTCATTAGTATTGATTTTGAAAATTGTCTTCCTTACTTATTTAAAGGAAAGTCATTTTCCTTAATTTTGAGAAAAATAGTTGATTTGGAAAACATTTTCAAAATATTTAAGTCAACCAATGATGAGAAAATTGAAAAACATTTTCCTTAATACCAAACACACCTTACATGTTTGTCTATAAATTCTTGTAGGAGCATTTTTCCATATAATCTTCGTCCACTTAACATATATTACGACTATATAATGGCATATTAATTTTTAAAATATATTTTTACTTTAATATTATTTGAATCTTGAACTCTCTTGTTTCTATTAGATTAATATCACTAGCCAAAACCATTTCTCATTAGCTTTGTATAATGTCACTTACTGCAATCATTTCTCATCGGCACAATATCACCAGCCGGAACCATTTCTCATTGGCTTTATTACCACATGTCTCATCACAACGTACAAGAATCAATGCAAATAGGCAATTTTATACCATGAGGAAGAGACAATAGAATCAAGTTACTCTAGTCTACAATAATTCTACCAAAGCATTTCATCAATTAACAATTTAGGATAAACATCAAGGTAAGTCACCAAAACACAACTATCAACACATTGCCCTTTTATTGAATCCCCTTTTCGTTTATTAAGATCAAGCAAGTGGAGTAATTGAATTCATCACTTTATTCTCATTACTCCTGAACACATATTATGAAGCGAAATACAACATTATACGTCATTTACAAGGTTTAGAATTTTACTTACCTTAATTCAATCAAACGTTAATCTCAGACTTGTGATTTATCGTTCCAAACAATGTCCAACATAACCTGATCAATGATTTAATCAAATTAAGATTCTATAAATAACAACATTCATATGATACAGTTTGAAAATAGGTCATATCAACCCAAAAATCCATTCTAAAAAGAAGTTTGAATCCAAAAGTCTTTTCTTGAAAATGTTACCCAAGCCATATGGAAGTAATTCGTGAAATATATTTCAAAAAAGAGGTTAAAATAAGTTTAGAATCACTATTTTAACCTAGAACTCAAGTTTTCTGAAAAACCTTTCACTTTGTCAGTCAAAATCCCAAATTTTGATGTTATTAACCATGTATGATAATAGGGAATTGATGTTTTAGGGTCACAAAGACTTACCCAAATGATTCAACATGAAAAATCTCTTTAAAAGTACCCACCGGGGGTTTTCCAAACTAAAAATAGGGGAAAATGGGTGCAAAACACTGAAATTTCAGGCAGAAACCCTCTCAATTATCACTTAAGCGAACCTACGGTCACTAACACAATCATCACGAGTTCCTACAAAAAATGGGCCTATCACTTTTGCGAGCCACCTTTCATTAACGTAAAAGTTGCAAAAGTGGGTGGATTTTCGTGAATGCAAGGTTCATGGGAACTTGACTCCTCTCGAACGTGACTAGATCAATACTAAAGCAATGCTCGTGAAAGTGAGATGCTCTTTTGCTAAAGCAAAGCACACCAGTGTCTCCAAACCAGCCAACTCTCATTTATTGAAAATACATTCAAGATTTGTTCGGAACCCCTAGACACAAAACATATATTCAACTTGACTAAACTCGATGTTTCAGAATCAATGGAACCATTGAAAGATGAATTCAAGGTCACCTTCAGCCTAAATTTGAGAAAATCCCAAGGAACAAACATAATGTCTAAATGCTAAATTAAGCTCATGAGCTTTGAAAGTTCATCCATGACCTACTATACGCCAAAAACAATCTCCTAAATCCAATGAAACTAGAGAAATTTGATTCGAGCATCCAAACCTGAAATGTTGAGCAAAGTCAACCCACAAGCTAAAATTTTACAAATATCCACTTAGGACCTCTTCCACAAAAAGACTCCAAATTTGAAGTAGACAACCCTCCTAAACCAATTTACACATTACGGGACTGATGAAATTGAAAAAAATCCCATTTTGAGACTGATGAGTCCATAATTTGGAATTATTTAGGGTTATATTTTGATAGGTTTAGTGTACTTAAATGCAATTCTTCTCAAAAACTGATAGAATAACTTGAGTTTCAGGTATTTAGACTTGGATACAAAGGCATGGGCAAAATCAAGCAAAAAGGAACAAAGACAGTTGAATGAATAAAGAAGTGAAGGACTAAGGATAGCTAACTCGTTCGGCATGTCGCCAAAAGGTCTTAACCTCGCTTGTTTGAGTGAGCTGAGCCCTGAAGGAAGAGATCAAATTGGTGGTGAAGAGGAGCAGTCTGCGTGTCACCGAGCAGTTAAACAAAGTAGTATTATGTCGCCCAATGATCCCAAATGCAAAGATGTTGTAGGCTAACAGAAGACAGCGATAAATATACCAAAAAGAGGATCACCGAGTGGATCGGCAATCCCGATTAACTACTCCGAGTGGTCCTTTGCAGCATAATTTTTGAAAACTATAAATACATTTTAATATTTTTAGCTTGGTATCAAATTTCATAGTTTTAAACAATAATTTTTAAACTTAGCTTCTAATTTGAGTTTCGAGAGCTCTTGGGAAACTTTTCTTTTAAACCTTGGAGATTTTAAGATTCTCATCTTGAAGAAATCAAAAGTGGGTGTTGGAAATTCTTCATCCTAGGCTCAATTTAAGCGAAAATAAATCATACCCAGTTGTGTTACTTCGATTTGGTACCATTTTCTTCCCTTTTTCTATGTCTAGATAAAACCTCAATTCTTGGGGTGTGATTTTGTGAATATGAGTTAAATCTATTGTTGGGTATTGCTTATTGTTATTATATTCTCTATTTAAAAGTGATTTCACTTTGTAGTTGTGTTTGAACGAAATGAGGTTGTAGTTGCAAATACGATTTCACCTTACTATTTTTGGATTGCTCGAGAGAGATGTTTTAAAACTATGGCTACAAAGTTGATAGCCGGTGGTTATTGGTTCGTCGTGGCTTCAGCTCTAGAGAGTGAATCCTAGTCACTTTCCCACACTTTCAGATCAAGAGAGTGATTGGGCTAAGGTAGAGGCTGGAACTCGGTGTTTGAGAGTAACCTAATTGATTCGGGGTAAGTTGCTCGAGAGAGAATTAATCTAAGCCTTTTGGCCTCTGCATCTGGTTCAGCAGAATACCATTCTTCAAAGCTTTCCACGAGTTACCACGTTCTTAGACTAGGTATTGCAAACAAGAAGCATTAGGTAGAAATAGGTCAGGTCTTAAAAGATACAACCAACAACAATAACCATTTAGTATTTGTTTCTTGCAACCTCTTTTCGAAAGTCTGAAATCCTTAGCAATTGTACTTATCATTTCTTTCCCTATTTTACGTATAAAAGGTCTATTCTTTCCAAAGACTCTCCTCTTAAAACTAGCTTCATGGCATGTTTCATAGATCACCAAATCGAAATTTCCCTATAGAAATTTACAGTAGATTATATTGCCATAGAAGGGTTCAATGTGGGTGTATGTACATAACATATATATCCTATATTTCAGCATAAGAGAGGACAACTAAATAACACTTCATTTCCCACTAAATTTTGATCTTTTTCGCAAAATCAGAACAAATTATAGATAAAATCATACCCATATTTATATACATGTCTATATATTTCTCTTTTGAGCTTCAAGCATCAACCATCATTATATCACCGTCTTCATCACTCATTGCATCCAGATCCCTTTCTCTAAGATCATGCTTCTCACCAACTTCAGTTAAGGTTGATGTTGTTGATACTGTTAGGAATCTGCTTTTAAACTGCAGTAAATTTAATTTTACTGCCTATGTTTTAAGTAAGAGTTAGTCAATTAGTTGTTTGTCATGCTTTCTTATTATTTAGGAGTTGTTTAGTGACTGCTAGATCATGTGTTATTATTTTTACTTTTCATTCTAGGCTTTTATATATCTAATCTGAAGCATTAATAAAAAACAGCTCTTCTTCTGCTTCAATTCTGTTCTCTTCCGTCTTTATGTTTTAGGTGCAGACTTTGATTTCCCTGTGTTATTTATCTTAAATAGATTTTTAAAACCATCAATTGATATCTGAGCATTATTTTTTAAGGGACCTCTGTGTGTGGGCGCCAATCAGATTTCGTGAATAAGTAAGTTTTTCTTCAATGGCACCGCCAACTTTTGGTGGAGAAAGTTATCGAATCTGGGCTTTTAGAATGCAGACATATATGGAAGCTTTGGATCTGTGGGAGGGTGTAGAAGATGAATACATCATTACTCCCTTGCTAAACAATCCGACGATGGTGCAAATCAATAATCACCAGGAAAGGAAAATTAGGAAATCAAAGGCAAAGGCATGTTTATTTGCTGCAGTTTCATCCACTGTCTTCACTCGTATCATGTCTCTGAAGTCGGCAAAAGAGGTATGGGATTATCATACGGCTTAGTATGAAGCAAATGAGAGAATTCGAGGGATGCAAGTGCTTAATTTAGTATGTGAGTTTGAGCTGCAAAAGCTGAAGGACAGTGAAACCATAAAGGAATACATTGACCGACTTCTTAATATTGTCAATCATGTCAGATTGTTGGGTTCCACTTCTGACGATTCAAGGATCGTTGAGAAAATCCTTGTAAGGGTATCTGAAAGAATTGAGGTGACCATTACAACCTTAGAAAATACTAAGGACTTGTCCAGTATTACACTAACAAAGCTCTTAAGTGCCTTTCAAGCACAAGAGCAACGACGTGTTATGAGACAAGAAGGAGCTGTTGAAGGAGCTTTACCTGCCAAACATCAAGCTGATGGACGATATAAGAAAAAGAAGAACAAGAAATACCAACCAATAGATGGAGAAGGTGCAGCACGCAACAACAAAAACAAACATGTAGCTTTAAAGGAAACTACCCTCCTTGTAAGCATTGCGGCAAGATCGGACACACACATTTCAAGTGTTGGAGAAGGCCTGAAGCTAAGTGCAATAATTGCAATTAGTTTGGGCATGAAGCAATCATTTGTAAGAACTAAACTCAGCAGCAGGATGTAGATGCTCGAGTTGTAAATGAACAAGAGGAGGATCAACTATTTGTTGCATCATGTTTTACAAGCAATGTTTCTAGCGAGTCGTGATTGATTGATAGTGGATGCACAAATCATATGACTCATGATAGAGAACTCTTCAAAGAATTGAAGCCTACTCGAGTTGCAAATGTTCGAATAGTCCATGATAGTCACGTTCCAGTAATAGGAATAGGAACTATTGCAGTTGAGACACAAGCAGGTACAAAAACAATAACAGATGTTCTTTATGTTCCAGGCTTAGACCAAAACTTGTTAAGTGTTGGTCAATTGTTAGAAAAAAGTTTCAAACTTTATTTTGAAGATAAATATTTCTTGATCAAGGATCCCTCAGGGCAGGACCTGTTTAAAGTCTAACTACTAAGTGATAATTCAAGTATCAAAATTATACTCTCAATAGTTCATATATGAAACTCAAAAAGTTAAAATAGTTTAGTTGTGAACCTTTTAACCCTAAACATTATTATTATTATTATTATTATTATTATTATTATTATTATTATTATTATTATTATTATTATCTAATAAATGTCTATTTTTGTATTTGCTTTGGAAAAAATTAATGACTCTAAAAATGTTAGTAATCCTTATTTTGAGGACAAGGAAGTTTTCCTTATAAATAAAGAATTTTCTTGGTAATAAACCACGCAGAAAAATAATTAAGTCTTCTCTTTTTCTCTATTATATTTTTGTATTATCATTTTATAATTTAATAACGCATTACACACAAATGTCTAACCTTTTATTGGAGTTTAATTTACATTATTAGCATTTTTGAAAAATTAAAGTCCGATGATGTCACTCACAACTTACTAAAAATCAAGTGAGAAAGAAATTGAACTCAACAACATATACAATGTAGTCAATAAAAAGTCGTGAAACACGCCTAGATGTTGACTAAATTGAATGGTTGTCTAAATATTCTTCTAGGCATGTATGTCCATAATATATTCGCCCACCTACCATAGGTTCTAGAAATTTAATGACGTATTAGTTTATTTATTATATTTTTCAGGAAAAAGGTCAAATATTCCCTTAAATTATGTGAAAGGAACAAGAATGTCCTCCGTTTTATAGTTTGGCTAAGAAATGTTCTTACCGTCAATACTTTGGTTCAAAAATGTATTTGCAGTCAATACTTTGGTCCATAAATGCTCTTATAGTTACAAAATGGGTCAAAATGCCTTTTTTCGAATAAATATTTTTTTAAACACATCTTCTTCATAATTATCAAAGAACACTATTCTTGTTTTCTTTCTTCTAAACTCACTTTAACAAATAAAAATATTTAAATTATTTTTTTTCTTCTTAGGGTGTGTTTGGTATGAAGGAAAATATTTTTCTGAAAAATAAGTAGATTTTTACTTATTTTTCATATTTGGTTGTTGAGTAAAAATTATTTTCTTGAAAATATTTTAGTGTTTATTGTATGAATGAGAAATATTTTTTATTTTACTAGAGTAAAAAATAATTTTTTAAATTGAATTTTTTTTTTAAAAACAAACTTAAATTATTTCAGGAGGGGGCGGGGTGGGGTGGGGTGGGGGGGAGCGAATATAGTGTAGGGGTGAAAAATTAAAAATTTGAAGTTGAAAATATTTTTCAAAAATAAACTTAAAATTTCTTTTGGGGGTGGAGGGGTCGAGGATAGGGGTGAAAAAATGAAAATTTGAACTTGAAAATATATTTTAAAAACAATTAATTTTTTTTTGGGGGGGGGGAGAGAGGGGGTGAGGGGGGCGAGAGGTCAAGGGTAGGGGGGGGCTTCCCTCGTGGACATGACAAACTTTTAGTGTCCTCTTGCTCGGTTTTTTTGAGGAACACACTATAGTCTAAATTTTTCTTTATTTTATTTTTGGAGAAAAGTTGAGAATAATGTCTATGTAAATTGTTTTGTTCATGAGCTGATCGCATATATCAGCATTATTATATTTTGTTGTTAAATTTTGTATAATTTACATAAAGCCCATAGTATAGAGTGTAAATTACATTTTATCCTTACTTATTTTTCAAATTACAGTAATTCCTTAAAATTTGTACCTTTTAAGTACATTATAGAGTATCTCGTAAACATTATAACATAAACCGGATACACAATATTTAACTCGGATACATTAAAAACTAGCTCAGACACATTATAAGATAAACAAAATACATAATATATAGCTCGAATACATTAAATATTGACTCGGATACAATAATATGTAGCTCTGATTCATTAAATACATTAGGAGAGAAATAAGAGATTTTAGTGATTATTAAAAATAAAAGGGGATATTGGAAATAAGGGAAACGTAAGACGTGTATTTAAGTAATTTTATCTTAAATGTTATGTTATAAAACATATATTTGCATCAAAATTATTCCATTTTTAGATATAAATTATTGAAGTTAAGGTCAAAATACATTGTATATTAAAATTATCTCATTGATGAGTGAAACACATCTAGATGTTAATTAGATCAAATCGGTGTCTCAATATGCTTCTAGGCGTATGTCCATAAAATTTACGTTCACCTACCATAGGTTCTATTTGATGATACATTAATTTTTTCATATATTTTTTATTAATTTTTTTAATATTCTAAACTCTCCCCTTTTATGTCGGAGAAAATCGATGTCAAGACTGAGATGAGATAACGACTAAGAAGGTGGAGAAGAAGATGATGAATGTCATGGTGGAATAAATATACTTATATAGTGATAGTTTTAACCTTGAAACTTCATTTTTAACTTAGTATTGATTTATTTTGATTTGTCATGATAAAATTAGTTTTCTACATGGAGTGTCACGTTATATAATGTTTAAATAAAAGAGAGTGCACACATCAACATCAAAAATAAGTCAAGGAATGTTTAGCTAACTACTGAGTGATAAATCAAGTATCAAAATTATACTATCAATAGTTCATATATGAAACTCAAAAAGTTAAGATAGTTTAGTTTTGACCCTTTTAACTCTAAATATTATTATTATTATTATTGTTATGTAATAAATGTCTATTTTTATATTTGCTTTAGAAAAACCTAATGACTCTAAAAATGTTAGTAATCTTTATTTTAAGGAGAAGGAAGTTTTCCTCATAAATAAAGAATTTTCTTGGTAATAAACCATGGAGAAAAATAATTAAGTCTTCTCTTTTTCTCTGTTAATTTTTTGTATAATTATTTTATTATTTTATAACACATTACACACAAATGTCTAACCTTTTATTGGATTTTATTGTACATTATTATCATTTTGAAAAATTAAAGTCCGATGATGTCACTAACAACTTACTAGAAATCATGTGAGAAAGAAAGAATAGAACTTTGATCCTCTGTGGAGGAGAATAGTTTAACCGTATGTATAAGATATGCTTTATAACTATTAGGGCTTGTTTAAAAGGACATCCTGATAATTGAATTCGATATAATTGGGTGTAATTACATTGTTTGTCCAGTTTAGTTTGACAGATAATTACTTGATAAACATGTAATAGGTGTAATTGGCAAGGGGTAATTATACTCAATAATTCATATGTCGAGACTGTGAATTGCTGGTAATTAGATAGTGTGATTACCAGATGATTACTTTTTTGTCCATTCTTTTTACTTCTATTATATTAATTTCTTTTTTATTATTAATTTAAAAGTTTATTTTTTATTTTATATTATTATATTTCATTTCGTCTTATTCTCCATATCACCAGCCAAAACCATTTCTCATTAGCTTTGTATAATGTCATTTACTGCTACCATTTTCCATCGGCACAATATCACCAGCCGGAACCATTTCTCATTGGCTTTATTACCACATGCCTCATCACAACGTACAAGAATCAATGCAAATAGGAAATTTTATACCATGAGCAAGAGACAATAGAATCAAGCTACTCTAGTCTACAATAATTTTATCAAAGCATTTTATCAATTAACAATTTAGGATCAACATCAAGGCAATTCACCAAAACACAACTATCAACACATTGCCCTTTTATTGAATCCCCTTTTCATTTATTAAGATCAAACAAATGGAGTAATTGAATTCATCACTTTATTCCCATTACTCATGAACACATATTATGAAGGGAAATACAAGATTATACGTCATTTACAAGGTTTAGAAGTTCACTTACCGTAATTCAATCAAACGTTAATCCGAGACTTGTGATTTATCTTTCCAAAAAATGTCTAAATCCACACAACCTGATCAAAGAGTTAATCAAAATAAGATTCTATAAATAACAACATTCATATGATACAGTTTGAAAAATGGGTCAAATCAACCCAAAAATCCATTCTAAAAAGAAGTTTGAATCCAAAAGTCTTTTCTTGAAAATGATACCCAAGCCATATGGAAGTCATTGGTGAAAACTATTTCGGAAAAGAGGTTAAAATAAGTTTAGAATCACTATTTTAACCTAGAACTCAAGTTTTTTGAAAAACCTTTCACTTTGTCGATCAAAATTCCAATTTTTGATGTTATTAACCATGTATGATAATATGGAATTGATGTTTTAGGGTCACAAAGACTACCCAAATGATTAAACATGAAAAATCTCTTTAAAAGTACCCACCGGGGGTTTTCCAAACTAAAAATAGGGGGAAATGGGTGCAAAACACTGAAATTTCAGGCCGAAACACTCTCAATTATCAGTTAAGCGAATCTACGGTCACTAACAAAATCATCACGAGTTCCTAAAAAAATTGGGCCTCTCACTTTTGCGAGCCACCTTTCGTTAACGTAAAAATTGCAAAAGTGAGTGGATTTTCGTGAATGCAAGGTTCAGGGGAACTTGACTCCTCTCGAAAGTGAATAGATCAATACTAAAGCAAATGCTCGTGAAAGTGAGATACTATTTTGCTAAAGCAAAGCACATCAGTATCTGCAAACCAGCCAACTCTCATTCATTGAAAATACCCTCAAGATTTGTTTGGAACCCCTAGACACAAACCAGATATTCAACTTGACTAAACTTTCAGAATCAATGGATCCATTGAAAGATGAATACAAGGTTACCTTGACCCTAAATTTGAGAAAATCCCAAGGAACAAACATAACGTCTAAATACTAAATTAAGCTCATGAGCTTAGAAAGTTCATCCGTGAACTACTCTAGGCCAAAAACAATCTCCTCAATCCAATGACACTAGAGAAATTCAATTCGAGCATCCAAACATGAAATGTTGAGCAAAGTCAACCCACAAGATAAAATTTTATAAATTTCCACTTAGGACCTAAATTCCACGAAAAGACTCCAAATTTCAAATAGACAACCCTCCTAAACCAATTTACACATTACGGGACTGATGAAATTGACAAAAATTTTATTTTGAGAATATGAGTCCACAATTTGGAATTATTTAGGGTTATATTTTTATAGGCTTAGAGTACTCAAATGCATTTCTTCTTGAAAACTGATAGAATAACTTGAGTTTCAGGTATTTAGACTTGGAGACAAAGGCATGGGCAAAATCAAACAAAAAGGAACAAAGGCAGTTGAAAGAATGAAGAAGTGAATGACTGAGGATCGCTAAACCTGTACGGTATGTCGCCAAAACGTCTCAACCTCGCCTTTTGTTCCAGTTAGCTGAGCCTTGAAGGAAGAAATCAAATTGGCGGTGAAGAGGAGCAGTCGGTGTGTCACCAAGCAATTTGGCAAAGTAGTGATATGTAGCCCAATGATCCAAAATGCAAAGATGTTGTAGGCTAACGCAAGACGGCGATAAATATACCAAAGAGAGGATCACCGAGTGGATCGTAAATCACGAGTAATTACTCTGAGTGGTCCTTTGCAACATAACTTTTTTAAAACTATAAATACATGTTAATAGTTTTAGCTTAGTATCAAATTTCATAGTTTTAAACAAAAAGTTTTAAACTTAGCTTCTAATTTGAGTTTTGGAGAGCTCTTGGGAAACTTTTTTGTTGAACCTTGGAGATTTTGAAGATTCTCATCTTGAAGAAATCAAAAGTGGGTGTTGGAAATTCTTTATCCTAGACTCAATTGAAGCGAAAATAAATCATGCCAGTTGATGTTACTTCGATTTGGTACCATTTTCTTCCCTTTTTCTATGTCTAGATAAAACCCCAATTCTAGGGTGTGTGATTTTGTGAATATGAGTTAAATCTATTGTTGGGTGTTGCTTATTGTTTTTATATTCTCTGTTTAAATGGGATTTCACTTTGTAGTTGTGTTTGAACTAAATGAGGTTGTAGTTGCAAATACGATTTCACCTTACTATTTTTGGATTGAGAGAGAGAGAGAGAGGGGTTTAAAACTAAGACTACCAAGTTGATATCCGGTGGTTATTGGTTCGTCATGGCTTTAGCTCTAGAAAGTGAATAAATCCTAGTCCCTTTCCCACACTTTCAGATCGAGAGAGTGATTGGGCTAAGGCTGAGGTTGTGCTTAAAGGCTACAACTCGGTGTTTGAGAGAAACCTAGTTGATTCAGGGTAAGTTGCTCGAGAGAATTATCCTAGGACTTTTGGCCTCTGCATCTGGTTCAGCAGAATACCATTCTTCAAAGCTTTCCACGAGTTACCACGTTCTTAGACTAGGTACTGCAAACAAGAAGCATTAGGTAGAAATATGTTAGGTCTTAAAAGGTACAATCAACAACAATAACCATTCAATATTTGTTTCAGTAACCTCTTTCCCAAAGTCTGAAATCCTTTGTAGCTGTACTTATCATTTCATTCCCGTGTTTTACGTATAAAAGGTCTATTCTTTCCAAAGACTCTCCTCTTAAAACTAGCTTCATGGCAAGTTTCATATATCACCAAATCAAAATTTCCATATAGAAATTTACAGTAGATTCTATTGCCATAGAAGGGTTCAATGTGGGTGTATGTACATAACATATGTATCCTACATTTCAACATTAGAGAGGACAGCTAAATAACACTTCCTTTCCCACTAAAATTTTGATCTTTTTCGCAAAATCAAAACACATTATAGATAAAATCATACCCAAGATAATTATATACATGTCTATATATTTCTCTTTTGAACTTCAAGCATCAACCATCATTATATAACCGTCTTCATCACGCATTGCATCCAGATCCCTTTCTCTAAGATCATCATCCTCACCAACTTCAATCAAGGTTGATGCTGTTGATACTGTGAAATTTTCTAAGAATTCTCTACCACCAATTTCACTATCCAAAATCACTTCTGGTTCATCTTCATCTTCTTGCGGCAATTTATACCGACAGAATGGACAAGTATTACTCCAATTAAGCCAAGGGATATAATACAATTATTATGAAAAAAATGCTTATAAGGCAATTGACTAGCTTCCTTATCAATTCCAAATTCCTCCATACAAATTGAACAGTTTTGTGATGATTCATTGCTTTTCACACTCGAAAGTGAGTTGATAAAAGATTTAAGAGAACGAAATTGAGGTGAGTTAAACAACTCAAATGAAAGATCGTCGAAATCACTCTCATCGGATTCAGTATCGGAATCAGAATAATTAGAAGTAACAGAATCATTGGTGGAAAGGGTATAATTGGTAAGAGTTAAATATTGAGGAAAAGGTATAAAAATAGCAATGGTGTAATTAGGGAGGAGGTGGCGATGAAAGCAGCGACGTCAACGAAAGGAGGATCTAACTTCGGCGGTGGTGGTTATGTGAAAGGCATCGTTGCAGTTGTAGCACAGGTAAGAACGGCGGTTACCGGAAAGCTGGCCTCCGTAGTCGAAATGAACGACCTTTGGTGACGTCTTGCTCGGTTTTCTCGATGTACACACTATAGTCTTAACTTTTTCTTTGTTTTATTTTTGGAGAAAAGTTGAGAATAGTGTCTATTTAAATTGTTTTGTGCATGAACCCGTGGAATTATAACATCATTATTATATTTTGACATCAAATTTTATTTTGTTTTGTGTTATAAATATTAAAGTTAAGGCCAATAATATATTTGTATCTAAATTATTCCGTTTTTAGATATAAATTAATAAAGTTAAAGCCCAAAAATAGTTAGTGAAACACACCTAGATGTTGACTAAATTAAATGGTTGTCTTGATATGCTTCTAGGCATGTATGTCCATAAAATATTCGCCCACCTACCATAGTATCTAGCAATTTATTGACGTATTAGTTTATTTATTATATTTTTAAGGGAAAAAAGTCAAAAATATACTTAAACTATGTGAAAGGAGCTAGAATGTCCTCCGTTCATACTTTGGCTAAGAAATGTCCTTACCTTCAATACTTTGGCTCAAAAATGTCTTTGTAGTCAAAACTTTGTTCCAGAAATGCTCTTATAAATACAAAATGGGTCAAAATTCCTTTTTCGAATAAATATTTTTTTAAACACATCTTCTTCATATTTATCAATGAACACTATTCTTGTTTTCTTTCTTCTAAAATCACTTTAACATATGAAAACGTAGACAATATTTTTTTTTCTACTTAGGGTGTGTTTGGTATTTAGGAAAATGTTTGCATGAAAAATATTTACCTTGAAAATGTTTTTTCTGGAAAACAAATAGATTTTTACTTATTTTCTCATATTTGGTTGTTGAGTAAAAAAACATTTTGCAAAAGATTTTCAGTGTTTTGTTAATGAATGAACAATATTTTTGACAAATGTCTTTTATTTTACTAGAGTAGAAACTTATTTTTGAAATTGAATGTTATGTTATAAAAAATATTATGATATAAAAAATATATTTGTATAAAACATATTCCATTTTTTAGATATAAATTGTTGAAGTTAAGGTCAAAAATACATTTTATATCTAAATTATCTCTTTGATTAGTGAAACACATCTAGATGTTGATTATATCAAACCGGTATCTCAATATGCTTCTAGGCGTATGTCCATAAAATTTACGTTCACCTACCATAGGTTCTATTTTGATTCCACTTTTTTTTTCATTTTTCCTTGCAATTGATGATATATTAATTCTTTTCATATACTTTTAATTAATTTTTTAATATGCTAAACTCTCCCCTTTTAAGTCGGAGAAAATCGATGTCAAGACTGAGACGAGATCACGACTAAGAAGGAGGAGAAGAACATAATGAATGTCATGGTGCAATAAATATATTTATATAGTGATAGTTTTAACCTTGAAACTTCATTTTTAACTTAGTATCGATTTATTTTGATTTGTCATGATAAAATTAGTTTTCTACATGGAGTGTCACTTTATATAATGTTTAAACAAAAGAGAGTGCACACATCGTCGTCAAAAATAATTCAAGGAATGTTTAGCTAACTACTGAGTGATAATTCAAGTATCAAAATTATACTATCAATAGTTCATATATGAAACTCAAAAAGTTAAGATAGTTTAGTTTTGATCCTTTTAACTCTAAATATTATTATTAGTATTGTTATGTAATAAATGTCTATTTTTGTATTTGCTTTGGAAAAACTAACGACTCTAAAAATGTTAGTAATCCTTATTTTAAGGACAAGGATGTTTTCCTTATAAATAAAGAATTTTCTTGGTAATAAACTACGGAGAAAAATAATTAAGTCTTCTTTTTTTCTCTATTATATTTTTGTGTTATTATTTTATAATTTAATAACACATTACACACAAATGTCAATTCTTTTATTGGAGTTTAATGTACATTATTATCATTTTGAAAAATTAAAGTCCGATGATGTCACTCACAATTTACTAGAAATCAAGTGAGAAAGAAATTGAACACAAGAACATCAACAATGTAGTCAATAAAAAGTCGTGAAACACACCTAGATGTTGACTAAATTAAATGGTTGTCTAAATATGCTTCTAGGCATGTATGTCCATAAAATATTCGCCCACCTACCATAGGTTCTAGCAATTTAATGACGTATTAGTTTTTTTATTATATTTTTAAGGAAAAAAGGTCAAAAATTCCCTTAAATTATGTGAAAGGAACAAGAATGTCCTCCGTTTTATAGTTTAGCTAAGAAATGTCCTTACCGTCAATACTTTGGCTCAAAAAAGTATTTTCAATCAATACTTTGATCCAGAAATGCTCGTGCAGTTACAAAATGGGTCAAAATGCCTTTTTTCGAGTAAATATTTTTTTTTAAATACATCTTCTTCATAATTATCAAAGAACATTATTCTTGTTTTATTTCTTTAAAAATCACTTTAACAAATAAAAATGTTTGAAATATTTGTTTTCTTCTTAGGGTGTGTTTGGTATGCAGGAAAACATTTTTCATGGAAAATATTTAGTTGAAAATGTTTTTCTTGAAAACAAGTAGATTTTTACTTATTTTCTCATATTTGGTTATTGTGTAAAACTTATTTTCTGGAAAAGATTTTTAGTGTTTAGTTTATGAATGAAAAATACTTTTGAGAAATATCTTTTATTTTACTAGAGTAAAAATAATGTTTGAAATTGAAAATATTTTTTAAAACCAAACTTAAATTATTTCGTGGGGGGGGGAGGGGGGGGGGGGAGGGGGGGGGGGGGGGGAATAGAGTGTAGGGGTGAAAAATTAAAAATTTTAAGTTGAAAATATTTTTCAAAAATAAACTTAAAATTGCTTTGGAGGGGTAGGGGGGCAAGGGTCGAGGATAGGGGTGAAAAAATGAAAATTTGAACTTGAAAATATATTTTAAAAACAATCTTAATTTTTTTTTTTTTGGGGGGGGGGGGGGGTTAGCGAGGTGAGAGGTCAAGGGTAGGGGTACATGACAAATTTTTAGTATCCTCTTGCTCGGTTTTCTTGAGGAACACACTATAGTCTAAATTTTTCTTTATTTTATTTTTGGAGAAAAGTTGAGAATAATATCTATGTAAATTGTTTTGTTCATGAACCGGTGGCATATATCATCATTATTACATTTTGTCATTAAATTTTTATAATTTACATAAATCCCATAGTATAGAGAGTAAATTACATTTTATCTCTACTTATTTTTCAAATTACAGGAATTCCTTAAGATTTGTACCTTTTAAGTACATTATAGAGTATCTCGTAAATATTATAACATAAATCGGATACACAACATGTAACTCAGATACATTAAAAACTAGCTCAGACACTTTATAACATAAACAAAATACATAATATATAGCTCGGATACATTAAATATTGGCTCAGATACAATAATATGTAGCTCTGATACATTAAATGCATTAGGAGAGATATAAGAGATTTAAAAGATTATTAGAAATAAAAGGGGATATTGGAAATAAGGGAAATGTAAGACGTGTATTTCAGTAATTTTATCTTAAATGTTATGTTATAAAAAAAATATTTGCATCAAAATTATATTCTTCCATTTTTAGGTATAAATTATTGAAGTTAAGGTCAAAATACATTTTATATTTAAATTATCTCATTGATCAGTGAAACACATCTAGATGTTGACTAGATCAAATCGGTGTCTCAATATGCTTCTAGGCGTATGTCAATAAATTTACGTTCACCAACCATAGGTTCTATTTGATGATACATTAATTTTTTTATATGTTTTTAATTAATATTTTTAATATTCTAATCTCTCCCCTTTTATGTCAGAGAAAATCGATGTCAAGACTGAGATGAGATCACGACTAAGAAGGTGAAGAAGAAGATGATGATCTCATGGTGAAATAAATATATTTATATTGTGATAGTTTAAACCTTGATTATTATTGTTATATAATAAATGTCTATTTTTGTATTTGCTTTGGAAAAAAATAATGACTCTAAAAATGTTAGTAATCCTTATTTTGAGGACAAGGAAGTTTTCCTTAAAAATAAAGAATTTTCTTGATAATAAACCACGGACAAAAATAATTAAGTTTTCTCTTTTTCTCTATTATATTTTTGTATTATTATTTTATAATTTAATAACACATTAAACACAAATGTCTAACCTTTTATAGGAGTTTAATGTACATTATTATCGTTTTGAAAAATTAAAGTCCGATGATGTCACTCACTACTTACTAGAAAGCAAGTGAGAAAGAAAGAATAGAACTCTGATCCTCTGTGGAGGAGAATAGTTTAACTGTATGTAATTAAGATATGCTTTATAATTTTTAGTTTGACAGATAATTGAATTTGATATAATTGGGTGTAATTACATTGTTTGTCCAGTTTAGTTTGACAGATAATTACTCAACATGTAATTGGTGTAATTCGAAAGGGGTAATTATACTCTACCATTCAGATGCAGAGACTGTGAATTGTTGGTAATTACATGGTGTGATTACCAGATGATTACTTTTTTGAAAAAATTCTTTTAACTTCTATTATACTAAGTTCTTTTTTTTATTATTTTAAAATTTTATTTATTTATTTTTTATTATTATATTTCATTTTATTCTTATTCTCAACCTTATTTTAAGTGATTCTATGCAATTTTTTCATATCATCTATTTCTTTATGTCCTGCATATTTTCTCATTAACATAATTTTATTAGTATTCTAACTTTCAAATAAAAATACAATTTATTGTTAAGTCAGATTACAAATTTACGATTTCATTTTTTTAAAATAAAATCATGTTTATGTATGCTATGTGGAAATTTGCTATAAGAGTATTATGCTAAATTTTTGTTTTGAATTTATAACTTATGTTATATTTTCAGTTTAATTTGTTTTAGTAATATTGAATTCACATAGCACTTAATTTTTAATTAGACTTGATTATTCTCTTTTTGTCAAACATTTAATAATTTATGACATTTTATTTGAATATTAATCTTTTTATCAAACATTTTACGATGTTCGTAGAAACTTCATACTTTTGGTGTTTATGATCAATTCAATTGAAATATATTATTTTGAAAAGATATAAATCAATTATTTTTTATAATATTATTTAAAGAATAAATGTTATTAATTAATATATTTTCGAAAAAGAATATATATCTTAAATATTTAATTTAATGTCATTTCTAAAGTTTCTTATTTGTGTAGTATAAATTTAAAATAACTAATTTTTATTTTTAAAATTCAATATAATTTTATGATTGCAATTGTGCATCCTAATAGAACAGTTGTAATTACACTGTGACATTAAACAAGACATGCATAGTTACAATGTAATAACACTGTGACAATCAAACATGTCAAAGTAGTTACTACACTAGTAATTATGCCAATTTCAATTACCAGGTGACTTTTCAAACAAACCCTTAATCATGTTTGATTTAAGAAATTTTTGCTACGCAAACTTTTTGCTCATTAGTATTGATTTTGAAAATTATCTTCCTTACTTATTTAAAGGAAAGTCATTTTCCTTAATTCTGAGAAAAAATAGTTGATTTGGAAAACATTTTCAAAATATTTAAGTCAACCAAAGATGAGAAAATTGAAAAACATTTTCCTTAATACCAAACACACCTTACATGTTTGTCTATAAATTCTTGTAGGAGATTTTTTCCATATAATTTTCGTCCACCTAACATATATTACGACTATACAATGGCATAATAATTTTTAAAATATATTTTTATTTTAATAGTTTTTGAATCTTGAACTCTCTCATTTCCATTCGATTAATATCACTAGCCAAAACCATTTCTCATTAGCTTTGTATAATGTCACTTTCTGCAACCATTTCCCATCGGCACAATATCACCAGCCGGAACCATTTCTCATTGTCTTTATTACCACATGTCTCATCACAACGTACAAGAATCAATGCGAATAGGCAATTTTATACCATGAGGAAGAGACAATAGACTCATGCTACTCTAGTCTACAATAATTCTATCAAAGCATTTCATCAATTAACAATTTAGGATCAACATATAGGCAATTCACTAAAACACAACTATCAACACAATACCCTTTTATTGAATCCCCTTTTCGTTGATCAGGCAAGTGGAGTAATTGAATTCATCACTTTATTCCCATTACTCCTGAACATATATTATGAAGGGAAATACAAGATTATACGTCATTTACAAGTTTTAGAAGTTCACTTACCATAATTCAATCAAATGTTAATCCGAGACTTGCAATTTATCCTTCCAAACAATGTCCAAATCCACACAACCGGATCAAAGAGTTAATCAAAATAAGATTCTATAAATGACAACATTCATATGATACATTTTGAAAAATGGGTCAAATCAACCCAAAAATACATTCTAAAAAGAAGTTTGAATCCAAAAGTCTTTTCTTGAAAATGATACCCAAGCCATATGGAAGTCATTGGTGAAAACTATTTCAGAAAAGAGGTTAAAATAAGTTTAGAATCACTATTTTAACCTATAACTCAAGTTCTTTTAAAATCCTTTCACTTTGTCAATCAAAATCCCAATTTTTGATGTTATTAACCATGTGTGATAATAGGGAATTGATGCTTTAGGGTGACAAAGACTTACCGAAATGATTCAACATGAAAAATCTCTATAAAAGTACCCACCGGGGGTTTTACAAACTAAAAATAGGGAAAATGGGTGCAAAACAATGAAATTTCAGGCCGAAACCCTCTCAATTATCACTTAAGCGAACCTTCGGACTAACACAATCATCACGAGTTCCTACAAAATTGGGCCTTTCACTTTTGCGAGACACCTTTCGTTAATGTAAAAATTGCAAAAGTAAGTGGATTTTCGTGAATGCAAGGTTCAGGGGAACTTGACTCCTCTCGAAAGTGACTAGATCAATACTAAAGCAATGCTCGTGAAAGTGAGATGCTCTTTTGCTAAAGCAAAGCACATCAGTATCTGCAAACCAGCCAACTCTCATTCATTGAAAATACCCTCAAGATTTGTTTGGAACCCCTAGACACAAACCAGATATTCAACTTGACTAAACTTTCAGAATCAATGGAACCATTGAAAGATGAATTCAAGGTCACCTTGACCCTAAATTTGAGAAAATCCCAAGGAACAAACATAATGTCTAAATGCTAAATTAACCTCATGAGCTTAGAAAAATCATCCATGACCTACTCTAAGACAAAAACAATCTCCTAATTCCAATGAAACTAGAGAAATTCGATTCGAGCACCCAAACCTAAAATGTTGAGCAAAGTCAACCCACAATCTAAAATTTACAAATTTCCACTTAGGAACTTAATTCCACGAAAAGACTCCAAATTTGAAATAGACAACCCTCGTAGACCAATTTACACATTACGGAATGATGAAATTGACAAAAATTCCATTTTCCACAATTTGGAATTGTATAGGGTTATATTTTGATAGGCTTAGTATACTCAAATGTATTTCTTCTCGAAACTGATAGAATAACTTGAGTTTCAGGTATTTAGACTTAAAGACAACAACATGGGCAAAATAAGGCAAAAAGGAACAAAGACAGCTGAAAGCATGAAGAAGTTAAGGACTGAGGATTGCTAAACTTGTTCGGCATGTCGCTAAAAGGTCTCAACCTCGCCTTTTGTTCCAGTGAGATGAGCCCCGAAGGAAGGGATCAAATTGGCGGTGAAGAGGAGCAGCCGGTGTGTCACCGAGCAGTTTGGCGAAGTAGTATTATGTCTCCCAATGATCCAGAACACAAAGATGTTGTAGGCTAACGCAAGACGGCGATAAATATACCAAAGAGAGGATCATTGAATGGATCGGCAATCCCGAGTAACTGCTCCGAGTGGTCATTTGCAACATAAATTTTTGAAAATTATAAATATATGTTAATAGTTTTAGCTTGGTATCAAATTTCATAGTTTTAGACAATAATTTTTAAACTTAGCTTCTAATTTGAGTTTTTGAGATCTCTCGGGAAAATTTTCTGTTGAACCTTGGAGATTTTAAGATTCTCATCTTGAAGAAATCAAAAGTGGGTGTTGGAAATTCTTCATCCTAGACTCAATTGAAGCGAAAATAAATCATATACCAGTTGATGTTACTTCGATTTGGTACCATTTTTTTCTCTTTTTCTACGTCTAGCTAAAACCCCAATTCTTGGGGTGTGATTTTGTGAATATGAGTTAAATCTATTGTTAGGTGTTGCTTATTGTTATTATATTCGCTGTTCAAATGTGATTTCACTTTGTAGTTGTGTTTGAACTAAATGAGGTTGTAGTTGCAAATATGATATTACCTTACTGTCTTTGGATTGATCGAGAGAGAGGTTTTAAAACTAAGACTACTAAGTTGATAGTCGATGGTTATTGGTTCTTCATGGATTAAGCTCTAGAGACTGAATCCTAGTCCCTTTCCCACATTTTCAGATCGAGAGAGTGATTAGGCTAAGGCAGAGGTTGTGCTTAAAGGCTGTAACTCGGTGTTTGAGAGAAACCTAGTTGATTCGGGGTAAGTTGTTCGAGAGAGAATAACCTAGGCCTTTTGGCCTCTGCATCTGGTTCAGCAGAATAATATTCTTCAAAGCTTTCCACGAGTTACCACATTCTTAGACTAGGTACTGCAAACAAGAAGCATTAGGTAGAAATAGGTCAGGTTTTAAAAGGTACAACCAACAACAATAACCATTCAATATTTGTTTCTTGTAACCTCTTTTCAAAAGTCTGAAATACCTAGCAATTGTACTTATCATTTCTTTCCCGTGTTTTAGGTATAAAAGGTCTATTCTTTCCAAAGACTCTCCTCTTAAAATTAGATTCATGGCAAGTTTCATAGATCACCAAATCAAAATTTCCATATAGATATTTACAAAAGATTCTATTTCCATAGAAGGGTTCAATGTGGGTGTATGTATATAACATATATATCCTATATTTCAGCATAAGAGAGGACATCTAAATAACACTTCATTTCCCACTAAACTTTTGATCTTTTTCGCAAAATCAGAACACATTGAACAAAGTTAAATGAAAATAGTTCCATCAACAAATACAATGCGAGGCTTGTAGTTAAAGGGTACGCACAAATTTATGGTGTTGATTACTGTGACACTTTTTCTCCTGCCGCAAGATTAGACACAATCAGATTGCTACTCGCAATAGCAGTACAAATGGAATGGAAGGTGTTCTAAATTGATGTCAAATCAGCTTTCTTAAATGGCATACTGGAAAAGGAAATATATGTTGAGAAAACATCAGGATTTGTGAAACACGGTGATGAAGACAAAGTCTATCTGCTAAAAAAGGCTTTGTATGGCCTAAAGCAAGAACCAAGAGCTTGGTATAGTAGGATAGATGATCATATGTTAAACTTGAGCTTTAAAAAAAGCTTGTCTGAATCGACTCTGTATGTAAAACATAAAGACACTGATATCCTTATTTTGTCGCTTTATGTTGATAATCTTCTGGTAACAGGAAAGTAATATCATTCTTGTCGACAACCAGGCAGCTATTACAATCTCAACCAATCCGGTGTTTCAAAAGGACACAAGCATTTAAACATCAACTTCTATTTCCTGAGAGAAGTGCAGCAAAGGGGAGAAGTGACTCTAGTCTAATCCAAGTCAGAAACCAGCTAGCAGATCTTTTTACTAAGCCTTTACCGATCAGTATATTCGAGCTTCTTAGATAGAAAATTGGAGTTTGCAGTATCCAAAGCAAGGAGGAGTGTTAGGGATCTTCTTTTGAATTGCAGTAAATTTACTTTTACTGCCTATGTTTTAAGTAAGACTTAGTCAATGTTGTTAGGCATGCTTTCCTATTATTTAGGAGTTGTTTAGTGATTGCTAGATCATGTGTTATTATTTTTACTTTTCATTCTAGAATTTTATATATCTAATCTGAAGCATTAACAAAAAAACAGCTCTTCTTCTGCTTTAATTTTGTTCTCTTCCGACTTTATGTTTCAGGTGCAGACTTCGATTTTCCTGTGTTATTTATCTTAAATAGATTTTTAAAACCATCAGATACGGTGAAATTTTCTCAAAAATCTCTACCACCACTTTCACTATCCAAAGTCACTTCTAGTTCATCTTCATCTTCTTGAGGCAAGTATTACTCCGATTAAGCCAAGGGATAATATAATCATTATGAAAAAAATGCTTACAAGGCAATTGACTAGCTTCCGTATCAATTCCAAATTCCTCCATACAAATCAAACAGTTTTTCAATGATTCATAGATTTTCACACTCGGAAGTGAGTTGATAAACGATTTAAGAATCGGTGAACGGAATTGAGGTGAGTTAAACAACTAAAACTAAAGATCGTCGGAATCACTCTCATCGGATTCAGTATCGGAATCGGAATAATTAAAAGTAACAGAATCATTGGTGGAAAGGGTATAATTGGTAAGAGTTAAATGTTGAGGAAAAGGTATAAAACTAGCAATGGTGTAATTAGGGAGGAGGTGGCGATGAAAGCAATGAGGGCAACGAAAGGAGGAGCTAACGTCGACGGTGTTGGTTATGTGAAAGGCATCGTTGCAGTTGTAGCACCGATAAGAATGGCTGTTACTGTCGATGGGAAGGCTGGCCTCCGTCGTATACATGACGGACCTTTGGTGTCGTCTTGCTCAGTTTTCTCGAGGCACACACTATAGTCTAGAATTTTTCTTTGTTTTATTTTTGGAGAAAAGTTGTGAATAGTGTCTATTTAAACTGTTTTGTGCATGAAACCGTGGAATTATAGCATAATTATTATATTTTGACATCAAATTTTTTTTATTTTTGTGTTATAAATATTAAAGTTACGCCCAAAAGTACATTTATATCTAAATTATTCCATTTTTAGATATAAATTAATAAAGCTGAAGGCCAAAAATAGTTAGTGAAACACACCTAGATGTTGACTAAATTAAATGGTTGTCTTGATATGCTTCTAGGCATGTATGTCCATAAAATATTCGCCCACCTACCATAGGTTCTATCAATTTATTGACGTATTAGTTTATTTATTGTATTTTTAAGGGGAAAAAGTCAAAAATATCCTTAAACTATGTGAAAGGAGCTAGAATATCATGCGTTTATAATTTGGCTTAGAAATGTCTTTACCGTCAATACTTTGACTCAAAAATGTATTTGCAGTCAAAACTTTGGTCCAGAAATGCTCTTATAGTTACAAAATGGGTCAAAATTCCTTTTTTCGAAGAAATGTTTTTTTAAACACATCTTCTTCATATTTATCAATGAACACTATTCTTGTTTTCTTTATTCTAAAATCACTTTAACAAATAAAAACGTAGAAAAGACTTTTCTTCTTCTTAGGGTGTGTTTGGTTAGAAGGAAAATGTTTTGCATGAAAAATATTTACCTTGAAAATGTTTTTCTGGAAAACAAATAGATTTTTACTTATTTTCTCATATTTGGTTGTTGAGTAAAAAAAAAAATTATCCAAAAGATTTTTAGTGTTTGGTTAATGAATGAACAATATTTTTGAGAAATGTCTTTTATTTTACTAGAGTAGAAACTTATTTTTGAAATTAAATGTTATGTTATAAAAAATGTTATGGTATAAAAAATATATTTGTATCAACATTATTCCATTTATTAGATATAAATTGTTGAAGTTAAGGTAAAAAATACATTTTATATCTAAATTATATCATTTATTAGTGAAACACATCTAGATGTTGATTAGATCAAACCGGTGTCTCAATATGCTTCTAGGCGTATGTCCATAAAATTTACATTCACCTACCATAGGTTCTGTTTTGAATTCCACTTTTTTCTTTTTTCATTTTTACTTGCAATTGATGATATATTAATTCTTTTCATATATTTTTAATTAATTTTTTTAATATTCTAAACTGTCCCCTTTTAAGTCAGAGAAAATTGATGTCAAGACTGAGACGAGATCACGACTAAGAAGGTAGAGAAGAAGATGATGAATGTCATGGTGGAATAAATATATTTACATGGTGATAGTTTTAACATTGAAACTTCATTTTTAACTTAATATTAATTTATTTAGATTTGTCATAATAAAATTAGTTTTCTACATGGAGTGTCACGTTATATAATGTTTAAACAAAAGAGAGTGCACACATCGTCATTAGTAATAAGTCAAGGAATGTTTCGCTAACTACTGAGTGATAATTCAAGTATCAAAATAATACTCTCAATAGTTCATATATGAAACTAAAAAAGTTAAGATAGTTTTGTTTTGAACCTCTTAACTCTAAATATTATTATTATTGTTGTTATGTAATAAATGTTTATTTTTGTATTTGTTTTGGAAAAACTAATGACTCTAAAAATGTTAGTAATCCTTATTTTGAGGACAAGGAAGTTTTCCTTATAAATAAAGAATTTTCTTGGTAATAAACCACGGAGAAAAATAATTAAGTCTTCTCTTTTTCTCTATTATATTTTTGTATTATTATTTCATTATTTAATAACACATTACACACAAATGTCTAACCTTTTATTGGAGTTTAATTTACATTATTATCGTTTTGAAAAATTACAGTCCGATGATGTCACTCACAACTTACTAAAAATCAAGTGAGAATGAAATTGAACGCAAGAACATTCACAATATAGTCAATAAAAAGTCGTGAAACACACCTAGATGTTGACTAAATTAAACGGTTGTCTAAATATGCTTCTAGGCATGTATGTCCATAAAATTTTCGCCCACCTACCATAGGTTCTAGCAATTTAATGACGTATTAGTTTTTTTATTATATTTTTAAGGAAAAAGGGTCAAAAATTCCCTTATATTATGTGAAAGGAACAAGAATGTCCTCCGTTTTATAGTTTAGCTAAGAAATGTCCTTACCGTCAATACTTTGGCTCAAAAATGTATTTGCAGTCAATACTTTGGTCCAGAAATGCTCTTATAGTTGCAAAATGGGTCAAAATGCCTTTTTTCGAATAAATATTTTTTAAACACATCTTCTTCATAATTATCAAAGAACACTATTCTTGTTTTCTTTCTTCTAAAATAACTTTAACAAATAAAAATGTTTGAAATATTTTTTTTCTTCTTAGGTGTGTTTGGTATGAAGAAAAATATTTTCCATGGAAAATATTTACTTGAAAATGTTTTTCTAGAAAACAAGTAAATTTTTACTTATTTTTTCATATTTGGTTGTTGAGTAAAAATTATTTTCTGGAAAAGATTTTTAGTGTTTGGTTTATAAATGAGAAATGTTTTTGAGAAATATCTTTTATTTTAATAGAGTAAAAAATAATTTTTTAAATTGAAAATATTTTTTTTTTAAATTAAATTATTTCGGTATGGGTGGAATAGAGGGTAAAAGTGAAAAATTAAAAATTTGAAGTTGAAAATATTTTTCAAAAATAAACTCAAAATTTCTTTTGGGGGTTGGGGGGGTCGAGGATAGGGCTGAAAAAAAATGAAAATTTGAACTTGAAAGTATATTTTAAAAACAATCTTAATTTTTTTTTGGAGCGTGGGGGGGAGGGGGGCGAGAGGTCGAGGGTAGGGGTGGCCTCCCTCGTCGACATGACAGACTTTTAGTATCCTCTTGCTCGGTTTTCTCGAGGAACACACAATAGTCTAAATTTTTTTTTATTTTATTTTTGGAGAAAAATTGAGAATAATGTCTATGTAAATTGTTTTGTTCATGAACCGGTGACTTATATCATCATTATTACATTTTGTCATTAAATTTTGTATAATTTACATAAACCCCATAGTATAGAGAGTAAATTATATTTTATCCCTATTTTTTTTTTCAAATTACAATAATTCCTTAAAATTTGTACCTTCTAAGTACATTATAGAGTATCTCGTAAACATTGTAACATAAATCGGATACACAATATGTAACTCGGATATATTAAAAACTAGCTCACACACATTATAACATAAACAAAATACATAATATATAGCTCGAATACATTAAACATTGGATCGGATACAATAATATGTAGCTCTGATACATTAAATATATTAGGATAGAAATAACAGATCTTAGAGATTATTAGAAATAAAAGGGGATATTGGAAATAAGAAAAACGTAAAACGTGTATTTCAATAATTTTATCTTAAATGTTATGTTATAAAAATATATTTGCATCAATAGCATTCCATTTTTAGATATAAATTATTGAAGTTAAGGTCAAAATACATTTTATATTTAAATTATCTCATTATTCAGTGAAACACATCTAGATGTTGATTTGATCAAATCGGTGTCTCAATATGCTTCTAGGCCTATGTCCATAAAATTTACATTCACCTACCATAGGTTCTATTTGATGATACATTAATTTTTCATATATTTTTAATAATTTTATAATATTCTCAACTCTCCCCTTTTATGTTGGAGAAAATCATGTCAAGACTGAGATGAGATCACGGCTAAGAAGGTGGAGAAGAAGATGATGAATGTCATGGTGGAATACATATATTCATATATTGATAGTTTTAACCCTGAAACTTCATTTTCAACTTAGTATTGATTTATTTAGATTTGTCATGATAAAATTAGTTTTCTACATGGAGTGTCACGTTATATAATGTTTAAACAAAAGAGAGTGCACATATCGTCATCAGAAATAAGTCAAGGAATGTTTAGCTAACTACTGAGTGATAATTCAAGTATCAAAATTATACTCTCAATAGTTCATATATGAAACTCAAAATGTTAAGATAGTTTAGTTTTGACCCTTTTAACTCTAAATATTGTTATTATTATTGTTATGCAATAAATGTCTATTTTTGTATTTTCTTTGGAAAAAATTAATGACTTTAAAAATGTTAGTAGTCCTTATTTTGAGGACAAGGAAGTTTTCCTTATAAATAAAGAATTTTCTTGGTAATAAACCACGGAGAAAAATAAATAAGTCTTCTCTTTTTTTCTATTATATTTTTGTATTATCATTTTATAATTTAATAACACATTACATACAAATGTCTAACCTTTTATTGTAGTTTAATGTACATTATTATCATTTTGAAAAATTAAAGTCTAATGATGTCACTCACAACTTACTATAAATCAAGTGAGAAAGAAAGAAAAGAACTCCGATCCTCTAGTTTAACCGTATGTAATTAAGATATGTTTTATAACTTTTAGGGCTTGTTTGAAAGGACATCATGATAATTGAATTTGATATAATTGGGTGTAATTACATTGTTTGTCCAGTTTAGTTTGACAGATAATTACTTGATCAACATGTAATTGGTGTAATTGGCAAGGGGTAATTATACTCTACAATTCACAGGCAGAGACTGTAAATTGCTTGTAATCACATGGTGTGATTACCCGATGATTACTTTTTTTAAAATTCTTTTAACTTCATTATTTTAAGTTTTTATTATTATTTTAAAAGTTTATTTTTTATTTTTTATTATTATATTTCATTTTTTTTTCTTATTCTCAACCTTATTTTAAGTGAGTATATGCATTTTTTTCATATCATTTATTTCTTTATGTCATGCTTATTTTCTCATTAACATAATTTTATTACTATTCTAACTTTCAAATTAAAATATAATTTATTGTTAAGTAAGATTACAGATTTACTATTTCATTTTTTTTCTTTAAAAATTATGTTTATGTATGCTATGTAGAAATTTGCTATAAAAGTATTATGCTAAATTCTTTTTTTGAATTTATAACTTATGTTAGATTTTAAGTTTTATTTGTTTTAGTAATATTGAATTCACATAACACTTAATTTTTTAATTAGACTTGATAATTATCTTTTTGTCAAACATTCAATTATTTATGACATTTTATTTGTATATTAATCATTTTATCAAACATGCATTTTACGATGTTAGTAGAAACATCAAACTTTTGGTATTTATGATCAATTCAATTGAAATATATTAATTTGAAAAGATATAAATCAATTATTTTTTATAATATTAGTTAAAGAATAAATGTTTACTAATTAATATATTTTCAAAAAAGAATATATATGTTAAATATGTAATTTAATGTCATTTTTAAGGTTTTTTATTTGTGTAGTATAAATTTTAAATAACTAATTTTTATTTTTAAAATTCAATATAATTTTATGATTGCAATTGTGCATCCAAATAGAACAGTTGTAATTACACTGTGACATTAAACAAGACATGCATAATGACAGTGTAATAACACTGTGACAATCAAACATGTCAAAGTAGTTACTACCCTAGTAATTATGCCAATTTCAATTACCTACTGACTTTTCAAACAAACCCTTCATGATGTTTGGTTTAAGAAAATTTTGCTACGCAAACCTTTTGCTCATTAGTATTGATTTAATTTATTTTTTTTTGGCTTCACTTGTAAGGTTATGTGTTGCGTTTATGTTATGGTTATAACATTGGTGCTTATTTTTTAGACAATGGATCATTAGAAGTGTCAGTAATATATCTTGTCTCAATTTGCTCGATACCTTTTAAAAAAATATTTTATATATCATTGAATTTAAATTAAATGTACTTCTTATTTTTGAGAAAGGGTTTAAAAATCCATTTAAATTGTTATGTCTATACGGCGGAATATATGATAATTATTTTTGCATTAAACTTATCACTATAAATAATAAATAATATTATAAAAGTATGAAGGTTTTAGAAATGTTGATTACATTTTTGTCCTACCGTATGATAGATAGAATTTTCATTTATTATATCATTTTATATACAATTAATTAATTTTATAATATTTTTAATTAAGGAGTCCTAAAATCTATATATAATATAAAGGAGAAACATAGATAAAGTAATGTGGCACCTCTCTATGACTTTCATTCATGTTTACCTTTTCTCTTCTTTTCTTTGAAATTTTTTTCTTAGTTCTTTTTATAAAATATATTCTTTAAGAAATCCAATCATATTTATTATTCTAATTATATCTTATGGTTTGTGAAAATTGTTAGGATTTTCCCCTGATTTTCTTATCTTATTTGAAGTCTATTTTTTCCTTAAAGAAAATTAAAAACTATTACCATATGCTTGAACTTTTATTGAAAGGAAATATAACTTTCTTTCATATTTGGGTTATTCCTTCCCTGGAGGAATAATTTGGAGATCTATAAATTAAAGATCCTAATTCTCAACAGTAGAACACAAGAACATCAACAATGTAGTCAATAAATAGTCCTTACTTATGGGGAGATTTTCTCTTTACATATTTTATATTTTTTTATTTAATTTTTAATTATGTAGGTCTATTGGTCTTATCATATCTAATTTATCGCAATATGATTTGCAAATTATAAGTTTCTGCCTGATTTAAATGATCCAGTAAATGAAGATTTTTGTGCTACTACATGTGGAGAAAAAAAAATTAAATATATTTTCAACAATAACCTTTGCTCCATACTTTAAAACAAAATAAATTTTCAACTCATACTTACTTTAAAGCATAAACTCCTACTTTTAATTCTTGCAAACTTTTAATGCTAGAGCTCAACTATTAACTCATGCATCTTACTTTCAACGTATGAGCTCCAGTTTTAACTCATGCATCTTACTTTTAATGTATGAGCTCCACTTTCAAATCATGCATATTACTTTTAATGCATGAGCTCTACTTTCAACCCTGCTCAAAACTTTTAACTCAAGACTCTAATTTTTAACCCATACCAATTTTAAATCATGGTAAACAACACTGATACATGAAAGTTATGTGAAGAAAGATGATCAAAATTATTTTTCCAGAAAACTCAAGCCAAAAGGAGAGATTTGTTAAGGTTTTGCTTTAATTTTTTTACCTTATTTGAAATTTATTTTTTCTTAACGAAAAATCAAAGTAGTACCATAAATGCCTTAACTTTTACTGAAAGGAAAATATAATTTTCTTCCATATTTGGGTTATTCCTTTCTTGGAAGAAAAATTTAAAGATCTATAAATTGAAGATTCTTATTCTCATAGCACAACACAAGAACATCCACAATGTAGTCAGTAAAAAGTTTTTGTTTATGAGAAGATTTTCTCTTTACAAATAATGTTATGTCTTTTAATATAACTTTATTTGTCATCTAATTTATCGTATTATGATTTGCAAATTATAAACTTACACATGACGTTCTTATCACTTTCGAACCCAACAAAACCACAATCTATTTATATTCTCTACTTATATAACATGTCTCTTCAACTCCTTTCTAATTTTTCATATGGATTATAAAATTTATAAACAACAATCATCCATGGAAATGTTGAATATTCATTTTTCATTCTTTCTTTTTATTATTATAGGTTATTTGTTTTTGTTTTTTTTATTCTTCATCTTTTCCATAAGAAATTGTAGAAAAGATAGTGACATAATATGTCCTTCTCTTTAATGAAGATCAAAGATATATTCTTCAAAGATTCATTACAGAAAGATGTTAACATTAGTTTAGTACAAGTTCATCAAAAGGAAAAAGGAAACTTAATTATGTTGACAAATTCATCAAGAGAGATGGTCATATTTGTATAAAGTTTGAATGTTTCCAGTATTTTAAAATTCATTAATGTAACGTATTGTTTTGATTTCAATATTCTAAAATTATGCCATGATCGAGATATATATTAGATATGGTACATTTCTCATTGCTATTAGATTTTGTTTTGCTTATAATCTAGATGTAAGAAAAGTTAAGTTGCACCTCTCTTTTTTCAATAATATTATTTTTCTTTTCTTCAATTTTTTTTTTTATACTATTTTTCATATTTTTCTACATACTTATTATTATACAAAAAATAAGTATTTTGGTTCTTCATATAAATAGTCTTAATGTATATAAAAGTATCATTTTTGTCCTAAGCCCTAAATTTAACTTTTTCACGGTTAAAACCTAAAGTCCCCCCTCCCAAGGTCGCCCTTCTCTGGTTCTTTCCTCAATAAGAGGAATTGAGGATACTAATACACCCCATATATTGCTTATTAAAACTCACCCATAACTTTATTTTCTTTCTTTCTAGTAATTTCTATTACGGGGTCAACTGAAAATTTATTGGATTCAGTGGAAGGACAAAAAAGACTCACCTATTGATTGCAACTTTCATGTTTCATCCAATTAACCAATTTGCTCATCCAATCCAAAGATCATCTGATTCATTCTAATGAGATTATAAACTAAATAGTAATAAAATAATAGAGAATTTTTTTGTGTCTATGTCATCCAAAGCATGGATATGCTACTTCTTATATCATTATATTACAAGTTAGAATAAACTTTTTCATTTCGTCATAGCTTCTAAAAATAAATTCAATCATACCACTAGTGAAAAAATGGAACAAGCTGCTCAAATCATAATGAGTATTGAATTTTTCTAAAAGAAGATGGAGCTTGACAAGTGAGAAAAGTGGTGAAAAAACTAGTAGGAATGCTGGGTCTAGTAGAAGACCTGTTTTTATTCATGTTCACTATGCGAATTGCTGGTCATCGGATATTTACTAGGAGTCAAATTTCAAGCATTTCGATAGGTATGAACTTTTACATATATGTGAAAACTATAAATTTTTATTTATTGTAGAGATTAACAAATACAACATAGAAGATCGTTAAAATCTATTTTAAGAAGATGATGCGATTTTAGAGAGAAGCCGGAAGATAGAGCAACCAAGGAGGAGAGAAATGAGTTAGGGAATGGGACGTTAGTTTTTAACGGTGAAATAGTTAAATGTAGGCCTTAGGACCAAAATTTTACCCATTAAACATATATTAAAGACTATTTCTATTAAGTGATAGATATTAAGGATCAAAATAAATCAACCCCTATACGTGAAGGACCATTTTGATCATTTAAACTTTGACAAATGAAGTAAATTTGGGAGATTACATCCAAATCAAGGGTATATGTGTTAAGTTTGTAGACGGCGAGGACATTAACAATTTTACTTTGATGAAAAAGCTGAAGTTAAAAATAAATGAAAGTTGAAGGGTATTTTTGAAAATATCAATAGAGTTTGTTTTTGTAGAATTAATATTGTTAGAGAATTTTGTTTTTGAAAATCTACTGGATTAGACATACATCCATATACCATACATACTAATTCTACCTATATTATAAAATAATAACATATATTTTCATTAATTAAGAGTTCTGTACCATATTTTAAGTTAGATAAATTTAGATATATCATTCTTTGAAATTAGCCTATAATAGAATCCTTAATTATTACTCAATTATTTTTGAAAATTTATGCACTCACTCCAAATCAATACTCTCTCCAAAAAATTTCCTCCAACATTTTACTCATCACTCTCCCTCCCTCACCTCCATTATTGCACTTTCAGCATGAAGAAATAGTTCATAACTATTTTTGTTCTCATTTTTCACTAACTTGTTAGTGCTACTGAATTCTTTGTTAGGCTAGTCCTACTTCAAGGCTTGTTGTTGATTGATAATCGATATAAAAAAATTGCATCACTGACAAATTTCTATAAAGGATCGATTGTGATTCTTAAATGTCATTAGCAACAAGGCAGAGGATATTCTAAAGTTTGTAGAAAGGTGAACAATTATGATGTTTATTGGTAAAAAACAATTGTTGTGAAGACAATAAGTTGAGATTTATGCATATATCTGTACAATATTGAGATATGTTACACATTTTTGAGTTACGATTATACGTATCTAATTTTATTAGTATTTATGATTAAGTATATATGTATGTATAAAAATATACAAATGTATCTGGGTAAGAGTTCATGAAGCTGATAAAGGATACATGTTTCTGAGTTAAGACATAATGTATTTTATTTTCATCAATGTATATGACTAAGTGAACATGTACCCGACGAATTATATACTTGTATCTAAGTAGAGTTCTTGTATATGACAATATATGTTGCTAGCATGTATTTCATACATTATTTAACTTTTATCATTGTATCTTATTATATATATATATATATATATATATATATATATATATATATGACAAAATATACATATTTATCTGAATAAGATTTCATGAATTTGATAAAGTGTACATGTTTTTGACTTAAGAAGTCCAAATTTTTTTGAATCACCAAACAATAGAGAAGAATTTGCATTGTTTTGATTTATTTAGGAACTATGATATGTCATATCCTCTAAAGTTGTTAGAAACACATTTTCTCCTTCATTAATGACTTTAATTTATATCTCTTAATCAGATACACTCCTTAGTTAATGATTCTCAATTAAATATCTTAATTATACATACAAATTGATATGTATCCATCTTACATTATTGAAACTGTAAGTTGTTTTATGTGAACTATCATTCAATAGTTATCGAGACACACCTAGTCCTTGACTAGATCAAATGATTGTCTATATATGCTTCTATGCGTTTCTTTCCATAAAATCTTCGTCCACCTACTTCTATTTGATGAAATATTTAATTTTTTAAACATACTTTCAATTGACTTTTAACAAAATCTATACTCTTCCCTTTCAAGTTAGAGATATCGATGCAACGGTAGAAACAAGATCACGACTAAAAAGATGGAGAAGATACTGATGGATGTCACCGTTGGAATAAATTAATTTATACGGTGATAATTTTAATCTTTAAACTTAACTTTCAACTTAATATTAGTTCATTTAATTTGGTACAATGAAATTATTTTTCCACGTGGAGTCTTACGTGACATAATACTTAAACAAAAGAGAGAGTACACACACATTATCAAAAATTAGTCGAGGTATATTTCGCTACTATTGGATGATAGTTCAAGTGGGGAACTAACACTCTCTAATGAATAGTTCATGTATGAAATTCAAAAGACGGGATAGTTTAGTTTTTGACCCTCAACTGTACATATTATTATTATAGTATGATAAATGTCTATTTTTATATGTTTTTTGGAGAAATTCTAATAAACCTAAAAGAGTTAGTAATCATTTTGAGACCAATAACCTTTTTCCTATAAATAAAAAGTGTTTTTTAAAAAATATAGTCTCCTCTTTATCTTTTCTCTCGATTATATTCTTTTTGAATTATTCGTTTATAATTTAACACATTATCAATGCAAATGTCTAACTTTCTATTGAAATTTAATACACATTACCAATGTCTTCCAAAATCAAAAGTTTGACAATGGCACCCGAAACTTACTAGAAATCAAGTGGAAAAGTAAGAATAGAACTTCTGTGGGGAGGAGAATAGTTTAACGGTATGTAATTAAGACATGTTTATAGTTTTTGGCGAAATGGTCTGATAGACCCTTATACTTGTATCACTTTATATTTTGAACCCTTCTACTTATCCCTTTGTCATCTGGACCCTTAAACTCAATGAAAACACAAGTTAACAAATCCCTCTTACCATTGACAAATATTATGAGTCTTTAAGATGAATGAGTTGACGAAAGTATGTGACTTCAGGCACCTTAATGTGAGTGAATAACTTTTTTAGGTTAAAAAAATTAAATTAAAAAAGAAATATATTTTTTAAATAAACAATTAATTAAAAGGTCTTTTCTTCTTCCCTACTACCTTGTTTTTTTTGGCCATTTTCACGCTAGACCAAAACTTTTTTTATCTTCTCCACAATTTACTAACACCGAAGACCAGCGCTCGCTATAGAGACCAACGACTGATTCACCGGAGACGACTGAATTGCAGTGGCTTGAGAGAGACAAGCGGCGCTGGTGGTGTACGCTACCACTATTTTGCAGTAGAGTGTGAGAGAGAGGCGACACTGGCTAGTGGAGAAGAGAACGAGGTGGGTGAGGGTGCAGTCATCGCGGTGAAGATCTTTTTCGGCAAGATCTGGTAGTGCGGTGGATTAGGTTGTTGTTTTTATGGAGGTTGGAGGAGGAAACAAAAATAGTGATGGTGTGATTCGTAGATGAAGATGGGTGAGGGAGAAAGTATATGTGATTTCACCGGCAAAAATGGCGGCGGCGACGATGGCTTTCTCCAATCGATTTTGGTCGTGAAAATAGGGAGAATTGGATGTATGGACTTTCACTAAATAAAATTACAAAATAAATTAAAATGGTATTATTTTACATTATATTAAATAATTATGTTTATAATTTTAAAAATAGTTATGATAATTATGATACGATAATTATATATCTGACGTGGATACGACATGTCAATTACATAAAGGAGAGTGAGCTACACACATAGTTCGAGGGGCTTAAAAGTCTCATTTTAATTGAGTTTTAAGGGTCCAGATGACCAGGGGTAAATAGAAGGGTACTTGAGAATACAATCTGGGTTTACCAGACCATTGTGCCTAGTTTTTTTATGAGGTTTGATTTAAGTAAATTTTGGTATAAGAGACTTTTTGCTCATTATCATTGATTTAATATTTTTTGCTTCCTTGTAAAGGTTATGTGTTGTGCTTATTTTCAGAAACATTATGATTAGAAGTATCATTAATATATCATGCCTCAATTTGCTCTTAAGTAACGATATGTTTTAATTTTTTTTTTTTATGTATCATTGAATCTAAATTAAATCTACTTTTATTTTTGAGAAAGGGTTTAAATTCTTACATATATGTGCATATTAAAGAATTTATGTAATAAATAAGGAGAAAGGAGAGCATAAAAATAGTATTGAACTCTTTCTCTGTGCAATAATGTAATTTTGAAGACCAGTAAATATTGAAGCAACATCAAAAAACACTCCTACTTCAAGGATTGTTGTCGATTGAAAAACAACGTAAAAATTACATTGCTAAATATTATAGTGGACCAATTGTGAATTTTGATGTCACTAACGACAAGGCAGAGGATATTTTAAAGTTTATAGAAAGACCAGAAATTGTGATTGTTTTTCGTCAAAAAAATAATTGTTGTGAAATCAACAAGTGAAGATTTACGCATGTATTTGACACATTATTAATATATTAAACATTTCTGAGTTAAAAATATTGGAACAAACCCGAATTCTCAATACAAATACATAATCATTATAGTTGTTGATTACCAAATTACAATAACAACACTTGAATTACAAGGAAAAGTACCGAAATATCAAGTAACTAAGAAAAGAGATAATAATGGGGATGAGAAGTTTAGATTATAGAAAGAGATGAGAGGACAAGCGGTTTCTTCATAATTCACATACCCTCCATAACCGTAGACGATAACCATTTAAACTCTACTCAACCTGGATCTCAAGAAAATCTATTATTGGGCTGTCTAATTCTTGGCCCTCTCTGTGGTTTAGTCCCAGGCCCAAACAGCTTGGCCAGCCTCTGATCTATCCGCGTTCACAACAATACTTTCCCCCGAAATGAGAACCTTGTCCTCACGGTTCGAGTAGAGAAAAACTAACGAGGGATGCTTCAATTGGTGATTCATTAGTGTCACTTTTATTTGCCTGCAGTAATATTTTGCTAATATCAACAACATAAATTTTAGTTTCAACTGTTTTACTAACATAGAAATTCACAAGTAAACAACTTCTCTTTTCTTTAATTTCTCCAAACAATGCATGTGCCTCTACGTTCTTAGTAGAACGTGTTAGAACCAGGAACTCAGAACTAACTCCAGGATCCCATAAACCAATATCTGATGAAATTCCATCAACAGGGACAATGAAGATAGTCACACCAAGACTGATTTGAAATTGAGTTAAACAATTTTACAAGTCGATGTCTTAAGGATTTCCTTGAACTCGTCCACAGCTATGGTGGAACGTCCCTTGCAAAGGCTATAAAGTTTCATTAAAAAAGCAATCTGTGTTACACTCACCACCAGATTACTTTCATCATTTTCCTCTTCTCTGCAAATTTTATTATACTCCACATCTGTCATCTTTTCATCCGCAGAATTTCACCTTCCAAGGTCTTAATTTTATGAATTCGTGGTTCATTAGAGTCACGATCAATATGAGTTGCATTAACTTACCTCTCTGACAGTTCTCCTTGGGATGTACATTGAACAATTCCAGTGCGATACTTGGAATACTTACAAATTCTTCACCAGCCCTTTCAATTGGATTATCTGTGGGGCAGTTGCTAGTTAAACTTTCATCAAACATCTTGTGCGGCAGTTTTTAAACAAAGGTGAATTGGTTATATTTTGATGTAACATGAGTTTACGGTACTTTTAATGCATTTCACTTACAAGTTGTGTGTGTCTAGGGCATGTTTGTGTTGGTTTTATGTGCTTTTTTTGTCATGATTTCAGGATATAAACTCAGGCGTGGGGATTTGAGGAGACAACTGAAGGAAGGGAAGAAAAAGACATCTACGGAAGAAACCTATGGACCGTAGGTCCAATTACGCCCCGTAGATGATGTCGCAGAATGGAAGGCCAGGCATTTCTAAAGATCAGGGAAGTCTTGACTAAGTTTGGAACCATAGTTATGACTTACAGATCATAGAGTGATCTACGGACCATACTGAAGCTCCGTCGAAGTGATCTGAGAGGTGGTTGCAGTACTTGATGCTGAAAAATTCTCAGTGTGGAGCAACAGAGTAGAGTTATGGACCGTCGTCTGACTTATGGTCCATACTGCTAAGTTGTAGAAGTCGACAAAGATCCTGAAGATTTTGAAGGTTAAAAATTTCCTAAGTCATGAGGCACGAAAATGACCTACGAACTGTAGATTGACTTACGGACCGTAGGTCAGCCTCGTAGAATGAAGACGCGTACTGCAGTTTTATTTCCTTACTTCAATCTATTTTTATTTCAAACTTAGTTTTCTATAAATAGGGGATAAAAACCTCATTTTTGGGGGTTAGACATTATTATTCTTGTTTAGTTTATGCTTTGGGAGATTAACTTGAAAACGTTTGGCAATTGTTGATTTCTAAAGAACGTTTTGACGGTTTTGGCTTTGTAATTCAAGTTGAGATTCTGGGTTTATTCTTACTTAACGTAAGTTTATGATTATTTCATCTAAAAACTTGAATTGTGTTCTTGCTAATATGGGTAACTAAATCCACAACTAGGGTTATGGGAACCAAGAGCGATCAACAAAGTATGAATAATAATTAAACAATTCTTGATTAGTGTTATTGCATACATTGATAATTTTTTTTGTTTAGAAGTCTTTTTAACGGTGTACAATGTTAGAACTCACCTTGTTGCTACTTGCCAGAACAAGGAGAAAGTTAATAAGATAAGAATTATCAACATAGATTTAGTGTGATACTATCTAATAGTCTAGTGTCGATTGATGCAAGGGTGAAAACTAAGTCATACATTGATGCGATGTCTAATATGAGGTAAAGGTAAGGGTTAGTAAGTTATACACACATAGCTGGACAAAGGTGGGGGGTGAAATTATTTAGATGCCGGACCAAGGATTTAAAGATACCTAACTTATCACTTTGCATATAATACACTAGAAAAAGATTGCTATTACTAGGATTACAGCGTAATGAGCTTGTGGGAAATACTTATGCCCTAGTTCTTCTCTAAACTTGATAACAACTAAAGTTTGAATCTTTCTCACTAATTACTTACATAATTTTCCGAATTTATTACATAATTCCTCCCCCTTTAATTACTTGTTTCCGGAAATACATTTGTTAAACAAATATAATTGTTAGTTAAGTTTAAGTCTAAACCAGTTTTGTCACGATCCAAAAGTACCCCCTAGAAGTTAGGCTAGCTAACTCCCGAATCGTGGACGGGCGTACTTGACCCTTTGGGGTCTCGTACAAGCCCTTCAACTCTCGTTCATAACATAAAGCATGAAAACTAGTGCGAAATTAAAACTTTTCACGATAATAATAATAAAATAAGTCTTTTCATAAATACTAGGAAATCTTGTCATCACAAGCCAACTTAAAGACACAACTTAGAATCTTAGGGACACGACCCTTTACAATAAAAAAAATACAAATTAAGTCCTAATAAGGAAACTAAGAAACATAAATATGTCCTCGAATATATGAGGCCATATCAAATTCTTGAGAGATAGAATTCCTAAGCTTCAACTCCGATCCTCCAAAAGCCTTCCAACCTATACTCATAAGGTATATAAAAGTATGGGGTTAGTACGAACAATGTACTAAGTATGGCATATGCAAAAACATGTAAAAAGGGACATTTTTAGCAAAATAAGCTTTCATGCCAATTTAATAAAACATTCATGAACTTATGAACAAAACAACATAAGAAACATCATTTAACACTTAAAGAAGAACTTCCATAACTTTAACTTAAGGATATACTTTACAGTGAGCACATCAAACCTTACAGTGAACCGACTCAAGTGTACAATTTCACATAAGTACTCTCCTCCAATAGGACTCTTAGGTCACACTAAGTGCAATGTGAGAGTAGCATCCCATACTACCACTCCCACTAGTGCTCCTAATGGATTCCCAAGAATTTGAGCACGTCACAATAATTTAATCAACATTACAGTAAACTAAATTGGACATTAAAGTGAACTACCTAGACTCCAAAATGGTGAAACTTCCAAAGCATTTCCAATGAGGAATAAGCATCATTTCCGTAAGAGTTTCCCTTCAAAGGTAATCCTAAGACTCACTAAGGTAAGACATGAAGAAAGTACACATATACCTTCTTCAATACACACCAAAGAGACCCTCAAGACTTCCTTCCTTTCGGCATACTCACCTCGGGATAACAAGCACCCACTCAATGGCAATACAATAGAAGAACACCCAACAACACACCAAAGGCTTCCCTTTCGGAATGCCTACTTAGTGCAATGAGTATGATGACGTCCCATACCACCACCTATCTTAAGTAGTACATTCTTTTAGAAGGTTTGGCACCAAGTCTTCCCTTTCGGAAGGTCCTACTTAGTGCAATGGATAGGTAGCGTCCCATACCACCACCTACCCTAAGTAGCACGTTCCTTTAGAAGACTTAGTTCAATCAAAATCACATAGGTAACACATTAATAAGACAACTTATCATTTCCATTACTTTTGTGGGGGGTTAGCTTAACCGACAAAAACCATGAGAGCTAGGCATGGAATCCCGATATTAACCCCTATCGGATGAGGGATCCTCACTTTCCTAGAGTAAGATCATATTTCTTAGCTTTTACATGGCTTTTCCAATAGCTATACCTATGCGGGCACATAGTTAAGGGATAGAGAGATTGCTACTAAGTGACTCATTCTCTACTAACGAGGAGTACTCATCTCAAAAAGTATAAGGGAATACGACATCTCAACTCACAAAGTGTGTTCCACCTCTTCTTCCTATCCTCTCGGTGCTAGGCATAACTCCCCACGGATTCTTACATTATAGACTATAGGTTAAGGATAACTAGCGAATGCCACATCTCAACTCACGAAGTGCATTTATCCTCCGACCTATCTAGGAAAGCTCATTAGGAATAGTGAGGTTGCTACTAGACACTTCATCTCAACTCACGAAAAGTGTCCACCCCAAGACTCCCCTTCTTACTAAACTTAGCTTCATTCATTCACTTAAACTGTGTGTGTACATGTAAGCACACCTTGCATATAAGCATCATTTCATATAAATTACTTCTAAGAATGCTTTAGACTTCCACTTATCAACTCACACACTTTACATACTTCACTTAGTCACATTCTCCAATTAGACCAAAATCTAGGTCAAACATACAATTTAAGCGTCACAATCACAAAACAAGAACCATTTATCATTTCTATTCATTCTACCATTTAGACCTTCAAGGTTACATTATCATTGCATATTAAACATCACCAATTAATCAAATAAGCACCGCCACCAAGAAGGTGGAACATACCACTCAAGATCAATTTATCATAAGCATAATACGATATACACAACTCTTCAATTTACTAAGCCATAAAAACCTATAAGCATTTAATCATTTATTCATCATAATAGGGACCTTAGGGCATTAGCTAAACCAACATTACAACACAACGAAACCAAACTTCATTTTATACATAAACATGCTCATTTGACCCAATTCTTAAAGCACCACTTGAAAAGAAACTTTAACATGATTTCATTAGGGTTTTAACATTAGAATTACAACCTAACAATTAATAACATCATTAATTTATCATTAGAAACATTTTCATGCAAGACCCACATTGGGTTGAAGATAATAGAAGTTAGGGTTGAAAACCCCTTTTTGAAATTCATTGAAAATGGCTTCTTGAATGAAAGGGTATTCAAGAATGGATACCATACCTCACTAAGCAAGTAAAATCCAAGAGATTTTGATGAAGAGACACGTCCAACCAGCCCTCTTTCCTTCCTTGACCTCTAGCTTTCAATGGAGTCTTGAGAGAGTTTGTCCTTAGAGAGAGAGAGTTTGAATTTTTGAAGTGAGAGGTATTGTCTAGGTCTAGGGTTTAAAACTAACTTGACATAACCTAAAAACACTAAACATATCAGCCTAGGGTATTAAAAGACTTGGGGTGAATTTACACAAAACACTCCAAGTAGGCAGCCACTTAACAGTTTTACAGGCCTCACAGACGAGACCTTAACCAACGGACCGTCTGTGCATCAACGGACTATTTGTAGGGTCTCGTGGTTTGGGACTTAGCTTCAAATGGAGCCTAGCCACCTTGACCTTCTGGTCCAATCGACGCCCTAGGTCGACGGACCATTGATGGACCAACGGACCGTCCTTAGGGTCGTCATTGGTCATTGCTTTTTGGCAGTTTTGCCCAAGTCTTGGGCCCTTCATCTATGTCACCTTGTGGGTCCTAGGTGGGATCGTTCCTGGACTTTAAACTCCTAAACTAGGTCGTCTAGGTCTTAGGAACATCCCACCTTAGTTTCAAGGAAAACGAACACGTAAAACTCATCCAAACACAACAAGACACACTAGTACATTCTAGGGCACACCTTCCGAACGTCATGGACGTTTTTGATCGATTGACCTTCAAAATCAACCAAACTTTACACACACATTAGGAATACTAAACTAACTTAGTTTAACACAAAATTCACTCAAGCAACACTTACGAAGCTCTAGTTCACCATAGTTCATTTTAGGGCGTTACAAGTTTTCCGTGGGATAGACCCCAACCTACATGTTGGGTTCTTTACTTGATAACAATCGCTTATGCTTCTTTAGGGAGGTGTAATTGGACCGTATCAAATTTTGGCACCGCTGCCGGGGAAATTGGCTTTTAGATTTAGTTTAACGACATCATTGAACTTTAGTCAACTATTTCTTAATTTTACTTTTTCTTTCTGTTTTTGCATCTCTCAGGTTCAAACTCTAGTGTATGTCAAGTAAACGGAGTCAAGGATAACCACTCACTCCCTACAATCCAGAACTCAACCAAACATTGCGGAGAATGAATAATTAGAGAGTACAAGTTAACCTTATCGGAGGAGAACTAGAAGATAGTACCGGGATGCAACCTACGAAGGTGGTTAATGAAAATAATCAGGATCCAGCTGAAAATCGATTGGGAGATGAACTGAGGATGCAGGAGCCACGGGATCCACAACCCCAAAACAACTATAGGGTCAACTATAAATTGTTAACTCTGATGGATTGCTTGTTTTACCCCCTCTACCACTGGGTCACACCTTTGTGGTAACTAGTAGATTGAAGCGGATGCCCATGGAAATAGGCTTATTTGTAGGGTTGGCGTCGGCTGACCCTCATGCTCATATATCCAAGCTTAGGGTGGTTTGCAAAAGTTGTTTAGGATGAACGGATTGGGACATGGATGTTATCGGGCTGTGAGTGTTCCCTCTATAGTTCACCGGTGATGCAAAAGTTTGATTTAATAAACTCCATTAAAACTCTATCTATACATTGGACCCATTGACTGAAGCATTCTTAGATAAATTCTTTCCGGTGTCCAAGAAGCTGAACAAGAAGGATAAGCTTAACAACTTCGTGGCACTACCTGGAGAGTCCATGAGTAGTTCTTGGGATCGGTTGACCGCTTTCATCAGAAGTGTTCCGAGTGACCGCATTGATGATGAGTCATGAAGGAGTACTTCTGCCGATGGAAGGATGACAACAGTAAGGCGGTTCTTGACACTATTGTTGGGGATTGTTATGTAGATTGCACCTTTAGGCAAATTACAGAAAAAATGGAGAAGATCTCTTAGAACAACAAAGAAAGTCAGAAACTGGTAAAAACACATTTATAATCTAAGCCATAGGCAACCAATACGCAGATGCTATGCGTGAGGAGATGGCATAGGTGAGAAAGAAATTGGGGTTGGTATTGAAGCATGTGACCGGAGGTGCTGAGAAGGTAGATACTGTGAATTATTTGACTAGAACTCCACCACCGGCTGAGGAGTATTATGATGAGGAAGATTCCTATGCGATGAATGATCATATGGGGAGTTTCCGACCAAACACCCAAGGTTCCAACATGGATGATTGGCACCAAGGTCAAGTAAATCAAGGTCAGAACTATGACAATTACAATCGATAGGTTCAGTATGTCCGAGATGGGAGCTACAATTGCGACAACAATTACAACCGGAAAAACTATGGCAATAGAAATGATCGGGTTGGGCCTTATGTTCCTCTCTAAAATCGAGAATCTGGTCCTAGGGAAGCTGGAGGTAATATGTCAGGTATTGAGGATATGACACAGAAGATGATGAGAAGATTCGATGCGACTAATGAGAATGTTAAGGAGATGCGAAATTATTTGTCTGGTATTGGTCAAAAAGTTGACGCCCATGCAGTGTCCATAAAGAATCTTGAGCAGCAGATGACGCAGCTGTCCACCACAGTGAACCCACACCAACCTGACACTCTTCCTAGAAACACTATCCAGAATCCAAAGAACAATAAACATTGTATGGTAGTAACTACTCATTGGTGTAAGGAAACTATGGATCCACCAATTCCGTCTAAAGTGGAAATTGATACAAGTATAGATGATGATGTGGTTGAGAAGGGGGGAGATTCCGAGAATGCGACAGAGAAAGAGGTTGTGGTAACAAAGAAAGTGGTTCCATACCTAGACCTCCGCCTCTTTTTCCACATAGATTAGTAAAGAAGACCAAAGAGGGAAAATACCGCAGGTTCATCAGTATGTTAAAGAAACTTTCCATCAATGTTCCGTTGATAGAAGATTTGTAGCAAATGCCTGGGTATGCTAAGTTTATAACCGACATGATAAAAAAGAAGAGATATGTGAGTTTTGAAGATGATGATAAGTTGCAACATTACAACTCTATTGCTACATGATCCCTTGTGAAGAAAAAGGAAGAACCCGGTGCTTTCACTATTCCTTGTAATATTGGGTTATTACACTTTGCCAAGGCATTGTGTGATCTTGGTGTTAGCATTAACCTCATGCCATTGTCCATTTACAAGAAGTTGGGATTGGATGATCCAAAACCAACTACGATGCGGTTGCTCATGGCTGATCGAACTATGAAGAGGCCTATTGGAGTACTCCACGATGTGCGAGTAAAAGTGGAGTCATTCATCTTTCCGGACGATTTTGTTATTCTTAATTGTGAGATGGACTTTGAGGTTCCCATTATTCTAGGGATACCATTCCTTGCCTCGGGGAGTGCTTTAGTTGATATGGAGAAAGGACAGATAAAGTTCAGACTTAAAAATGAAGAAGCAACTTTCGATATTTGGAGGTCCATGAAGCAGAGTGGTGAGCACCAACCAGTATCTGCCCTAACATACAGAGTTGAGAGTGGTTTTCAGGTGCAAATCGAGGAGAGACTAGGTGTTGAGGCATTATATAACGCCCCAAAATGAACTAAGGTGAACTAGAGCCTCATGGTTGTTTCTTGAGTTAATTTTAAGTTAAACGGAGTTAGTTTGGTGTCCTTAGGCAGTGTGCAAGGTTTGGTTAAGTTTGGAGTTCAATCGACCAAAAACGTCCATGACGTTCGGATGATATGCCTTAGAATGTACTTGTATGTCTTGGCGAGTTTGGATGAGTATTATGTGTTCGTTTTACTTGAAACATGCGTCGGATGTTCCTTAGACCTAGACGAATTAGTTTAGGGGGTTGACGTCTGGGCACGACCTCACCTAGGACCCCAAGGACTCTAGATGAAGGGTCCCAGGACTTGGGCAAGTCTGCCCATCAGTAGCTCACGACGGCCATGGCGACGGTCCGTCGTACTCAGGCCGGTCCGTCGTACTCAGGATGGTCCGTCGTACTCAGGACGGTCCGTCGTACTCAGGACGGTCCGTCATACTCAGGACGGTCCGTCGTACTCAGGACGGTCCGTCATACTCAGGACGGTCCATCGAGCCAGGGCGTCGTGGGTGACAGAGAGTGAAATTGGGACAGGCTCCATTTAGAAGCCAAGTGTTCCTCGATGGAACCCCGTGACGGTCCGTGGTGGACGTGACAGTCCGTCGAGGAGGTCTCGTCGACGAAGCCTGCCAGTGCATGATTTAAAGGCTGCCAGCTTAGGGTGTTTTATGTAAATACACCCCAAGCCTTATAAGACTCTCTTACACCCTAAACCTAGAGAAGAGCCCCCTTTTCTCTTCAAGATCCAACTCTCTCTTTCTCTCAAGAAAACTCTCTCAACTCTCTTGGAAGCTAGAAGTCAAGGAAGGATAGGAGGACGGATTGGGAATTGTTTCTTCATCAAATTCGTGCGTTTCCTTCTCATAAAGGTATGGTATCCATTCTTGAATACCTTTCCATTCAAGAAGCCAACTTCCAAAATGGTTTTCAAAAGGGGTTTTAAACTCAACTTCTTCTAAACTTTGATTTCTATTATGGGTCTTCTTTTAACTAAGTTTTAATGGTTTAAATGTATTTATCTTGGTTTGAATAGATAGTTTTGATGTTAAAACTCCATGAAACTCTTGTATATGCATACTTCAACTTTTGGCATGAAAATGGGTTGTGTGAGCATGATTTGAGTAAGGTATGAATTTGGGTCTTCTTGTGTATGTCATGTTGGTGTAGCTACTGCCCTAAGGGCCTTCATATGGTGAAATATTGATAAATTGCTTATGGGTAATGATGGTTTGATTTGTTGATGAGTTGCTCTTATTGTATAGTTCTTATTATGAATTACTATTGAGTGGTATGGTCCACCTTATGGGTGGCGGTGCTAATTGATGAACTTGATGTTACTTAGTATGGTTTGAGTATGTGACCTTGAAGGTCTAATATGTGAAATGAAGATATATTGGAAATGGGTCTTATGTTGTGTTTGATGTAGCTTGAATTGCATGTTTGACCTAGTTTATGTCTAAATGAAGTATATGATTATGAAAAGTATGTAGAGTGTGTAGCTTGATGAATCAAGGTTAAAGTATGAGTAGAACTTGATGAAGATGAAATGATGCTTATATGCAAGGTGTGCACATGTACACACACACTCTTCTAAGATTTGTATTATGTCAAGTTGAGCAAAAAGGGGAAATCTTGAGGTGGACACACTTCGTGAGTTGAGATGTAGTGTCTAGTAACAACCTCTCCATTTCCTAGTGAGCTTTCTATGATAGACTTTTATGTTGAGAAATCCGTGTGGAGTTATGCCTAGCACCGAGAGGATATGAAGGGGAGGTGGATTGCACTTTGTTAGTTGAGATATTGTAATCCAAAGTACCTCTTGAGATGAGTACTCCTCGTTAGTAGAGAGTGAGTTACTTAGTAGCAATCTCCTTATCCCTTAACTATGTGCCCGCATAGGTGTAGCTATTGGAAAAGCCATGTAAACGCTAAGAAGCATGACCTTACTCTAGGCAAGTAAGGATCCCTCATCCGATAGGGGTTAATATCGGGATTCCATGTCTAGCTCTTATGGTCTTTGTCGGTTAAGCTAACTCCCACAAAAGAATTGATTTGAAACTAATTATCTTGTATTGTTGAAATTGTGTATGTATGTCGTGAAGTGCTCAATCCACATTAGTTACCAAGTAGGAGCATTGAGTGGGAGTAGTAGTATGGGATGCTATTCTCACATTGCACTCGGTGTGACCTATACCTACTATGGGAGAAGAGTACCTTCATGAAATCCGTGTGAATGAGTACTATGGTGTAGTGTTATGGAGGATTATTGTGGAGTACTTGAGTAAATGGAATCCATTAGGAGTACTAAGTGCGAGTGGTAGTATGGGATGCTACTCTCACATTGCACTTGGTATGACCTATATTTCCATGAGTGTTTCGCATATGTTAGCCAAGGGCGTGGATTTGATTTTTAATGAAGTAAGCCTAAGATTAGGTAGTTTTAAGGGTCGCTTTGGTGTGCTTTGAAGGGAGGTGTAATGAGAGTCCCTTCTTGGCTCACCTTAGGGAGTCTTAGAATAACCTTGGGTTAGGGCAACTTCAAAGAAAAAGGGTTCATATGACTTGGACCGTGCCTTTCACTGTAAGGTCTTCATGGTAAGAATTCAAAATGTTCACTACGATGCTTTATTCAATTTTATTGCAAGTTTGGCAAAGTTAATTGAAATGTTCCTTTTGCTTACTTTAAGTTTGGTAAGATAGCCATAAAGTATTAATTGTTGATTCTTATGTGGGTTTGCTTCTAGATTCATGAAGGTTATATTTGAATTGCATAAAAGCTATCTTTACTAAAATGTCCCTTTTTGCATGTTTTTGCATATGCCATACTTAGTACATTGTTGTACTAACCCCATACTTTTTATACCTTATGAGTATAGGTTGGAAACCTTTGGAGGATCGAAGTTGAAGCTTGGGAATTTTATCTCTCAAGACTTGGGTATGTCCTCATATATTCGAGGACATAGTTTTTATGTTTCTTAGTTTCCTTATTGAGACTTAAAAATATATTTATTCTATTGTAAAGGGGCGTGTCCCTAAGATTCTAAGTTCTGTCTTTAAGTTGGCTTGTGACGGTAAGGTTTCCTAGTAATTATGAAAAGACTCCTTTATTTATTATTATCGTGAAAAGTTTTAATTCCGCACTACTTTTCATGCTTTATGTTATGAATGCGAGTTAGAGGGCTTGTACGAGACCCCAAAGGGGTCAAGTACGCCGGTCACAATTCGAAGGTTTTCCCTAACTTCTAGGGGGTGCTTTCGGGTCGTGACAAGACTTGGTATCAGAGCCTAAGGTTTTGGGAAATAGTTTAAGGTCTAAAAGTCTCACAAGCCACATCTAGTAGTATCTTGGTCATTGGTGTGAGTCACGACAAATCCATGGACAAGAGGCTATAGGATGCTAGAAGTTTCACTTTCTTTTCTATTCTAGTATCGTGCCTTAGAGTTGAGTATATAAGGTGTCTATTCTCAACCTCTTCTTTTGTGTTTTTAGGACATGAATACGAGGAGATCGACCGCTAGAAGGGAGGAGGGAGGTGTACAAAATGAGAGAGTCCTTCCCCATGTTGACCAAGTTCCTATTGTTGTCTTAGGGGAGGAAAATGAGGAGGTTCCTCTTCAAGAACCTCAAGTGCCTCCGGAACCTCAAGGACCTCAAGTGCCTCCTATGCCTCAAGCTCCTTTTGTTGAGGGTGATATGACTAATGCGGAGTTGAGGGCTGCCCTAATGAACTTGACCCAACTCATGACGGCTCAAGCTCAAGTTGTCAACAATCACTTTGTGGGCCAAGCTAACCTAGGAGATAGGCCCCAACCAAATGCTCACTACACCATTTTAGTCCTACGGCCACACTAAATCTGAGCAACACTTGAAAAGTGTTGCTTAAAATATTTTTGGGAACACTTTTAAAATATAACCTAAATTTTTAACTTTTGGCAACGATAATATTGACAACACTTGTAAAGTGTATCCTTTAATGGTATAGTCAACACTTTATAAGCGTTGTCATAGTATGAAATAAATGACAACAATTATTTACATTTATGACAACACTTTTAAAGTGTCCTATTTTTCTAATTATGAAAACAACACATTAGAAGTGTGGCCTAAAAATTTTCACCAAAATATTAGATTCCCTCCAACATTTTTAACTCTCCCCCCATTTCTATTTGGCCAAAAAAAATAATTATAAAACATTAATAAAAACTTTTTTCTTTGTCTTATCTCCTAGAAAATTAGAACATACACTATAGATTACAACACACGCTACTTTACTCTTCTTTACAACTTCTCTTCTCCAGAGTGTAAAATCGAAGAGTAGAAACCGAAGATCAAAGACTAGAAGCTGAAGATCAAAGAGATGAAGTTGAAGAACTAAAGATCTGAGCTGAGAAACGGAAGAACTGAGCTGATTTTCTTCTCCAAAACCCAATTTTCTCGAATAGATGAAGAGCTGATGCTGACAAAGTGGGGATCGATTGAAGAACTGAATAGCTGAAGCTGAAGAATCGATTTCGTCAAGCGTAAGTACAAATTTCGTACAGGTGAGATTCCTCTTTACTCTCTACTAACCGTCTAGTACTAAAAATAGTCTATTTATTGAATTTTTGTTTTGTATTTATAAGTAATTGATTACTTTGTGGTTGTTATAGCTGAAATTCTAAAGTAAAGGATGAAAGTCCAAAAAATATAAATGTCAAAGTTAACCCTAGATGAGATATTTTTAGAGATATAAGTAAATGGTGAGGATTCCAGCTCATAAGAAGAAAATTAGAGCTAAGATTGAACAAAAATTCACGTCTGAAGTTTGTCTGCTTTTGCGTTTGTATAATCTCAACATTGTGCAGGTTGCAGTTCCTTACATTACAGAATGATATTTTTTTTGATCTTCTATTGTGTTTACTTGTAATGATATATATTACAAGTAAGCTACGCTCTCTGGTTCCTTGTAATGATATATTTATATGTACCAATATCTTTTCGACTTCATATCGAAGGGAGAGTGTTATATTATGTTGCGGAGATAAGAGAACAGAGTGGCTAGGGCTATATGTACTATGTCATATTCTGTCTATTTCTTTTTATTATGGTTTTTCCTCACAGGTAATAATGTCGAGGACCACTGATTTTGCATCTCATTCTATATGTTTTCCCTTTTAATTCTATCTGTCTCTTTCAAATTTGCCTCACCTTGTAAATTCAACTAGCATTTACATCTATATTCTTTCATATATGTGGATCTGGGGAGGTTCTATAAGTTCTTAATGTGAATGGTTGATGGAATTACTTCTAATTCTTTGTGTCAGATTCATACTTTGCCTGCTGTTGTTCATAAATTACAATATATACTAGCTTATTCTTCCTTTGGCTTTGGGTTATTGTTAACTTCAATATCCAGTTGTATTAGCATTTAGGAATCACTTTCCATATTAAAATCACATTCAAATATATGTTGATAAAAATGTGAATAATCAGCTTCATATTTCTTTTGAAGAAATTAGAATCTTTAAAGAGCAGACAAAAAGTCGTGTATGAGTTGACTGGTTAATTGGATTCGAGTTTAGATCATCTGTAAGTGATTTAGTTCTTGTTTTTAAAAGCATCTTACTGTGTTTAAGAGCTTTATGGGAACTGTAGAAGTTATTATCACGGATCATACAGTCATGTGTTATCGTATGTACTATTTTAATTGTTTTGTTACTGATTTGTTGCTGTTCAAGCTATTGTTCGTGACTCGTAAGCCTTATTCCACTACTTCTCAAAGTATTTTTCATCTAAAATGAATTGAAAACAGGTGTTGGATTTCTCTTAACTCCAAGTGCTACTTTATCTACGTATTCTATTGTGCTCATTTCCTTTATATACAACACCATCTCTCGCAGAGGCATATTTGAATTGTTAATAACGCTTAGGGCATCTTCATCAAAATGTTTGAAACAGAGACACCTTGCTGTAGTTGTTATCCTTTGAAATCTGTTTTTTCACTACACTTTCTGGTTTCACTACCTTTGAATGAAAGCTGGTACATATACATAATCTCTAATCTGTCTCATTTTCATTCGGTGACTCATATTGTATAATGGGTGTTTGTTTTCTATCTAATATGTTCTCCACACTGAATAGCTCAAGCATATTTATTTAGTCAATTCAGTGAATATTACAGCTCTTGCTTCATTTCCTTTGCGATTTTGGAACTATTCCCTATGTTTGTTGCCACTTGACACTAATAAGTGATTGGTTAAAAGCTGGAATACTTCTTAAAACATCAGAGTTACTGGTGGAGAATTTCCCCTGCAACTCATCTCTAAGAAAAAAATAAATTTTTTTACGATCAAAACTTTTATTCTCATATTTCACAAATCAACATCAGTAAATATTATCTCTGGAGGAAAAAAGCATGTCGACCAAAACTTTTAATCTCATATTTCACAAATCAACATCAGTAAATATTTTGTGTTGAGTGATACGGTGTACTTGGATAGTTTTCTGTCATTTATGTGGTGATTACTAACGTCTTCAAGAAAAGTTATTGATCATGTTACTTGGCACTTTATTTTTCGATGCCACAAAATTCGCAGTTTAGAGGACATAATGATCTCCCTAATCTCTCCATATTTGTAAAGTCAATCTTTTAACAACAAAACATTGCACCCTTGAGAGGAACATATTTTCTCCATCTGACTGATAATTTGCAGAGTGTTGTTCTTACTTAATTTAACTATTTTTCTTTCAAACAGGCTCCTTTGCATTCTGTTCCACGTGGGAAGATGATAGTTCTTGATCTATTTGCCGATGTTAAACCAATATAGAAATCATCCTCTCAATTCTATGGCACTCCTTATATCTGGTAGGAGGGATCTATGTAGAAACAACTCTCTATAATTTGGTTCCTGAATATGGTGTTTCAAGTATCATCGAAGCTTGAAAATCAATCAATTCTTTTTCTAATGTTACTCTAACAAAACATAAAGGTGTATTCTGCACAACTTTGGAGGCAACATTGAAATGTATGGATTGTTAGATGCAGTGGCTTCTAGTCCTATTGATGCCCGCACAAGTGAGAACTCAACAATGGTAAAATCTCCTACCATTTCATTAAAAATATTTTGTTATTTGTTTCTTTCTAAAGGTATTATTTAGAACCTCGGGCTTTTTATGATTTCATATCCTCTTAAACAGTTGCATATTATGATTTTGCTTGCTGGATACGCTTTGACAGGTTAGAGTTTGAATGTGCATGGAAGGAATAGAACACAATCCAGTTGTCTATGAGTTAATGCCTTAAATGGCATTTAGAGGGGGTAATATTCAACGTCAAGTAACAATCTTATGTCAATTAGAAACCATGAGGATTCATGATAATTATCACCACTGAAATTTTTTGCTCATTTTTCTGTAAGAGCCTTTTCTATTCAATCTCCCTTTGTTTTTTTAACTTGTATGCTTTCTAAGCTTGTTATACAACAAAACTGTTGCATAAGGCTATACTTTTGACTTTAGAATTCAGAACTATAAAACCTATAGAACTGAATTACGTTGATATAAACAGATGACACTTGCATTTGATAATTTCTTAAAACCACTGAAACTTGGAGTTTAGTAATATTTTTCATACATAATTTGACAACTCAACTAGTTTATTACCCACTGATGCATATGTGGATGAGTCAATCGTTCTGATCAATTTGAAAGCATGGAATATTTGGTCGTCTCGACTTGTCAATTAGAAGCCTTTGTAAGAATATAAAATGTTATGGTAGTAGATATGCTCACTACATTGATAGGAAAGCTTGGAGGGTTCACTCTCGGTTAAGTGGAAAATTTTGGGGGAGATGCTTTTCAGAAGTTTTAAGGCTAGTCTTACTGATTATTTTTTTTGTAAGAAATGTGTTATGTTGCCTGTTTTCTCAAGGTAGACTGAGTTGAGCTGTTATTCATTTATGTTCCGGCTTTTCTTATCTTCTCAAAAAAGAGTTGGAGTCAATAGTTTCTAAGAGTATTTGATCAGATGTATTTTATTCATTTGTACTTGAGTGTGGTAATGTTGCAGGAGTTGTTCTTGATAACTTGGGTTGAGTTACTCATGTTGATTTGAGTGTATTTGCTAATCTTGCAAAACTTGTTAAGCTTTCATGTCTAACAATTCAATTTTTGGAAAAATGCCTAACTTGTTAAACTTGTAAAGAATCTGTATTGCATTTGCAGGTTTCTGAAATTATTGGGAAAATGCCTAACTTGTTAAACTTGTAAACTTGTAAAGGCTTTTTGTTTTGTGCTGAAACTTGTTTGTGTATTGCATTTGCAGGTTTCTAAAATCATGTTTGCCTTGTTCCCCTTTGTTTTTGTTCTTCCTATCAGCCTCCATCTCTTTGCTCAATATCAAATTGTGAATGTCAGCTTCCAGTTCCTGTCCAATACAACAGTAACTGGGAGAGCTAGTCTCTTGAGGTCTTTTTTTTTTATGTACAAAACTGGAAATTTCATTCAATATGCAGATTTTTTATGTACATGCTTAGCTAATTAAACAGGATTAATTATGGAAATTTTCATTCAATATGCAGATTTTTTTGTGTCTGTTGATATCTTTGTGTTTACAATACATGCAATAACCCATAATTCACGTGATTATAAATGTTCTATATGATTTGCGTATATATATTGATTTGGATTGGTTGGCTTACAATGAATACTCTCCAATTATGCACTTTCACATTTATTTCATCAACTAACTTATAATTTTATTTTCAATATGCAGGAAAATGCCGGTAATTTAATTTGAATTGTGGCAGAAGTAAACTCGATCTATTGTAGTGAAGGATGAAGAATTTTTGTACTATTGTCATATACGTTTGTATGCATTTGGTATTTTGGAATTTATTGATATTAGAGATCTTTAAGCAATTACTTTCTATGTTTTGGAGTTTTTGGACATGTTTCTTGAAGTTTATTAGAGATATATAGCTTCAATTTAATTTTGTGATCATATGTTTAATATATTCAATTTAATAGTGTTGCTCTAGATGAGATATAAAGTTACACTTTATAAGTGTTGCTCTAGATGAGATATAAAAGTTACACTTTATAAGTGTTGCTCTAGATTAGATATAAAATTACACTTTATAAGTGTTGCTATATATGAGATATAAAAGGCAACACTTTTGAAGTGTTGCACTACATGACCTATACAAGGCAACACTTTTGAAGTGTGGCCAATAAAACCGCAAAGGCAACGCTTTTAAGTGTAGTATAATAAAATATAGGTGTTGTTAATGCATCACAACAAAGCGTGGCCTTATACTTCTTTGGCTACGCTTTATAAGTGTAGCCAAAAGTGGCGACATTTAATAAGTGTTGCCTAATGTCAAAGGTTACGCTTCTTTTGGCCACCCCCTAAAAAGTGTTGCCTAAAGTCCAAAAGTGTGGCCTTTTATCAAAGGCCACACTTTTTGCTAGTTTAGGCTACACTTTAGTGGGGTGGCCGTAGGCCTAAAATGGTGTAGTGGCTAGTACTCCCGCTTCTAGGATTCGGGATTTTATGAGGATGAACCCTCCTACTTTTCATGGCACTAAGGTGGATGAAGACCCACAAGGCTTCATAGATGAGGTTTTCAAGGTGGTAGATGCTATGGGTGTGACCCCTAGGGAGAAAGCGGAATTGGCCGCTTACCAACTTAAGGATGTTGCTCAAGTGTGGTATGAGCAATGGAGGGGTGAGAGACCCTTAGAAAGAGGACCGGTTGATTGGGAGGAATTCAAAGAGGCTTTCCTAGATAGATTCTTTCCTTTAGAGTGGAGGGAGAAGAAGATGGTTGAATTCATGAACCTCCGTCAAGGGGGAATGAGTGTGCAAGAGTACTCTCTCAAATTCACCCAACTCTCTAAGTATGCCCCAAACATGGTAGCCAACCCTAGGGCTAGGATGAACAAGTTTGTGATGGGCGTGTCTAGCTTGGTGGAAAAAGAGTGTCGTACGGCTATGCTTCTTAATGACATGGATATCTCTAGGCTCATGGTTTATGCGCAACAAATTGAGGAGTCCAAAATTAGGGAGATAAGGCAAGAGGGTAAGAGACCTAGGTCGGATGATTCTAGTCACCAAAGGCCTAAGAAGAGGTTTTATCCCCAAGATTCTTCTATGGGAAACAAGGATAGGGCTCCAAATCAATCTTCTCAAGGTGGTGGTCATTCCTATGAAAGGGCTAGGTGCCCTACTTGTGGCAAGCAACATGGGGGTAAGTGTCTTGCCGGAACGGATGGTTGTTTTGCATGTGGTAATAGAGGCCACAAGATGAGGGACTGCCCAAACCTTAAATCAAGGGGGAGAGATGTCAATCAAGCTTCCCTAGATCCTAATGCTCCCAAGAAGAACCCTTCCTATGGGATGGGGGCTAGAAAGGATAATTAATCCGGATTGATGGTTTTGGTAAGTCTCAACTCTTGGTTATTGTTGTTTTTGTGTTATGAAATGAGTATATATGGTTTTATAGTTCATACGATCATGTCATCTTGATAAATTGCTCAAAGAGTGGAATTTTGAAAGTTTTGTATATTTGACAATGTTACAGTGAGTATTCACTGTGAAAAATTTGCAACTTGAGAAAAATTTGCCTTGCCTTAATTTAAGTTTAAACATGTGCAAAGTTGTTGTATATGAGCATGTTTAATGTTGGAGAAGGTAGTTCCTCCATAAAAGAAGTTTAAGGTTGAGTTTTGACTTTGTGAAGTTTGGCAAAAGTAGTATGTGTTGATAAGTGTTGAAAGTGTGAAATGATGCTCCTTGCTAATGGATGCTTTGATTGTTGATGTTTTGATCATGATCTAAATGTATTATATGATGCTAAGTGAAGTCCTTACTGTTCTTAAAATTTAAGTGTCATTCGAGGACGAATGTTATTCCAAGTGGGGGAGAATATAACGCCCCAAAATGAACTAAGGTGAACTAGAGCCTCATGGTTGTTTCTTGAGTTAATTTTAAGTTAAACGGAGTTAGTTTGGTGTCCTTAGGCAGTGTGCAAGGTTTGGTTAAGTTTGGAGTTCAATCGACCAAAAACATCCATGACGTTCGGATGATATGCCTTAGAATGTACTTGTATGTCTTGGCGAGTTTGGATGAGTATTATGTGTTCGTTTTACTTGAAACATGCGTCGGATGTTCCTTAGACCTAGACGAATTAGTTTAGGGGGTTGACGTCTGGGCACGACCTCACCTAGGACCCTAAGGACTTTAGATGAAGGGCCCCAGGACTTGGGCAAGTCTACCCATCAGTAGCTCACGATGGCCATGGCAACGGTCCGTCGTACTCAGGACGGTCCATCGTACTCAGGACGGTCCGTCGTACTCAGGATGGTCCGTCGTACTCAGGACGGTCCGTCGTACTCAGTACGGTCCGTCATACTCAGGACGGTCTGTCGAGCCAGGGCGTCGTGGGTGACAGAGAGTGAAATTGGGACAGGCTCCATTTAGAAGCCAAGTGTTCCTCGACGGAACCCCGTGACTGTCCGTGGTGGACGTGACGGTCCGTCGAGGAGGTCTCGTCGACGAAGCCTGCCAGTTCATGATTTAAAGGCTGCCAGCTTAGGGTGTTTTATGTAAATACACCCCAAGCCTTATAAGACTCTCTTACACCCTAAACCTAGAGAAGAGCCCCCTTTTCTCTTCAAGATCCAACTCTCTCTTTCTCTCAAGAAAACTCTCTCAACTCTCTTGGAAGCTAGAAGTCAAGGAAGGATAGGAGGACGGATTGGGAATTGTTTCTTCATCAAATTCGTGGGTTTCTTTCTCCTAAAGGTATGGTATCCATTCTTGAATACCTTTCCATTCAAGAAGCCAACTTCCAAAATGGTTTTCAAAAGGGGTTTTAAACTCAACTTCTTCTAAACTTTGATTTCTATTATGGGTCTTCTTGTAACTAAGTTCTAATGGTTTAAATGTATTTATCTTGGTTTGAATAGATGGTTTTGATGTTAAAACTCCATGAAAACTCTTGTATATGCATACTTCAACTTTTGGCATGAAAATGGGTTATGTGAGCATGATTTGAGTAAGGTATGAATTGGGTCTTCTTGTGTATGTCATGTTGGTGTAGCTACTGCCCTAAGGGCCTTCATATGGTGAAATATTGATAAATTGCTTATGGGTAATGATGGTTTGATTTGTTGATGAGTTGCTCTTATTGTATAGTTCTTATTATGAATTGCTATTTGAGTGGTATGGTCCACCTTATGGGTGGCGGTGCTAATTGATGAACTTGATGTTACTTAGTATGGTTTGAGTATGTGACCTTGAAGGTCTAATATGTGAAATGAAGATATATTGGAAATGGGTCTTATGTTGTGTTTGATGTAGCTTGAATTGCATGTTTGACCTAGTTTATGTCTAAATGAAGTATATGATTATGAGAAGTATGTAGAGTGTGTAGCTTGATGAATCAAGGTTAAAGTATGAGTAGAACTTGATGAAATGAAATGATGCTTATATGCAAGGTGTGCACATGTACACACACACTCTTCTAAGATTTGTATTATGTCAAGTTGAGCAAAAAGGGGAAATCTTGAGGTGGACACACTTCGTGAGTTGAGATGTAGTGTCTAGTAACAACCTCTCCATTTCCTAGTGAGCTTTCTATGATAGACTTTTATGTTGAGAAATCCGTGTGGAGTTATGCCTAGCACCGAGAGGATATGAAGGGGAGGTGGATTGCACTTCGTTAGTTGAGATGTTGTAATCCAAAGTACCTCTTGAGATGAGTACTCCTCGTTAGTAGAGAGTGAGTTACTTAGTAGCAATCTCCTTATCCCTTAACTATGTGCCCGCATAGGTGTAGCTATTGGAAAAGCCATGTAAACGCTAAGAAGCATGACCTTACTCTAGGCAAGTAAGGATCCCTCATCCGATAGGGGTTAATATCGGGATTCCATGTCTAGCTCTCATGGTCTTTGTCGGTTAAGCTAATTCCCACAAAAGAATTGATTTGAAACTAATTATCTTGTGTATTGTTGAAATTGTGTATGTATGTCGTGAAGTGCTCAATCCACATTAGTTACCAAGTAGGAGCATTGAGTGGGAGTAGTAGTATGGGATACTATTCTCACATTGCACTCGGTGTGACCTATACCTACTATGGGAGAAGAGTACCTTCTTGAAATCCGTGTGAATGAGTACTATGGTGTAGTGTTATGGAGGATTATTGTGGAGTACTTGAGTAAATGGAATCCATTAGGAGTACTAAGTGGGAGTGGTAGTATGGGATGCTACTCTCACATTGCACTCGGTATGACCTATATTTCCATGAGTGTTTTGCATATGTTAGCCAAGGGTGTGGATTTGATTTCTAACGAAGTAAGCCTAAGATTAGGTAGTTTTAAGGGTCGCTTTGGTGTGCTTTGAAGGGAGGTGTAATGAGAGTCCCTTCTTGGCTCACCTTAGGGAGTCTTAGAATAACCTTGGGTTAGGGCAACTTCAAAGAAAAAGGGTTCATATGACTTGGACCGTGCCTTTCACTGTAAGGTATTCATGGTAAGAATTCAAAATGTTCACTATGATGCTTTATTCAATTTTATTGCAAGTTTAGCAAAGTTAATTGAAATGTTCCTTTTGCTTACTTTAAGTTTGGTAAGATAGCCATAAAGTATTAATTGTTGATTCTTATGTGGGTTTGCTTCTAGATTCATGAAGGTTATATTTGAATTGCATAAAAGCTATCTTTACTAAAATGTCCCTTTTTGCATGTTTTTGCATATGCCATACTTAGTACATTGTTGTACTAACCCCATACTTTTTATACCTTATGAGTATAGGTTGGAAGCCTTTGGAGGATCGAAGTTGAAGCTTGGGAATTTTATATCTCAAGACTTGGGTATGTCCTCATATATTCGAGGACATAGTTTTTATGTTTCTTAGTTTCCTTATTGAGACTTAAAAATGTATTTATTCTATTGTAAAGGGGCGTGTCCCTAAGATTCTAAGTTCTGTCTTTAAGTTGGCTTGTGACGGTAAGGTTTCCTAGTAATTATGAAAAGACTCCTTTATTTATTATTATCGTGAAAAGTTTTAATTCCGCACTACTTTTCATGCTTTATGTTATGAATGCGAGTTAGAGGGCTTGTACGAGACCCCAAAGGGGTCAAGTACGCCGGTCACGATTCGAAGGTTTTCCCTAACTTCTAGGGAGTGCTTTCGGGTCGTGACACATTAGCAGTAGTCATGATGAACTTTGAGAGTGATTGCATCGAAGAGTATGATGAGTTGGTTGCTGCACTTGATAGGTGAGAATATCGTTTGAAACATAAGAAACTGGAGTTGGATATAAAGAATCGTGAGTCCCCACCCAAGAGACCATTTGTGGAAGAGGAACATAAATTGGAGCTCAAGGCTCTAACTCCACATTTAAAGTATGCATTCTTGGGTAAAGATGACACTCCCAGTCATTATTGCGGCAGATCTTAATGGGCAACAAGCAGAGTGTGTGGTATCAGTATTAATGAGGTTCAAGCGAGCTATTGGGTGGACTATTGCGTACATTATTGGATTCACTCCCGGTATTTTTTCTCACAACATCAAAATCCTGTCGGATTGTTATCATAGTATTGAGTATCAGAGGAGATTGAATCTACCTATGCAAGAGGTAGTTAAGAAGAAGATCATAAAGTGGATGGATGCTGGAGTTATATATCCCATTGCAAACAATAGTTGTGTATGATCTGTTCAGTGTGTGCCTAAAAAGCGTGGTATTACTGTGGTTCGCAAATAAAGAAACGAGTTTGTCTCGATGCGGCCAGTGACCGTATTGAGAGTTTGCATAGACTACCAAAAGTTGAATGCTTGGACGGAGAAGGTCCACTTTCTAATGCCTTTCATGGATCAGATGTTGGATAGACTTGCAGGAGAGGGATGGTACTGCTTCCTTGATGGGTATTCGAGCTACATTCAAATCTCTATATCCCCGAAAGTCCAAGATAAAACCACCTTCACTTGCCCTAATGGGACCTTCGCTTTCAAACACATTTCGATTAGGTTGTGCAATATTCCAATAACTTTACAGCGTTGTATGCAGTCGATTTTCTCTGACATGGTTGAGGACATTATTGATGTGTTCATAGATGATTTCTCAGTGGTTGGTGACTCTTTTGATAGATTTTTGGATAATTTGGTCGACGTAGTGAAAATGTGTGAACACAACAACTTGTTGTTAAATTGGGAAAAAGTGTCACTTTTTGGTAGAAGAAGGTATAGTGTTGGGGAATCGAATCTCCGATAAAGGTATTGAGGTGGATAAAACAAAAGTTTTGGTAATAGAAATGCTTCCCCCACCTATCTCCATTCAAGGTGTAAGAAGTTTTCTTGGGCATGCGGTCTTCTATCAGAGGTTCATATAAGATTTATCGAAAATTGCACATCCATTGTGCAAACTTATTGAAAAGGAGAGTAATTTGATTTTGATGATGCTTGTCTTATATCATTTGGAGAGTTGAAGAAGACGTTGTTCTTTGCTCCCATCATTATTGCTCAAGATTCAGGGGAACCATTTGAGGTCATGTGTGATGCAAGTGGGGTGGCGCTTTGCGTGGTATTGAGACAATGGCGTGAGAAGATACTTCACCCTATTTACTATGCAACAAAGCTCTAAGCGCAGCCCTAAAGAATTACACCGTTAGAGAGCAAGAGCTTCTTGCAGTGGTGTTTGCCTTTGAGAAATTTTGATCTTATTTGCTTGGGAGTGTGGTCATAGTGCATATGGACCATTCGGCGTTGAGGTATTTGATGGCCAAGAAAGATGTAAAACCACAACTCATTAGGTGGGTGTTGTTGAAAAAAACTGATTTTGTGGTGAAATAACGCAAGGGGACAAAGAACCAAGTTGCCGATCACTTGTCTAGATTGGAGGATGAAGCCTTTCTAGAGATTGGTGATAAGAGTGAGATTAATCATATGTTGCCAGATGAAAATGTATTGGTTGCTTCCCATGATCTCATTCCTTGGTTACATGACTTTGCTAATTATTTGGCAAGCGATTTGGTACCCCCGGATTTGCCTCTTACCAACAGAAGAAGTTTATGAATGATATGAAAAATTTATTTTTGGATGAGCCATACTTGTATCATAGTCGTGATGATGAGATTATTCATCGTTGTGTGCCTGAGTTTCAGATGTTGAGTGTTCTTGAGGTGTGTCATTCATCGCCTGTTGGTGGTCATTATAGTGGTGTCCGGACTGTGCGCAAGATTTTGCATTGTGGATACTATTGTCCGACCATCCACCAAGACGGTCATGACTTTGCCAAGTCTTGTGATCATTGCTAAAGAGAGGGAGGGATTTCAAAGCGGCAAGAGATTCCTATGAACTCAATCATGGTAATCTAGTTATTTGATGTATGGGGCTATGATTTTATGGGGCCATTTGTGATTTCATATGGGATGAAGTATATTCTTGTTGCAGTTGATTATGGATCAAAATGGGCAGGGAAGCACTTTTATTGTATAATTATAAGTGTATAAGACGGAGATATATGTATTTGCATATATATATACAATTTTCTATCGCTTTATACAATAAGAAACAGTAGTTATATAATTCTATTGTATAAAGTGAGAGAGGCAAGCGAAGGAAGCGAGCGAGAATATGAGATAGAGAGGGACTGACAAACAATTTGCTATGGAACACAAATAAATCAAACGGTAGATAATATATTTATTTTATATTATTAGTTTGTCATTCTATACAATTATCCCTTTCTAAATCTCCCAAAACTAGGGTTTTCTTCCACACATGGGTCTTCTTTGAAAAATGAAATTGTGAATCAATTATGTTGAATTATGATAAGTTAATGTTGTTTAAGCATGTATTGATGGTTAATTGATGATTTTCTATGAGTTTTTCCTAGACTCATGTCTTTTCCCTAATTTCATGAAAACCTTGAATTGATATGGTAATGTTGTTTAAGCATGTATTGATGGTTAATTGATTATTTCCTATGAGTTTTCCCTAGACCCATTTCTTTCCCTCTATTTCATGAAAACCTTGAATTGATATGGTGAATTGTGAAGAGGATGAATATGTTGATTGACTACATTGATGTTCTTTCTGTAATTGCTTCTTGAATTTACCTTAATTATGCATTGGCTATGTATTCTTTGGTAATTGAAGTATGGAGGCAGTGTAAGGGAAAGAAGGTATGAATGTTGATTCTTCTTGAATTCAATTATGAAGTATGAGTTACTTAGATTGTAATGCTTCTATGTCTAATGTGTGGTTGTGATGTTGATAGCAAGTATTCCTCATCCTAAACCCTTGACTATTGAATTGGTTATGAAGTATGCAAGTATGTTGTGGTATGATTATTATATGTATGAAAGTAGTTTCTCAGGATAATAATAAACTGTTGAGTGAAAGGTTTACTCACTTGTATGTGTTTCTAAAGTAAAAGGGTAGTTCTCACTTATGAATACCTATGAGATTAATGATGAGATGTTCATATAGGGCTCTAGAAGAGACTAATGTGATCTCGTATGATAAGTATTATGAATTACTAAAGGTATTAAATGCTTAGCACCGAAAGAGCATGTAAATGATATGGAGGTCTCACGTCTAGCAATTTCGGCCTCTCACATGGGTTTCTTCACGTTTAGCAAGTCCGGATTCCCATTATATGTGTTGTCTTATGAGATGGAAACCTCCACAAGATTTCTAGTAACAATCTCCTTGAACCTTAAATATGTGCCCACATAGGACTCTAGCTTAGTGAATTCACCTAGATAGCTATGTACGAAAGGTTACACCTTAGGCAAGTGTTAAACCTCTCTTTTCGGTGTGGGAGTAGAACACCAGATTCCATGTAGCTCACATGGTATAATGTTGGTTATTGCACTTCTTTCCCTAATGTATAAGTAAATGATCAAGTTAAGTGTATGAACTTATAATAGGGCTTGCCTTGAAGGTTTCTACACGGTGTAAGGGAGGGTATGAGACTTCTCTTGTACATTGCACTTGTGGGATCCTAATGGTTCTAGTAGTATTATTTATTATTTTGATTATGATTATGTTGATAATGTATGAGTAGTATTGATGTATTAGGCATGTCATGATGAAATATGAGAGTATGTTGTATGTATGAAGTGGGTTACTTAATGTGATACTTAGCTTTGGATAGGGTTATGGGACTCTATCTTTGGCATTGCACAAGTATTGCTTAGGTGGTCTACATTTTGGGTTCATATTATGTTAAATTGACTTACTATACTTATTATGTGTGCATGTTGAGTTAAATTGATAGATAACCTGATATTGACTAAAATGTCCTTTTCTCATGCATTGATGATTTATGTGCATACAAGTCATACTTAGTACGTGTCATGTACTAACCAATATGTCTTCCCTTTTTTCCCAAACATTTTAGGTTCGGGCCGTTGAAGAGTTCGTGGACAATTGCAAGGAAGACTTTGACCTTTTACCAAGTCATTGGTGAGTCCTCATGTCCGGGGATGTTGCCATGTTCCACTCTAGCTATGATGTTGCTTATGTTTAGATACATTGTCTAAACGAGAGTCCTAAGTAAGCTTCATATGCGAATAGTCTAAGTAAACTCCATATGTAGTATGTAAGAGGTCTATGTAAACCTCAATATATAATAAGTTTAATTATTTCTGCATTTTGACTTATGATGTGCTATGATGTATGCTAAGGGCTAGTCTTAGTCCTCTTTGAGGACGACGACGCCGGTAACGACTAGGGGGTACTTTGGGTCGTTACAACATTGGGATGAATGGATCAAAGTTTGTCTACCAAAGCAAGAAGGAGGGTTTGGTTTCAGATCATTGTTTGAAGTTTCGCAGGCCATATATGCTAAATTGTGGTGGAAATTTAGGACACAAAACAATTTTTGGTCAAACTTCCTTCTCTTTACATTGGAAAGGAGTCTCTCAAATATGGAAACATTTTCATGAAAATAGAGATGTCATTGAACAACAGTTGTGGTGGGAACCTAGGGGTGGAAATTCTTCCATTTGGTATGATAATTGAACCAATCTTGTGCCTTTACACTTAAAACAAGTAGATACCCCAACATGTCATCCCATAAGATATATAGGGGACCTTTTTAATGAAGAGGGTTGGGATTTTGATGCTCTTCAGGATGTTGTCCCTGAATATGTAGTGGATCATATCAGACACAATATGTGGTTTCTACAGTTGGGAGATTTACCAGACAAACCTAGGTGGACCAAAACTACTGGATATTTCAGTGTTAAGAGTGTTTGGGAATTGCTAAGGAAAGAGGAGGACATCAATGAAGACTTGAAATATTTTGTGGGTGAAAGTTTTACCTTTAAAGTTCTCATTTCTAGCTTGGAGGATTTTGAAAGGTAAAGTTCCTGTGGCTAACTTACTGAATGCTTGGAATCCTAATATCTCTTAGAATTGTAGGCGTTGTAACATTCCTGTGAACGATTCTATTAATCATTTGTTTTTATGAGGAGAGATTGCAACCAAAATATTGTCTTATTATTCGGGAGCATTTGGAATAATTGGTCCCATGTGTAATGTGAAGTGAGAAAATCGTGGTCTACTGATGGTAACTACAGGATAAAGCTAGTTTATCAAGATCTTCCTATTGTTATAATGTAGATTTTGTTGAAGAGGAGAAATACTATACTACATGGTGGATCCTATTATGTCGAAAAGGTGATCTGGGAGATCAATTACAATATTCTGAATTTCATTAAGTTAAGATGTAAGGGTAATTTTGACTTGAATAATTGGCCTCTAATTGTGCATTATCTCGAAGGGTATAGAGTAGTCTATAATTCCAAAATGGTTAAATGGGTTCCTCCTCACATAAATTGGCTTAAAGGTTATATTGATGGTGCTTCTAAGGGAAATCCCAGGCCTAGTTAAGTTGCATTTTGTATAAGAGATCATGAAGGAAATCTCCACCAATTTGATTGCAGAAGCCATAGCCATAAGGGAATGGTTGGTGTTTTATAGAGACAATATGTTGTCTCAAATTATTATTGAGATTGATTCTCTGGACATGGTTCACACTATAGAGGGCCAACGGGAAATTCCATGGAGTGTGTCTTTGGAAGTCAGCTTCATTCAAAATATAAAAAGAATTGTGTTAGCAAGAGTACAACATTCCCTTAGGGAAGGAAATACTCTTGCAGATTATTTTGCTAACTTACTTTTTATTTTTGCAGGTAATTATCAGCTCAATTCTATAGAAGAAGTTCCCAATGAAGGCAGGCAAATTATATACATGGATAAAAGGGGTACTCCTAATATCAAAAAATCGCATTTTAATCTCTTAATTTGCTACTTGATGTAGATTCAACTATTGAGTGGCACAAATAAATTTAAAGCAAAGTATTTAGTAACAACAATAATGTCGGAAGAAATTTCGTTATGGTTTATGTGTTTCGCACATGGTGGGAGCTTTGAGGTGTCCAAGTACAAATACACAATTTAAGACATTATTAATGATACTGGACGATTGTTTCAATATGAAGAGAAACTACATGATCTCAGACCTTTCAAGATTGTACACTAGAAATTGTGATTTAATTTTTAAAATAAATTTAGATGGTTGTACTAATATCTTTTGTGATTCAATCCTTTAAATTTTAGTCTGGAAAATTTATGCAATATAATAGAGTTTTCTGTCGATTGTTTTGTTCCAACACTTCAGCAATAGAAAGGTTCTCTTGTATGCAAAGTAACGAAATCAATAGATCTAGAATCTGGTAATTTCTTATCTAATGCAAGATCCTCTTTAGAAGCTCCGAGCTTCCTAAATCCTGTTGCTAAATAGAGAAGATTTATTTTCCTTTTCACTTTTGCTAGGAGTGAAGATGGAGATTACATCTATTGGTGCTTCTCCGGGGATGGACGATGACAAGAACTGGTGGGCTTTCTCCGGGACTCCAGAAAATGACGACATATTTCCTCCATGGCCAGCTTTCCAGCATAATCATTTCAGAAAATTTCAATGTGACCTTTCCATTTCTTATCATGGTCTTTTGACTTATTTCCAATTTGTGTTTTTGGGCCATGTCACTTTTAGGCCTGGTCTTGTACAAATCTTTGTTATGTTGAAATAAATGGATCTATGGCCTGGTTTTTATTTTTATTTTAAAAAAAATAGTTGTTGGAAGTAAGTCAAAACTAGTTAGATCTAAAAAGTTGCTTAGTTTTGAAATAAAGTTGAAACGAGTTAGTGTTAAAGTTGTTTAAATAAGTTCAATTAAATAATGTGGTTTAGTTGGTGGATTTAATTATTGGAATTAAGTCAAAACTAGTTAGAGTTAAAGTTGTTTAAATAAGTTCAAATAAATAGTGTGGTTTAGTTGGCGCATTTAGTTTTTGAAATTAAGTAAAAAATAATTAGAGTTAAAGTTGTTGAAATAAGTTCAAATAAATAATGTGGTTTGGTTGTTGGAATTAAGTCAATACTAGTTATAGTTAAAGTTGTTTAGTTGTTCAAATAATTTTAAATAAATAATGTGGTTTAGTTGGTGGGTTTCGTTGATGGAATTAATTCAAAACTAGTTAGACTTAATGTTGTTTAGTTGTTGAAATAAGTTTGAATAAAGTGTAATTAACCCCTTGCTAGTTTTAGTCATTATTATAGATAAGAGGTATGCAATGCTTTAGGCCAAACTAACTTTTATTTTTGAATTTGGAAAAATTCTTCCTCCATGTCCGGCCAGCAGTGATGGATCTAATCAGAAGGGTGATGATAATTATAAGCCCGATAAGGAGAGGAAGGGTGATAAGAATGATATGTCTCAGGAGGTTGATGAAGAGTAGTATCTATTTGACATTTAAGACTTCTATAGTTTTAGAACTGTTTCATCGTATGTTAGTTTTTTTTTAAGTTGGATGAAGTTTATCTGGAAATAGTTTAATGTATATGTTGAAAATATTGTGTATTTTTGGTTGGATGAAGTTTATTTTGAAATAGCATATCTGGAATTCTTTGGGTTATTTTTGGTATAAATATATATATGCAGGTGGGATACTAATATTGCAGCTAAATATTGCCAATTCTGATGCAGAAACCGACCTCCAGAGCTCAGAATCTCAAAAATAAAACATATAAATACCCACTTTAAGAGGTCACAATCTCAAAAATAAGAAATAAAATATTGACCTCTGGAGGTCAGAATCTCAAAAATAGAAAATAAGGATACCGACCTCCGTAGGTCAGAATTTCAAAAATAAAAAATAAGAATAGCGACTCCCAGAGGTCAGAATCTCAAAAAGAACAAAAAGAATATCGACCTCCAGAGGTCAGAATCGCAAAAATGAAAAATAAAAATACTGACCTCCGGAGATTGGAATTTAAAAATTAAGAAAAAATAAAATTAAAATATACCGACATCCAGATGTTGGTATTCCAATATATGATAAATAAATATTCTAACCTCAGGAAGATGCGAATAATAAAAATAAAAAATAAACAAAAATATAAAATTGCCCTTAGCAAGTCAGAAAATAAAATAATGAATTTACCGACTTAAATTAAATCTGACCACGAGAGGTTATTAAATACCAACATCCAGAGGTCGGAATTGAATATCGACCAAGCTTTTTCCGACCTAAGCTGGGAAGTCACCTCTGATTGAGTTGAGTTACTGAGATATGTCCCCAACTAACTTTAACAAAACTTAAAACTGAATGTAAAGACTAAAATGAAAAACATGTCTATTGTCCTTCAAGTATGAGTACGCACCACAGAAGCTGCTGAATGCGAACTGAGAATCGATCTATGTGTAATATGGATGCTGAGTACCTAAACCTACATCAAGGATGTAGCACAACGTATGTGTTATTAATTGGAATGTACTGAGTATGCAAGATGTAGATACTTAGCTGAACATATATGCATAAGCTGAACAAAGAATAATTGAACAAGATGGTAAGAATATTGGACATAACAAAGTACAAAACATGAAAATAACATGTTGAACTGAATGGTGAAATATATACTGAAAACCTGGTCGAATGCACTAAGAGTCTTACTGTCGAAGCTACTATTAACCGACATAAACCATGTGAGCTAAACATGAAGTCCGATTATACGCCCCATCGATATGACCCAATGTACCTTCCCAGGGGTATAAATGCATGACAACTGTGATCACTAAATTTGATTCCCAACAGAAGGGATTTAAAATCATATGGGGCAACGTAGTTTTGGGAATATTAGGGTACACTGAACCCTAGTCCAACTCGGTGCTAAGTATACTCCCAACTGAATATGTTCATGATACAAATGCAATTGAAACACTTAATATCTCAAACACTAACATGATATATGAGAATGGAACATGTATATACTAATAATGTAATATTCAAAATCTGGAGAATGATTGTATGGTTAACTAACCAAGCAAGTATAATTCGTTAATTAACAGAATTTATACAAACTAGGGTTAATAAATTTTATACAAGGAAATAAGCAATTTTTTTAGATAAACATGTTATTTCGATTAATGATACTACAAAAGCTAAATCACAACAAATATCCATGGTTTTAGAAACCCCAAGTCTAAACAAGATATGGAGAATCAAGGAACTGACTGAATTATAGGGACCTAGTGGATGAAAGGGTTCGCTGGTGAAATCACACAAAACTGGTGACGAAATCTACAGAGAAATCCTTTGTATTTGGGGGTTGAACTTCAAAGAACGCTTCTGCTTGTTCTTGGAAGACATGATCTCCTCTTTCTCTTCTACTCACTCTAAGTTAGGTGGTTTTATGAGATTGAGGGGTTTAGGTAGTTTTTGACTAGTTTACTAAGCTTAGACTGTGTGAAATAAAGTAGTTTAAGATTAAGCGACGTGGTTTAAGTGCCCAACAAATAGGGAAAAAGACTAATGTGACCCTCACTTAAATTCTGCCGAATTGGTTTCAAGATAGGGTTCACGGTCCGTTATGATGACCAAGGCCCATTAAGGAGCTCGTGAAGATTCCCTGCCCGACAACGTTTCACTAAAATGGAAATAACATTTTACTTTGATCTTGGATGATAGAAAACTCAGTGGCGTTGGAAAGTTGACTCACTTATTTTTTTGATTTGATAGGGCATGGGTCACTTAATTTGTTTTGTATTGAAATAAATATGGATGTCTAAAGTTGACCCTAAACTCTAAGTCTGACAAGTCTCCTTCATGGATGACATCACAGTCCATGTGGAGCTCTACATACCATTTAGACGTCTGTGGTGCTTAACAAGTGAATTTAGGGGTGAAACCTTACTTAAAAGCTGATGAATTGACTTTATGATCGGCTTCACGAGCCGTCATGAGCACCATGGCCCATCAAGTGGGTCGTGAAGATGCTCTACTCAATAGGTCTTCACTAAAACTACCATAAGTTCTTACTCTAGGCTTGAAATTAGGCAAACTTGGTGGTACTGAAAATCAAACTCATAGACCATTAATTTGATAGGTTCCGGGCTACCTAATTCATTTTAAATTGAAAGATATGATCATCTGAAGTTGACCCAAACCTCAAAGTTGATCAAGCCTCTTTCACAAGCCACTTTAAGGCTTGTTTGAAGATCCACAAACTGTCTAGTAGTATGTGGTACTTCATAGTATCTATGTTGGTTCAACGTAGCCCTCATGGCCAACTTCACAAATCTTTTAAAATCCATGGTCTGCTTACTAGTCCGTGGTATTTAACCTTTTGTTGGGTGCATAACCACAAGTAGGGTGATGGTTTGTGGTCCTCTTCACACCACGTGGACCTCTTCCGTTGTTTTTCCTTATCTCTTTTTCAATCTTAGTTTTGATTTTAGAGGTGTTACAATATCTCCCACTTGGGGCCATTCATCCTTGAATGAATTCTAAACAAGATGAGTATGGAGGGAAGGAGCTGCAATCCCTACCACCAAATACTAGAAATTGATATCTAATTGATCTGATTTCCATGAACATGCAAATATGATGAAATGCAAGGATAACTGAGGAAACAAGGTACTAAGAATAATTTACACAGGATTAAACTGAGAGAATAGAGAGGAACTATTACCTTAAGCTGAAATGGAATTGGTAGGAAAGATATGTGGATACTTGGCCATCATGGATGCTTCTGCTTCCCAAGTAGCTCCCTCTACGGACTGAATCCTCCATAAAATCTTTACTGAAAAGACTCTTTTATTTCTCAACCTAACAACCTAACGGTCAAGAATTTTAACTGGCACCTCTTCATATGTGAGACTATACTTCACATCCACACTCACTAATGGTACTATTGATTATGGATCACCCACACATTTCTTCAACAAGGAAATGTGAAAAAATGGATGAACCGTTGCTATTTTTTAGAAACTCTAACTCATAAGCCATATTACAAAACCTTTTCTGAATTTTGTAAGGACCTACATAACTAGGACAAAACTTCCTTTTCATTCCAAATCTCATCACCCCATTCATAGGTAACACATTTAGGAATACCCAATAATCAATTTTGAAATCTTAGTCCCTTATCCTCACATATGCATAGGACTTCTGACGACTCTGAGCTATCTTTATTCTATCTCTGATGAGCTGAACTTTCTCCATAGCCTCATGAACCAAATCTGTCCTAATCAACACTATTTCATCTACTTCAAACCAATCAATTAGAGACCTGCATCTATGCCCATAAAGTGCTTCATACGAGTCCATATAAGTCTTTACAAGAAGCAGGTGATCATACCAACTACCATTGAAATCGATAATGCAAGATCTCAACATGTCCTCTAAGGTCTAAATGGTACACTCTACCATACCATCCATGTGTGGATGAAATGTTATGCTGAGATTTACCTAAGTACCAAGACCTTTTTGAAAAGATTTCGATAAATTAGAGGTAAACTAAGGACATCTATATGAGATGATAGACAAAGGGACCCATGTAGCATGACTATTTCGTTGATGTAGAGTTTAGCATAGTCCTCCACTAAATCTGTAGTCTTGACAACAAAGAAGTGAGCAAACTTAGTAACTATGTCCATTATCACCCAAATCGAGTCATGTTGTCCGCGAGTATCAAGTAAATCCGTTATGAGGTCCATGTTTATCACTTCCCACTTCCATGTAGAAATGTTAATCTCTTGAGTCATACCTCCCAGTTTCTGATGTTCTACCTTAACATGTAAACATTTAGGAAACTTAGGCATAAAGTCTTCTATGTCCCTCTTCATGTGGTTCCACCAAAAGACTTTCCATAGATAACACTATATCTTAGTGACACCTAGATTAGTGGAATACCTAGAGTTATGAGCTTCTGTAAGGATCTGGTGCCTCAACTTACCCACGTTGGGAGCACATAAATGACCCTGGTAACGAAGCACACCATCTCCCCCGCGACAAAACAACCATTTTCTGCTTATGAACTGCACATTTCATCTAAAGTAATATAGGATCACTATCCTATTTTCATTAACCTCCGTTACCAATGAAAATTCAGATCCATTGTGAATTATCACCCCACCATCTTATGCGTATGCAAGGCAAACTCCTAAGGGATAAAGCCGGTGAACATATTTGGGTAGCTCTTTCCTTTCTTTATGAACATATGCTACACTACCCATTGATAACCTGTTGAGAGAATCAACCACTATATTGACCTTATCTGGTTGGTAAAGCACATTCATGCACAATCTTCACTACATAAACAATGATCATTTGTGGGAATTAATTCTTAATTTATGCTAAATATGTGATTTTAGCGGCAAGTAGCACTCTTTGTATATCTCCCTAAAGCCTTAAGAGTGTTGGTTCTAATGTCACTTAACTAATGCTGGTAAAGACTTTATTGCTCTTTATTAATGTCAATATTTATTACAACTAAATGTTATTTTTGTTGTAGTGCTTTAAGGAATTCAAGCCATCTCCTTTGAAGAAGATTTAACTCTTTCTGGGTGAACATATACTGGAGGCTCTTATGATTTGTGAACGTATCAACATGAACACCATAAAAGTAGTGTCTCCAAATCTTTAGTAAAAATACTATGGATTCAAACTCGAGGTCATGAGTCGAGTAGTTCTTCTCATGGAACTTAAGCTATCTTGAAGCATAAGTTATGACCTTACCTCGCTGCATCAACACACAACCTATGCCGACCCTGGATGCATCACAATAAATCACATAACCATCTGAAAAGCCTGGTAGAGTCAAGACAAGAGTTTTTATCAACCTAGTCTTCAGATCTAAGAAACTTTTCTCACACACGTATGACTACTGAAATTTGAGCTTCTTCTATGTCAAATCGCTCAATGGGGAAGCTATGGATGAAAATAATTCAACAAATCTCCTATAATAACCGGCTAAATCCAAGAAACTTCTGATATATATTGGGGAGATGGGTTTGGGCCAGTGCTGCACTGCCTTAATTTTTTGAGAATCCACTCAGATCCCTTCGCTGGATACCATAAGATAATGGAAAACGACCGACTATAACCATAATTATTTGTTGAACTTAGCGAATAATTGGTGATCTTTGAGAGTTTCCAGAAGAACTCTCAAATGATTCGTATGCTCTTCCTTGCTCTGAGAATAAATGAGGATATCATCAATAAACACGATAATGAAAAAGTCTAAATACTGTTTGAGCACCCTATTCATTAAATCCATGAAAGTTGCTAGAGTATTTGTTAGTCCAAAAGACATAATACAAATTCATAATGATCATACCGAGTTCTGAAAGTTGTCTTTGAATGTCACTATCTTTAACTCTAAGTTGATGATTGTCGCATCTGAGGTCTATCTTATAAAAGAAACTAGCACCCTGAAATTGGTTGAACAAGTCATCAATCCTAGGATGGGATATTTATTTTTGATTGTAACCTTGTTCATCTACTGATAATCAATGCATATTCTGAGAGAACCACCTTTGTTTTTCTCGAACAGCTGCTTGAGTACCCCATGGAGAGATATAAGGTCTTGTGAAGCCCTTATCTAGAATGTCTTTCAACTGCTCTTACAATTATTTCAGATTGGCTGGAGCAATTATGTAAGGAGGAATATAAATAGGTTGGGTATCTGGAAGGAGATCTATTTTGAAGTCAATTTCCCTTTTGGGAGGAACTCCGGGAATGACTCATTTGGAAACTAAAACCGAACGACCTTTATTCTATAATCGAATGTGGAATAACCGAAATGTAACCAATCCATGCCTAGAATAATATTGAAATATTCCGTTCTAACTCTACAAGGTCTGTTGAGGTGAATATTTGAGAAATTGTAACAGAACAATTTTTGTATACCCGTCTAGCTATAACTGGGTCACCAACTTGAGTAGAGACTGAGAAGGGTTCTAAGAGAGTTTTTGGATTGACACCAAAGTTTACTTCTATATAGGAAGTTACAAAATATAGTGTAGCCCCTGAATCTAATAATGTATAAACATCTAAATGAAAGACTTGTAACATACTAGTGACCACATCAGGAGAATCTTTTTGGTCCTGGAGAGAATACAACTTGTTCTGGCTCTGTCCACCACACTGTATCAGACGAAGCACCTTACTTAGTTAGACAACCTACTAGTGATATATACTGAGCCTGATTGTCGTTACCTGCTTGACCTTCCTGGAAAAAGAGCAATCCTTCAATCTATGGCCAAACTGACTACACACAAAGCACTCCTCTCTACCTGCAAGACACTTGCCCGGATTGTTCTTACCACACATTGTACAAGTCGAGAAAGTCGTCTTACCTGAAGTACTCCCCTGAGACTTAGCTTGACGCTCTACCTTTTTGAACCTTTCAAAACTTGGGGGATGGAACACTAGCTAATGAAGGTGTTGGGGTTGTAGACCTATGGTGAAAATGTGAGCGACTCCGACCACCTGACCTTTGTTGTGAGTATTCATAGTTTCTTGTTCTGTCCTTTTTGTTATCCTTAGACATTTCCCTAAGCTTATCTCCCTGAACCTTTTGCGCATGAGTCATTAGTCTGGAGATATCCATATCCGCTAACAACATAACATTCTTGCACTCGCTCTTTACCAAATCTGATACCCCAAAGAAGAACTTACTCATTTGTGACCTTGGATCGTCAACCATGTGTGAAGCATACCTGGAGAGCTGGGTTAACTGTAACCCACACTCTTGGACCGACATTGAACCCTATTTCAAGTTCATAAACTATTGGCCTTAGCTTCTCTCAACTCCCTATGGAAGCAACTACACAGAAAATAACTCGTCAAATAATCCCAAGTCACATGAGCTGTATCTAAACCCATGTTGTGTTTCCACCGAGTGAACCAGATATGAACCACATCCTTAAGTTGATAGGATTTTATCTTAATACTCTCAGTTCCACCTGCATTACTCCAAGAATATTCTTAACCTTATCAATGAAGTTTTGTCGGTCCTCACCAACCTTTGACCCTAGAAACTTAGTCGGATTCATCTGACTAAAAGTCTCGAATTCTAGCTGTCGTTGATCCACCATTAGTTTTTGCATGAACTAGGACCTGCTGATTGTTCTTATTGGCCACACTCTGAGCCAAAAGTTGGATCACATTCCAAAATTCTGTGTTCGTAACCTCATGGTTTTGGACTGGAGGAATTGCATTAAATTGTGTGATTTAGCATTCCATGCATTATCTCTATGAGGAAAACACATAAATAAAGATTAGAAAGTAGAAGTTGGATCATACCCACACACGACAAGAATAGACAGGAAAGTAATGTTTTTCTTAAAACACTTTGTAGCCTCCCCCAAATAGATATGGAGCGCTTCACACCATAAAAACACTCTACTTAGTGCGTATTTCAAACATCCCAGGACTCTTGAACTGAAGGCTCTAATAGAAAGTTTGTCCTACCACGAGGCTATCCTCTGACGTAACACGGGGCCTAGGATAACGAATGACCCCAAGCCCACCTGTGTCTGGCATATATCCAGCAGGCTGAGAATAGCTGAATCAGACAAATACTTTGCGGAAGCTAAAACGATAGATAACTGAAAGTGGGAAAAACTCAACTAGCATGAATATGTAAAATATAATGACAGTCTAGTGATGGATCCATTTAAAAACCAAGATGCAACTACTACTATGAGAAGCCTCTAACTGAGTTGAGTTATTGGGAAATTCCCTCGAGCTAACTCTAATAAAACTGAATATTGAATATAAAGACTAAAATGAAAAGTATGTCTATTATCCTCAAAGTATGAGGACTAACATGTGAAGTTGCTAAATGTGGATCAAGAACAATCTAAACGGGATCTGGATGCTGAGTACCTAAACCTACAACATGAAATGATGTAGCCCCGAGTATGCATCAATACTTGGAATGTACTGATCATGCAAGATATAGATACTAAGTTGAACAAAGCATAACTGAGCAAGTTGGTAAATACTAGTGGTGGTATATGGGCGGGTTGGATCAAATATAGGCTGGTTGAAAATTCATCAACATAAAATGAATATTAATTCAACCCGTCCGTATTTGATATGGGTAAAAAGGGATTGGGTAACAAATAGGTTGGCTAAAATATTAGTTTATCCATATTTTGATGAGTAAATAGTACTATACTAAAGAATTCAACATGGAGAAAATATTTTAGTCTTTTTTTAGATGAAACATGTTGAAAATGATTCATTTAGTTTTATTGTGTCATAAAATTAAAAACAGAACTTAAATTTTTTTCCGGGGCTGTGGAAGGGGCTGAAGGGGGGTGGGGGCTAATAGGGAGCTGACGGGGGGAGGAGGGATGTAGGGGTTAAAAAAAATAATTTTGAAGTTGAAAATATTTTTTGGAAACAAACTTAAATTTTATATGGGGGTGGGGTGGTAGGGGTGGGTAGGGGGTGGATCGATGGTCGGGATGAAATAAATGAAATTTTAAAACTGAAAATATTTTAAAAACAAACTTAATTTTTTTTTTGGGGGTGGGGGTGGGGTGTGTGGAGGGGTCGAGGGTAGGAGTGAAAAAATGAAATTTGTTTAACATATTTCTAATAATTACTTAACAGGTTTAAATTCTTAAAAAAGTTTGAAAAATAAATTTTAAATTTCAAAAGAATTCAAACACACTATTTGCAAACCATTCTTTCAAATCTCTTTGTATCAGTTTTTGTTCTTCTTTTATCTCTGTCTTATTTATATGTATATTCATTGTTCTTCATTTTTGCTAAAATTGTTCAATCTAAATGTTAAATTTTGATATTTTTTTTAGTGTGTTTGTGTGTTACTTCAAAATGTGTCAGCTTAATATTTGGAAGATTTTTGGAAATCAACACTAAAGGTAAGTATTTATAATTTTTCATATTAGCAATTAACAAATTTGTTCATGATATTAATTCATGTCTCTTTTTTTAATATATATTTTTAATCTCAACGCAAGATAAATTAGTCATGATCATAAATTTAATACAAAATTTTAACATATATTTTTATTTAATTATATAAACAATCATGAAATGATCTCAATCTTTTGTTGAAGTTATTTAAGATTCTATACTATTTAGTAGTATATTTTGAGTTTGTTGGTTCGATGCTTAAGTTTTAATTAGTCGAATAGTTTGAATATTGATTTTGATTTTTTGATACTTTATAATAAGGAAGTAAGAAACGATTTAAAAATTTATAAAATTATTTTTGAAGAGTTACATAATATTTTTAATTTATATTTTAAAATTATAAATTTTAACATTTGAAGTGAGAGTCCTTAATTGATTTTTAAAATATAAGTTTAAAATTAGAAACAAAATATCTATTATAAAACTAATCATAACCGTTTAAGGATAATATTTATTATAATGTAAAATTTTAACATTTCTATTTAGAATAATTAATTAGTTGGCCTAACTAGTTTCAAGAATCACACATTATCTCATAGCCGCTAAGTAGTATTGTTGTGAAGAGTATGATGTTTAAACATATGTTATTTATGTTTTTTCATGAAGTTTGATAAAAAATTATTTGTCTTATAGATGGGATATCTTTGATAATTCTATCTTTTTTTATTAGAGAATATTCAAATAGATTTATAACTTTTGGTTTATAAGACATAAGTCACAAAATAGAATTCCAAAAATCTTACTGCATCATAGAAATATATTTTCCTTATTAAAATTAATTATTTGTAATTTTAATCCTACTAAATTCTAAACTAAAATTTTAAAGTTTAATATTTATTAAAGAATTACTTAAATTTATTGTAATAACCATTTTAAAAGATAACATAAAATTTATATAAGCATAACGATTTAAAATTTTAAAATTTAAATGATCCTCTTTTAAGTTAAAAAAGTATTTAAATAAAATGTGAATATAAAACTGAATTACTAACTAAATATTATCATTTTTTTTCTAATATTAAATTTTTATTTACAATTAGAATTTAGATAATTGGTTTCACAACTTACATTGCATTTCCACCTATACATGAATTCCTAATAGAATAAAAAATTAGATTTGGTTAAGAATAAAAATAAATTTATTTATTTGCAAATTATGGTTACTAGAAAAGTGTAAATCGTGATTTTTTACCCCTTTTCAATAGCACCTACAAGGCAAATGTTTGTCTCCGGTGATAATTAATTTATCTCCAATTATTATTGTAGTTATTTTTTTTACTAAGCACAATTTTAAATTTGCGTATGGTAATTTTATGACGGAATCCTACGAGAAAATATTATGTTTATGGTCTAATTTTTGTGATGATAAAAATTATAACCATATCTTTATAGTTAAATATTTTCTTTTTTAAAATATAAATTATTGAAAGAAGTGATGAAATCATATTATATATTATTTATTTGAAAAGTAATTTTTTCAAAATATTAGTATAATTAAGATAAATGAACAGTCTTTAACTTTTAGAATAATGTCAATAGATTTTTAAAGAAATTGGTACAAAAATGACCTATTATTTTTTTTTCTAATCTAAAGCTAATTTAAGGATGTAAAAAATATTCTGAACCTTTTTTTCCTCAAAGAAAAACATATGCAAAATAAACCAACATGTCATTTCATAACATTTCATATGAAAAGTATGAAGTAATAAATTGTTCATATGAAAAATAATAATTTATTAATACCACATAAAAATAATACATGACAAATGTGTAAAAATATTTGAACTTTTGGTAAAACATAAAGATATATCCGCGCAACTCGCGGGTACGTATACTAGTTAGTTTTATAGAAAATATAAAAAAAGGAAGAGAAGTTACAATATATTTGGTAATATCATGAATTTTGAGTGAATAAAACTTAGAAGCTTAACTCATTTGTCTAATCCATATTTTACTCATATTACCCATATTTTTATGGGTTGAAAATGAATATCAACACATATTTTATCCATCTAAAAAAGTCACTCACCCAACCAATTATATATGAACGAGTTGGGGGGAGGGGGGAGGGTTACCAAAATATGAACTCATTTTGTCGGTACTAGCAAATACTAAGACATAACTGAAAAGTTAAAACTGAATGTAGTGACCTAGTACAAATCATGAAAACTACATGCTGAACTGAATGTTGAAGTATATAGTGAAAACCTGGTCAAATGCACTAAGAGTTTAACCGTGGGAGCTACTATTAACCAACATAAATCATGTGAGCTAAACGTGGAGTCCGATGTATATGCTCCATTGAGAGGACCCAATATGTCATGCTAGGGGTATAAAGGCATGGCTGGATTTATCACTAAATCTGATGCCCAAGAGAGGGGACTCAAGATTCTACGAGGACACATATTTCTAGGACTATGAGGGTACGCTGAACCTTGGTCAAACTCGGTGCTAAGTTTACTTCCTACAGAATATTTAGAAAACACAAATGTAATTTGAACACTAAATAGCTCGAATACTGACATGAAATCTTAGAATGCGACATTTATATACTGATAATGTAAGATTTGAAATCTAGAATATGATTGTATGTTTAACTAAAGTAGAATATGCAATTAATGATCTAAGAAAATTTATACAAACTAGAGTTCTGAATTTTATACAAGGAATCAAGAAAACTTTCCATTAAACATGTTGTTTCGATTAAGAATACTACTACTACTAAATCTCAACAAATATACAAGGTTTTAGAAACCCTAGGTCTAAAAAAGATATACAGAATTAAGTAACTAACTGAATTCTAGGACATAATGTATGAAGGAATCTGCTAGTGAAATCCCACATACTTGGTGATGAAATCTATGGAAAAATCCTTCGGATTCGGGATTGAACTTTGAAGAATGCTTCTGCTTGTTGTTGGAAGAGCTCGTCTCCCCTGTCTCTTTTTTTGCTTTGAGCCATGTGATTTTACGAGATTGAGTGTTCTAGGTAGTTTCTGACAAGTTTACTATGCTTAAACAAAGTAAAATGATGTTTTTAAGCATTAAACGACGTTGTTTAAGTTCCCAACACATAGGAGAAAATAATTATGTGACTTTGACTTAAATTCTTCCGAAGTGGCGTCAAGACAGGCTTCACGGGCCATCATGATTATCAAGTACCGTCAGGCCGCTCGTGAAGATGCCCTGCCCCACATGGCTTCACTAAAATGAGCATAAGATTTTACTCCGAGCTTGGTTGATAGGAAACTCATTGGCATTAGAAAGAGGACTCAATTATCTTGAACTCTATTAGTCATGGGCCACCTAATTCATTTTGTGCTAAAAATTATAGATGTTTGAAGTTTACCCTAAACTCTAAGTCTGACGAGTTCCTTCACGAATGACATCACAGCCCGTGTGGATATCCATTAACCATTTAGACGTATGCGGAGCTTAACCAATGACTTTAGGGGTGAAACCTGACTTAAAGCTGATGAATTAACTTCACACCAAAACCCGTCAAGTGGGTTGAAGATGCTCTGCCTGTCAAGGCTTCACTAAAACATGCATAAACTTTTCTTTCGGGCTTAAAATTAGGCAAACTTGGTGGCATTGCAAACAAGACTCAAGACCTTTAATTTGATAGATTGTGGGAACCTAATTCATTTTTTACTCAAAGATATGATCGCCTGAAGTTGACCTAAAAATCAAAGTCTATCAAGCTTCCTTCACAAACTAGTTCAAGGCTTGTGTGAAGCTTCACAGACTCTCTAGTGTCAAGTTGTACTTCATAGTATCCATGTTGGTTTTGTGTCCTCCTCACATGCCACTTCATGGCTCGTTTAAAGCTCCACGAACAATTTAGTGGTCCATGTTGTTTCACCTTTTGTTGGGTGCATAACCCCGAGCAGGGTGATGGGTCATGGTAATTTTCACGACATGTGTACCCCTCCGTGGTTTTCCCTTCTCTCTTAGTTCTGATTTTTAAGTTGTTACATGAGACTAGCAATGGTTCTCGAGTGCCGGCCACATCTACGGTGTAGGCTCGTAGTGTGACAAAATTTGTATCAGAGCATAAAGTTCAAGAGTCGTAGGGTGTATATAAAGTTGTGTTTGTAGAGTCTTGGTTATTGATGTGAAGTGTTCCAAAGCTATAAATAGGAGGCTATAATGATTTGTCACTTTTTTCACACTCTTTTCATGCAATAGAGTTCACTTTTATAAACGTTTCCTTCTAGTTCATGCTTAACGTTTCCTTCTAGTTCATGCTTGCACGTATCTTTCGTACCATGTCTCTAAGAAGACCTATTCGAGTTTGACTTTCTAGGAGAATGTTGATCCTAGAATCAAGGGGTCCCCAATGCACCAGAAGTGTAACCCTAGGGGGAGGTCACTAATGTTAAGTTCTGGAATACTATCCGAATGTTGATTCAGGTTGTGACCAACCAAGCTGGGCAACAGAGAGGGATTTGTCAGGATATGGCTTATACATCCAGGATCCATGAGTTCTGGAGGATGAATCCTCTATACTTAAATGGGTCAAGTGTCACTAAGTAATCTAAAAACTTTATGGAGGAACTACAAAATGTATTAGAGGTTATGCATGTTGTAGATGTTGAGCATGTGGAGTTAACTTCATACCAACTCAAGTGAATGCTGCAGGAGAATTATTCAAACTAAATGAGATGACTAGAAACTCATAATGACCATATCGGGTAATGAATCCAATCTTTGAAATATCACTCTCTCGTACTCTCAACTAATGATAACCTGATTAGAAGTCTGTCTTTGAAAAGCAAATGGCATCCTGAAGCTGATAAAAACATCATTAATCTTGAGAAGTGAATACTTATTCTTGAAAGTAACCTTATTCAACTAATGTTAAACAATATACATTCTAAGAGAACCATTTTTCTTCCTAAAAAATAAGCCCGAAAAGCCCCAAGGTGAGACACTTTGTCGAATGAAACCTTTCCCAAGAAGGTCTTTCACCTATCCTTTTGACTCTTTTCACTCAACCCGAGCCATTCTATATGGAGAAATAGAGATAGGACGAGTATCAAGATCAATTGGAGAGACCTCTAGAAACTCACTCACAACTGGAGCAACTGAATATGTGGTGTCTCAATACTAGATTCATTAACTCGAACTAAGTGACAGATTCACCCCTTGGAAACTAACTTCTTTGTCGTAAAGTACGAAATAAAACGACCATTAGGCACTGCTAAAATATTTCTCCACTCTAAAATTGGCACCCTGGAAATTAGAAGTTAACAACTTGAGTCCTACAATCAACTGAGGCATAACAAACATTAAGCTAGTACATACCTAGAATAACATCAAATCTACCATGCCTATCTTGACTAAGTCAGCCATGGTGTCCTTATGATTGACAGAAATGACATAATCAGGATAAACTCTCTCTGCTAGAACAGACTCCTCAACAAGTGTGGAAAACTGAAGGGCTCAATAATTTGTTTGGGAATAATATCAAACCTCATAGCTACATAGGGAGTCACAAAAGATAGACTCACATCTGATCTTGAAAAGCATATACACCAAACGTAAAAACTTTGATCATACCATTGAAAACATAAGGTGAATTCTATTTTACTTGGTGACTTGTGATGGCATATAAGAGGTTTGCTCCTCCACTTGTCCCTAAAGTAGCTCCTCTAGGTGCATATATGTCTAGTGGAGCCACTGAAGAATATTTGTCTCTATTGCCCCTATTAGCATTTCCTTGCATCTTCTTAGGGCACTCTCTCATGAGGTGGCCATTTTGATCACACTTGAAACAACAGTGGAGCCATCACGACACACTCTCGAGTGGTTCCTACCAAACTTGGCACATGTAGAAGTCCCATTACCTCTTTGTGCCACACTACCTTGAGGCTTTGCATGTCTATCTTTGAAGTTTTGAGAACTCTGATTCACAAACTCACTTATATTCGTTGGTGTAGGTGCACTAGCAATTGGAACATGTCCATTCAGATTTTGTTGAAAGGATGACCGATTCACATTACTCTTTTGATGTCCGAACTCATTTCACATGGTCTTATCCTTCTTGTTTTCAAAATCTTCGTTATCTCTCACCTTATCTTCCTCATCCTATTGCACATGAATAATAAACTTGTGTATTTCCATGTCTCCTATCATTGTAGCTGCCTTTCCCTCCTTTCTTGAAAATCAAGACAATCTAGATACAAATAAACTCAGCCTGCTCCTCATATCAACAACCATCTTAAGAGCATAATCGGACAGTTGAGTGAACTTGAAGTTGTACTCTAGTGCACTCATTATAACACCCCATATGCTAGAAAGACCACATTGCAGAATATCAGAAGTTGCAGGTCCTACTAATGAGGACCACCCACAGATTGTATTCTAACCCACGGATCGTAGGTGGGGTATGTGTTTGGTCACCTAAGGCCCCTCCGAGAAACCCAAAAAATCTCAGCTAAGGGTTGACCCACGCAGGGACGTACAGACCGTAGGTTAAACCACAGTAAGTGGTTCATACCCCTCAGAATCCATCCTCTTAAGCCAAACGTCTGTTGAACTAGACAGACTGTGAGTCCATCTACGGACCATCGGTTTGCCCCAACAACTTTGAAGTTAGGGTCACTTTGGTCTTTTACCTATGCATTGGACACCTACACTACGTTGCCTAACCCCTAAATTAAGTTTTTTTCTTTAGTTTTAGCCTAATAACTTAATAAGACTTTAACATAAGCGATTCATTCAACAAAAAACTACAAAAACATAGACCAAAGATGAGAAAAGAGTCGACCAACCCTCTCTAAGAACGCAACAACTTCCCATCATTTCTGTCACGACCGGAATCTAGACCCCAGACGAGACCGGCGTCGTTGACCTCTCAGAGGTCGCAGACAAGCCTACTTACGTCATTCTTACTTCATCTAGGTTAATTTTAGCGGAAAATTTGAAACTTTTTGTTTCTTAACATACTTATAAAAAGATTCTCATTAATACGTAATTGTTCACCATCAACCATCTAACATTAAGAGGTAAGCAACTGAAAGAAATAGTTCAATTCTTATTAAGTGTATAATTGCCAAAATGGCACCAATACATAGTCTGAATAAAATAGAAAAGCAACGCTAGTGGAACATGCTCCACTAGCTCAACCCTAAAACTAAGCTAGAATATAAAACAGTAGCATCCTCGAAAACATGAGGACCTACCAAACCGGATGAATGCTGGACGTTCGGATAACTGCAGAGATGATCTTGTAGATCTATCGTCCACCTGTGCCTGCACCTAAAATAGTAGAGTTTGTATAGGGTTAGTACACACTTGTACTAACTATGGGTATATGCAAGCACACACCAGGGACATGCATGAGAAAGAATAGCTCTTTCCTAACAACATGATTTTTGGAAGTCAAGTCAGTGGACTTGCCAAATTGAGATTAGAAAAGTTTCCAAATTTGGATTAGGAAAGTCAATTGAATTAGGAAAGTCAGTGGGCTTTCCAGATTTGAAATAGGAAAGTTATGCCATGAGAATGACATACATCATCATACTTTTCACATTTGCACACAACACAGAACACTTACACATAGCACATATCATATAGCATACAACACCTTTTTGCATGTAGCACATAACTTCTTTTATTGTCATTCACTCATATGCCATGAGACCTTGGAATCATGGACTTAACATTAAAACTTCCAGAAATGAGGGCTCAACAGATGAGACCTCAACTAGGGAGTCTTCATTAGCAAACACAGAGTCTGCTTCGTTCATTCATACGTACTCCATTTCATTTCATTCATAGACCAGTGTAAACACCAGTTATACCTAGGATGTAGTTTAAGACTTTCATTAGGTTCGTTGTGCAATGACCAAGAATGACCTAATGTCATTACTTGAATCTAACTCACCTTTTGATTGTCCTATCCTAACACCTTTGGTATCATTCATTTCATTATGTGCATCATTTGAGGCTGACCTCATTCATTCATTGGGAACTTTAACTTTAACCGACATAGATCATGTGAGCATCATGAAATCCAGTGTCTCCCCCACACCGAAAAGAGGTGGATCACCGGCCAAAGTGACCCAAAAACATGCTAGCGTACATGGGAATTTAACCCCGCCAGATCCCTATATTGTCTGTATAGGTTCGAAGACTAGGAGATATAAGGAGACCCATACCCGGCAAGCCGGACAGTCTCATCTCATGAGAGTTACATGAACCTCCGCCCTTCCCGAAAGAAGGCATCACCGCTCATAGCTAGTCTATCAGTGCTTAGTATAAAGTTCCATTACATTCATCTCATACGTCATGTAAGCTGGCTTCTAGTATGAGGACATCATAGCTCATTAGGTGATTTCTCATCTCATCATTCGTATTGAGTGTGTTAAGCTCAATACTCTCATTAGAGTGTTCATAGAGATTGGTCTCTTCATTATCTTACACTCTCATAGGTGAGTACGTATTGGTAACATTTACTTAGGCTCATTTGAGATTGCTCTCATCATTTACATTAGCTTCATATCATGTTGTCACCACATTCATCATCATTAGCACCTTTGCTTTTCATACTTATTCACCTCTTATTACGTAAATGTTCATTTCATCATATGCCAATGCACTTGGCCATTTGGTGTGTTTCACACCCTTACTTAACCCTTATAGGGTGTCATCATTTTATTGTTCATTTCATCATTTCATTGTTCATTTCGTCATTTCATTGTTCATTTCATCATATCATTGTTCATTTCATCATATCATTGTTCATTTCATCATCTCATTGTTCATTTCATCATATCATTGTTCATTTCATCATATCATTGTTCATTTCATCATTTCATTGTTCATTTCATCATATGCCAATGCACTTGGCCATTTAGTGTATTTACACTCATACTTAACCCTTTTAGGGTTTCATCATTTCATTACATACATCTTAGGATCACTTACTTTTAAACGTATGTTAGACTTATGTGTCCATACATACAAGCCATGAGGCTTCATTCATATACGTCTAAGTGATTCATATCTTCCTAAGATTATGTCATACAAGGCTTATGCATCTTGTATGTATGCCAAGATCTCGATTTCGATCTAAGTAGGTGGCATTATTCTTGAACATTTAATTCACGTATGACTTATGTATCAATACGGAATTTGGGCAAGGGAATCCTATTTCGAATCCTGTGGACAACACTTAATCTTATTTTAAACTTGATAATTACATTTTTCAGATTTGGGAGACCCTAGTTCGATTCCCATCAACCCCATAATATTTCCTTTCTTTTTCTCCTCTTTTTTTTCCGTTTAAGTTAAGGAGGTTGTGGGTTCAATCCCCCACAAGCTCATTATTTTTATTTTAATTTATCTCTTAACTTTCTCACCTATCCAAGAGGTTGTGGGTTCAATTCTCTCATTTTTTTCTCCTATTCTCAATTCAAGAGGTTGGGGGTTCAATCCCCACTCTCCTCATTTATTTTTCTCCTTTATTTTTCTCCTAACTTTCTCATCCATTCAAGAGGTTGGGGGTTCAATCCCCACTCTCCTCATTTATTTTTCTCCTTTATTTTTCTCCTAACTTTCTCGTCCATTCAAGAGGTTGGGGGTTCAATCCCCACTCTCCACATTTCCTTTTTCTCACCTTATTTCACTGATTTTTAACATGGTGAGGTCACGGGTTCGATCCTCAATTACCTCACTTATTTTTCTTCATTTTTCATAGCTTATTAAAGAACTTTACTTGGCTGAAATTAACCAACAATGTGCTGGAAATTTGAGATACATTTTTCAGCTTCTTTTCATCAACATTTAGAGTTAATTCTTAGGGCATTTCGTGAATCATTTAGCTAATAGTTTTTCACTCAAATCAGCCACTTTATACTTCATATGAACATCACGATTAATACAAGTTTGTGCACGTGAAATACAACCATAAAACAAGTCATTTTCATACTTCAATCCGTGTTCAAAGTCACAACTACACATTGCACACACATAAACACATATTTCGGAAAGCATAGGTTATCATTTGTACGATTCCAAATACACATTCATGAACATATTCATCACAAAAAAACACATTACAGTCCTAATATCTACCAGCAGACATACCAACCTACAACCATCAATAGAAGCTAGTGACAGGGACATGAAACGGGGAAACAATCCTAGTTTTCGGATTAGAATCGACTGAATCCTAGGGGTCTCTTGGGAAAGGGACCAAGAGTAAGAAAACCCATACCTGTTCTTGGTGTTGTTTAACACACAAAGTTGCTGCCCAGAATCACCACCAACCCAACGTCCAACACAGAAATTCCCACCTTACCCGTCGAGAATGTCACGTTTTACTTTACTTTTATGGATTGTTTTTGTCGTTTGAATTCTTATGAGTTCTTCAAGTGTTTTGTTGTTATTTCTAATTTTTTGTTGCTGCTTTGTTAACAGAAAAACGTGAGAAAAAAACAAAATGGGAGAAGTGGATGAAACGTGAAAGAGAGAGAGAGGTTCCTTAGGATTAGGACTCTAGTTGAGACTTAGTCAAAATAAGACATGTTAATTAATAAATAATTAATAATAAAAATCTGATTTTCCTTTTTCTTAAATCAGCTAATAATTATTAATTAATTAAATTAATTTATCAATTTAAATAAAAATAAGTTAAATCATTGCTTCCACCTAGGTTCGAACCCGGGTGGAGCAAGATTCCACTCCTAGAGCTCAAATTCGGCTCTCTCTCCCAAAATTGCCCCTCCATATTATTAAATAATTAAATATATATATATTTAGGGTAATTATGATATTACCCTTAGCCTGGTAAAAGACCATTTTACCCCTAGACCCTCAAAACTTAAAATTCCTTCTTTTTAAGTCCGGTAAAAACTCCTTCGATTAAATCTTTGTATTCGAGAGCCCTACATGGTTGGTCCCAACCTTTCCTAGCTCAACTAACTCCCAAAGTTAGTTGGCTTGGCTATACCAAGGGTTCCGAGGTCTGGTTCTACGCGCATCAATCTGTCTGAACCCTGGTCTAATCGTAGGCATTCTTGGCACATTAAGCATTACTTAGCATATCTATTTTTTTTAGGGTTGTTACATTCCAGCCCTGAATTCAAAGATTTCTCTATGAAGTTCGTCATTAGGTATATGGGATTTCACTAGTGGGTTCCTTTCACCCATTGCCCCCCTAGAATTTAGTAAAATTCTTGATTTCCTTCATTATGGTTAGACTTAGGGTTCCTAGAACTTTAAATTATTGCTTTGATTTAGATGTTAGACTAACTAAATCAGAATGTTGCATTTTTGTAACTATGTTGCTTTGAAATTCAAAACCCTAGTTGTGAAGATTCATTTGGTTCATGAATTACACTTGCTAGGTCGTTTTATACATATATACATGCATCGGTTTACAAATCTTTCATTATTAGTACTTAATATTGCATTTTCAGTTAGCATGTCAGAATCTTTCATTATCAGTACTTAATATTTAGTAATGTTGTATTGTTTACATTCTAATGAGGAGTAGGCTTAATACTGAGTGGATAGGTTCAGTCACCCTCATAGACCATACTCCCAAAATGGTGTGCCCTATAGAATAAGTTCCATATGTGGGCATCATATTTAGTGATCACGTCACTTATGCCTTTAGATCCATCTCATGGTATTTTGGGTCCTCTCGATAGGGTGTATACATCTGACTCAACGTTTAGCTCATGTGATTTTATTTTAGTTATTAGTGGCTCCCACAGTCATATTCTAGTGAATTGACAAGGTTACCAGTTATATCTCGGTATTCAATTTCAACATTTTATGTACTTGGTTATTACTTTTAGTTTAGTTCATTTTTGGTATGTTCATTATATTCGTCATGTTCATCTTATATCATTTCTCAGCATGTTTTATTTCAGTTATGTATATCTTGTTCAGCTTTATCCTATCTTGCATGCTCAATACCTTTCAAGTACTTACGCATACTCTGCGCTATATCTTCTCGTGATATAGGTTCAAGTCCTCATCATTCATATCACACATAGATTGGTTCCCGATCTCCAGTTTAGCAATATCAGTGGTGAATCCTCATTCTTCGAGGATGATAAACATGTTTTCTTTCATTTTGAGTCTTTTTGGTTTCAGTTTTTTAGAGTTATTTGGGGACATGTCCCAACATCTCTAGTCAGTCAGAGGCTTTTATTTGGACATAGATAAAATCTGTTCTAGTATTTTGAGTTATAATCTAGTGTTGTAAACTCCTATTCAGTATGTTATTCAGAAAATATTGGGTATTCCCCCTAATTTAACTTAATTATGGTTTTAAGCTTCCGCATAGTATTTCTCATTTCAGTAAATCTTTAAGTATGCTTATAATATGTGAGTATAGGGTTAGCTTGGGGTTACTCATGATCCTGGGTCCAGTATTACGTCAAGGGGGTAGTCTTGACGCATGACAGGATTCGTGCTTTAGAATGAGGAATTCCCTTACCATTACCTCTCATAGCTCACGGGGAAACAAACGCCCCATGGAGACCTCTTCGAACACAACCCAACTCACAAATGGTGCACCCTCAACTCTACACTTCTTCCGTTGGCCGAACCATACCCTATAAAAATCCTTCAGTTAGTATGCAACTAGTTCCACTCACTCAGCTTTAACTACATGAATAACCTCACACACCTTCTATAACTCTTCCACAAAGTTTTCCATATACTCAGTAACACTTGAACCGGTCAATTATAGAGGATTCATCCTTAAGAACTAATAGATCCCCTCTCTACTAACCAACTTGGTCCGCCGCTTGACTCAACATACAAACAACATCTCGAAACTCAACATTCGTGACCTCTCCTTGGGGTTGCACTTCTACATTCCTTCTAACGTAAAGACCTTAGAAAACTCTACGTGGAGGCATGATCTAAAATATACGCGCAAGAACGAATTATAAAGAAACTTTATAGAGTTGAACTCTATCACACGAAAAAAGTATGAAAGTACTTAGATAGTTCCTAAATACCGCAGCCTGCTAATTATAAATTTGATGCGCTTCACACCTATAACTAGTACTCTACAAACATGGCGTCATAGATACCTTAGTACTGTTGAACTCTGTTCTCTGATACCATGTTTGTCATACCCCGACACCCTAGACCTGGCCAACACCAGAGAACAATCGCTACCCCTAAGAAAACCCATGGACTACTTATGTCACACCCGGATCCTGGACCCCGGATGAGACCGGCATCGTTAACCTCTCAGAGATCGCAGACAAGCCTCTTCTTAGCTTTCATCACAATCATATAGTTAAATTTTGAGGAAAATTAAAAACTTTTAACATACTATTGAAGTATACTTAGACTTCATATTTAAGATTTATTAAGACATACGATATTCTAAAACTGTCTCACATATATAAAAACCATCTAAGAGTGCAAATCTGGACTTAGCCAATAATAGTCAATATGCCATATAGGCCTTAATACAAAAGAATCCAAAGAACAAAAATGGAAATCTAAAAACTACTAAGTCTTCATAACGCTGGAATATAGATAATAGCGTCCCGAACGTGAGGACCTACCAGGACTTGGAGAAAGAGTTCCAAGCTTCATCAACTCGACCTACTTAACTTCAATGGCCGGAACCTACAATTGTAGTAATATAAAGTAATGGGATTAGTACGCCACATGTACTAAGTATGGGTATGCAAATAACACATATGGACATGCATGAAAAAAGGATCTTTTATCATCTCTTTAGAAAAACATGCTAAGTCATATGATAGTCTTCAATGCACATACCATATAACATATACAAATTAAAGCATGATCATAATCCACAAATCTTCTCATAGAGTCATGTTAACATTTCATATTCAATAAATCATATAAACATAACATACAAAACAATTACCAATGATCCCATCCCCAACCTAGAAGTGCAATGATCATGTGAAGCCCTATAACACCACACAACCAAGTAGATAAGATAGGAGATCATAAGTAAAGTTTTGCTTCATATAACTTGTAACATAGTTAGTCATCACTTCATATAACAATATAACTCCATAACATATTCATTATAATGATCAACATTCATATAAGCGTAACATCATATATCATAAGCATCATCTATTTCATGTTATCATATTCATAAGAACAATCTCCTAGGACTTCCGTTAGAGTCAACTTGTGCAATGTCTAGGTAGCGTCCCATACCACTACCTATACTAAGCAAACTCCTCATGTCACCCTAGTCAACGTTCATTTACTTGTCTTTCATTTTACATGAGGGAACATACGCATTAACCGACATAGACCATGTGAGGTAAACATGGAATCCAGTGTCTTCCCCACACCTAAAAGAGGTGGTCTACCGGCCAAAGTAGAATCGAACATGATGTAGCTTTCTAGGTGGATCCACTAGCTAGTATCCTATGGTGGCAACATAGTACAAGAACTAGGAGATGTATTAGAGACCCATAGTTCCACATTACATGGCAGCGTCAATCTCATGAGAATCATTGTGAACCTACCTTCCCGTTAGGGAAGGGACACTTCCCATATCTAGTTCATCGGTGCTTAGCTTAAGTCCCTTTCTTGAAATAACCTTTAAGTTTTATTTTATCATAAACTTATCATAGGTCATAGGAGATTATCTCCTTTTATAACATGATCATGAGCTCTTTTGGATTAGATGAGAATTGTCCTTTCATCATAACCTTTCTTTTGTGAGATTTACATGGAATAATCATCTTGTGTAAAGCATACAAGAGAGTATCATAACTTACATATTCATATTCTTATAATAATCTCACAAGTAACATGTTCATAGCCCAGCATATTCACATAGAAACATCATACATAATTTTCATAACATAGCATCATAGTTTATAGGCTAACATAAACGTTTAAGAGTAATCACACTTAGAAGACTTACCTCTTGCTTCCAAGAATATTATTCATCATGCAATATTCATAATCATACATAGTGAAATACTCAATGAAATAATCAAGAACAACTCATAAAATCATGTACAAGATCAATACATAGAATACGAGAAGGGAAACGAGTCATTAAAGGGTTCATGCAAACCTTAAATTCTAACCCTAACGTTTTCACGTTATCAAACACTAGAAACAACCCATTCGAAATCATCACTTAGAGAAAGATCATGTATCACATGATATTTAAACATTATCAATCAATTACTCAACAATTCGTGTGAAATTAGATATAGAAAGCGTTTACTTTTCATTGAAAATCATAAATCTAGGGTTAGGAAGAAAATCCATTTTGTAGAGTAAAAACCCTAGTATTTGAAATTCTTGAAAACTTAACTTGAAAGGACCTCTTGGGGAAAGGAATCCCAAGAGTGAAAAACCCATACCTTATAGATGAAGAATCCACGAAAACTGATTGGAAACTTTGAAACCTTCGTCTTCTTCCTTAAGCTTTTCTTGTTCTTCAATGGAGTTTGGAAAAGAGAGCGTTCTTGAGAGATTACGAGAATTTTTTTGATATGATTTGGGACGTGTAAAAGTGGTCTAAAACTGACCTAATATGAATATATATAGTTGTCCCATGAATTACCCAAAAGACCCTCCACTTAAATTATCAAAACGCCCCTCCTAAATCGACTAAAACTAGGAGAGCGTTTGACTAAGGGTTCGGGTTTGACCAGGAATTAAATTAATTTATTAAGTTGCTAATTTAATTAATTAAGTGACCTAGGGTAATTACTAAAGTACCCCTAAGTCGTTAGGACTATAACCAACTCCTTTGCACCATCCTAGGTTAGCTGGGATGTTTCTTTAGTTAGATTCTCGGCTAGTGTCACCCGGTTATGTCTTAGGATTTCGGGCACACTAGTTAGTTCATTTTAGTTAGTCCTAGGTTATTTAGTTAGTTAGGCCGGTTAGTTAGAACCTAGGTTTGGTTAGGAGGCTCGGACCCACATGGCTTGATCCGACACGCCTGTCCCCTAACCGCCCTAACCGAATCGGTTGGGCTTGTCTCTCGGACGGTTGCACATGTACTTGCACTTGTGCTTGCACATGTTTTTCTGTGAACTTTCCTAACCGTGCACTTCTGGAAAGTTCACTTCTTGTCCAAGGATTCCCACTATGTCCTTGGGCACTTCTTAGTCTACATGGTCATTTTAAATGATCATGTGCTATGGTACCTAGGCTTGACACTTGGATGCCTAGTACCTGATGTGTGTAAGCGCTGTAAAATAAGAATTTTATCTTAGGGTCTTCATTGCAGGTACATTTCCTAAACAAGCTTGGGTTGGAGCATTTGAACATCAAAGTGTATTTTATGTATATAGAAATTTGGCTAACACTCTTAGGCCAATATTCTCTAACATGCCCAATATTACTCAATATTGGGCATTGGGATGCCTATATACCCCAATACATATTCTTAAAACCTAATAGGCTCTTCACTAGACAAGTACATTTTATGGAACGTTACATTATCCCCCCCTTAGGAACATTCGTCCCCAAATGACACTAAAATTTTTTGGAGGGTAAGAAATAGACTCAATACTAGCAGCACAACCAACACATAACATATCATTACACTTAGCACTCAATTTATGATGCACAAGCATATAAGAGCTACATATTCATTACACATAGTGAGGAATTTCCTTATCAACCTTATCATAAGCTCAAAATGCATCAAAGAGTTACCATGCTATCAATCTTCTCAAGATAACAACAAAACAGCAAAATCTCAAGAAAACATATGCATACAAGTTTCACATAAGTTCAAGAATAGAGTATGAAAACATCTTCTTAAAACTCTAGTTTGTACTATCTTTTACCAAAACATGCACCTATTTAGTAAACAAGTTATTTTTTTTTCATTCTTGTTAAATTGGGCATGAAATCTTTATAAGACAATCTTTATTGGCTATGTCTATTCTTTGATTATTTGCATAATATATAGTTCTTGCGGCATATATTCATACTTCAATATTAGTATAAGCCAATAACTGTTAAAACTTCATTCTTACCAAACACTGATGATTTGACATTCTCATGCTTTGCTTACTTAGTTCACTTTGAACTTACATTTCTTCTTCTTTGATTTCACGTTCGCTGTGAACATGCTAGGTTGACTTAGGATATTCTTTCAAGACTTCCATTGGGATTTTTCTGTGCAATGACTAAGAATGACTTACATCATTACTTAGTCTAACCTCACCCTTTGGTCATCCTATCCGAACACCCCTCATCTTCCTACTTCTTTCTTTCTTTCATTCTTACTTTCTTACTGAAATCTTGAGCATTAAACATACTACTAGAATCGGAAATAGAGAGAACTAGGTAGATTGACATTCGACAATTTCATTAGGAACAACCCTAGAATTCAATACATTTGAAAAGCCTCCTTTATCCTCACCATATGGTGTAAGGAACCCTTGGTCAAGCAGAGCATAAACATTAACAGTGAAAACTTGTAACATACCTGTAACAACGTCGGGAGAACTTTCTTATTCACCCCTAGCCTTGAGTGCATAGAAACGGTTCCTTTTTGGAGCTTCAGAATAAGGACTGCTTGGCTGAGCTTTACTATTACACTTACCTTGACTTCTCACATTAGGACAATGTTTCACCATATGGACACCTTTGCCACAACCATAGCAACTATTAGTTCCAACAAGACATTCGCCCCCATGCTTCTTACCACACTTACCACAAGTTGGTCTTTCTTTTAGTGGATCAACATTTCTCCCCTCTTGAGGTTCAGGATTAGAACCTCTATCATTGCGATTCTTGGAGAAATTTGAAGGAACTTGGTTTGAAAACCTCTTCTTAAACTTAGGCTTATCTTGAACATCAAGCCTACTTTTAGGAGAACCACACTCAAAAGACTTTGCCTTCTTATCTTCCCTATTCCTCTTCCTTAGGCAACTTTCCTCAACCTGTTGAGCATGAACCATCAACCTAGAAAGATCCATATTTTCATGAAGCATGGCTGCACGACATTCTTCTTCAAGCTCTTCGGATACACCCATTACATAACGGCTCATTTCATCCCTAGCATTGGAAACCAAAGAAGAAGCATATTTGGACAACTTAATGAACTTCAAGGAGTATTCCTTAACACTCATACCTCTTTGACGAAGGTTAATGAACTCCTTTACCTTAGCTTATCTTTGTTCCCTTGGAAAGAATCTGTCAAGAAAGGCCTTTTTGAAGATCTCCCAACTCACGGGACAATCTCATAAAGCCCTACTATCTTTCCACAGATTGTACCATGTCTGAGGCACGTCCTTGAGTTGATAAGTAGCAAGCTCGACCTTCTCAGTGGTACTCACCCCCATAGCAAAAAAAATATTGTAGACCTCATCAAGGAAATCTGGGGGTCCTCATCAACTTTTGATCCAAAGTACATGGGAGGATTCATCCTCGTAAAGTCTCTCAAACGGCTAGCCATAGTACTAGCATGCTGGTTTTCTCGAGGAACAACCTCTATGTTAGCTTTAGACGTGATGGCTTGAGCTTGAGTGGTGATGGCTTTGGCCATTTAGAACAGGGCTGCCATCACCTCACCATCCGTCATAGCCGGAGAATTCACCGAAACTTGATCATTTGCAGCAGCTTGCACTTCACTAGCATTTCGATTACCTTGGGGAGTAGCTCCCGCATTCGCAACTCCCCTCCTACCCTTCTAGCGGCTGTCCTTCTTGTGTTCATCGCCTATATACACAATAAAGGGATTAGATGCTAAAAGACACATAGTGTCTAAACTCTAAAGGCACGACATAAGAGTATCAAGAAAAGAGAAGTTTCCTAGTCATCACATAGCCTCTCATACATAACTGTGGCGCGCTTCACAACCATTGAAAAGACACTAGGTAACTTGGTTTAATAAGACATTGACCCTAAGGATATTTTAACCTCATGCTCTGATACAAAGTTTGTCAAACCCGGATCCTCGACCCCGGATGAGACCGGCGTCGTTAACCTCTCAGAGGTCGCAAACAAGCCTCTTCTTAGCTTTCATCACAATCATACAATTAAATTTTACGGAAAATTAAAAACTTTTAACATACTATTAAAGTATACTTAGACTTCATACTTAAGATTTATAAATACATACGATATTCTAAAACTGTCTCACATATATAGAAATCATCTAAGAGTGCAAATCTGGACTTAGCCAATAATAGTCAATATGCCATATAGGCCTTAATACAAAAGAATCCAAAGAATATAAATGGAAATCTAAAAACTATTAAGTCTTCATAATGCTGGAATATAGATAATAGCGTCCCGAATGCGAAGACCTACCAGGACTTGAAGAAAGAGTTCCAAGCTTCTTCAACTCGACCTGCCTAACTTGAATGGCCGAAACCTACAGTTTTAGTAATATAAAGTAATGGGGTTAGTACGCCACTTGTACTAAGTATGGGTATATGCACATAACACATAGGGACATGCATGAAAAAGGATCGTTTATCATATCTTTAGAAAAACATGCTAAGTCATAACAAAGTCTTCAATGCACATACCATATAACATATACAAATTAAAGCATGATCATAATCAACAAATCTTCTCATAGAGTCATGTTAACATTTCATATTCAATAAATCATATAAACATAACATACAAAACAATTACTAATGATCCCATCCCCAACCTACTAGTGCAATGGTCATGTGAAGCCCCATAACCCCACACAACCAAGTAGATAAGATAGGAGACCATAAGTAAAGTTTTTCTTCATATAACTTGTAACATAGTTAGTCATCACTTCACATAACAATATAACTCCATAACATATTCATTATACTGATCAACATTCATATAAGCGTAACATCATATATCATAAGCATCATCTATTTTATGTTATCATATTCATAAGAACAATCTCCTAGGACTTCCCTTAGAGTCAACTTGTGCAATGTCTAGGTAGCGTCTCATACCACTACCTATACTAAGCAAACTCCTCAAGTCATCCTAGTCAACGTTCATTTTCTTGTATTTCGTTTTACATGAGGGAACATACGCATTAACCGACATAGACCATGTGAGATAAACATGGAATCCAGTGTCTTCCCCACACTGAAAAGAGGTTGTCTACCGGCCAAAGTAGAACCGAACATGACGTATCTTTCTAGGTGGATCCACTAGCTAGTATCCTATGGTGGCAACATAGTTCAAGAACTAGGAGATGTATTAGAGACCCATAGTTCGACATTACATGGCAGCCTCAATCACATGAGAATCATTGTGAACCTACCTTCCCGCTAGGGAAGGGACAGTTCCCATATCTAGTTCATCGGTGCTTAGCTTAAGTCCCTTTCTTGAAATAACCTTTAAGTTTTCTTTTATCATAAACTTATCATAGGTCATAGGAGATTATCTCCTTGTATAACATGATCATGAGCTCTTTTAGATTATATGAGAATTATCCTTTCATCGTAACCTTTCTTTTGTGAGATTTACATGACATAAGCATCTTGTGTAAAGCATACAAGAGAGTATCATAACTTACATATTCATATTCTTATTATAATCTCACAAGTAAAATGTTCATAGCCCAACATATTCACATAGAAACATCATATATACTTTTCATAACATAGCATCATAGTTTATAGGCTAACAGAAACATTTAAGAGTAATCACACTTAGAAGACTTACCTCTTGCTTCTAAGAATCTTATTCATCATGCAATATTCATAATCATACATAGTGAAATACTTAATGACATAATCAAGAACAACTCATAAAATCATGTACAAGATCAATACATAGCATAGGAGAAGGGAAATCGGTCATTAAAGGGTTCATTCAAACCTTAAATTCTAACCCTAACGTTTTCACGTTATCAAACACTAGAAACAACCCATTCGAAACCATCACATAGAGAAAGATCATGTATCACACGACATTCAAACATTATCAGTCAATTACTCAACAATTCGTGCGAAATTAGATATAGAAAATGTTTATTTTTCATTGAAAATCATAAATCTAGGGTTAGGAAGAAAATCCATTTTGTAGAGTAAAAACCCTAGTATTTGAAGTTCTTGAAAACTTATCTTTAAAGGACCTCTTTGGAAAAGGAATCCCAAGAGTGAAAAACCCATACCTTATTGATGAAGAATCCACAAAAACTGATTGGTAACTTTGAAACCATCGTCTTCTTCCTTAAGCTTTTCTTGTTCTTCGATGGAGTTTGGAAAAGAGAGCGTTCTTGAGAGATTAAGAGAAATTTCGTTCGTTCTAATTTGGGACGTGTAAAAGTGGTCTAAAACTGACCTTATATCAATATATATAGTTGCACCATGAATTACCCAAAAGACCCTCCACTTAAATTACCAAAATGCCCCTCCTAAATCGACTAAAACTAGGAGAGCATTTGACTAAGGGTCTCGGGTTTGACTAGAAATTAAATTAATTAAATAAGGTGCTAATTTAATTAATTAAGTGACCTAGGGTAATTACTACACCTAAGTCGTTAGGACCATAACCAACCCCTTTGGACCATCCTAGGTTGGGTACTAGGATGTTTCTTTAGTTAGATTCTCGGCTAGTGTCACCCGGTTATGTCTTAGGATTTCGGGCACACTAGTTAGTTCATTTTAGTAAGTCCTAGGTTAGTTAGTTAGGTAGGTAGGTTAGTTAGAACCTAGGTTTGGTTAGGAGGATCGGCTCCACATGGCTTGATCCGACACGCCTGTCCCCTAACCGCCCTAACCGAATCGGTTGGGCTTGTCTCTCGGCCAGTTGCACATGTACTTGCACATGTGTTGCTGTGCACTTTCGTAACCGTGCACTTATAGAAAGTTCACTTCTTGTCCAAGGATCCTCACTATGTCCTTGGGCACTACTTAATCTACATGATCATTTTAAATGATCATGTGCTATGGTACCTAGGCTTGACACTTGGATGTCTAGTACCTGATGTGTGTAAGCGATGTAAAATAAGAAATTTAGCTTAGGGTCTTCATTGCAGGTACATTTCCTAAACAAGCTTGGACTGGAGCATTTGAACATCAAAGTGTGTTTTGTGTATATATAAATTTGGCTAACACCCTTAGGCCAATATTCTCTAACATTCCCAATGTTACTCAATATTGGGCATTGGGATGCCTATGTACCCCAATACATATTCTTAAAACCTAATAGGCTCTTCACTAGACAAGTACATTTTCTGGAATGTTACAGCTTAACTCTTAGAGGAAGACTAACTCAACATAGAATAACTCAAAAGATAAACTCAAACGTATCAAAAGATAAACTCAGAATATTTATAAACAAATATTCAAACTGGCCTCAAGGGAAACTCAAGTATAGAACATAAAAAGTGAAATTAACAAGACCCATGAACTACTACTTTCTATCTATCTATGAAACCTGTACTAATTGAGATAGACGTCAGGAAAAAGACCCACACCATCCTAATAAAATAATGAAATGATGAAACATAAAGGAGGGATCCTTCGAAAGTAAGGAGGCTCACCAAACAACTCTGAAACTCAACTAGATCAATGAAGTGCTTGTTGATGATCCTCGTAACATGTATCTAAATCATGAAATATACATGCAAAATGAGGTCAATATATAAAATCTACGAGTATGCAAAGGAAAATATAAAACACAAAATAAGCTTGAACTGGATATAAAGAAACAACCTACATCGTCTCAACTCAACTCCAACTCCAACTCAACTCAATCTCAACTCATTTCAATATAAAAGTAATAGCAATAATGTGATATAAGATATTCTCTATCCGACAACCATTACTATGAGCCATCTAATGATACAACATCTCGCCACGCTACAAGAATTGTCCTATACCTTTTTGGGGTGTATAAATCCTCAACTATGTTGATCCACTAATTCTTTAGAATAAAAAAGGAATCATATTAAAATTATGACCCTTTCTACCAACATTGTCTACTTGGTTTATGGGGCCGGTGAGTTATTTGAACTCTCCCCCATAACGATTCTCAATACTACTCCCAAAATATAACTTATCTTACATGTTTTAAACAACATTTCCTCTTCCTCCATTTTGAGATTATTACTCAAACTTTTTCTCTTAAAAGAGATAGTATTCAAAATTCCTCATAAACCTTTTTGGAAATCGGTGTTTTCTTTTTTCTTAAATGAAAATATTTACTCTTAGGATTACTTAGTTCTCATATATTCATTTACAAAAATGAAAATTAACTTTATTCTTCCTCAACTGAAGTACTTAAGTCTTAAAACAAGTTTAAAATATTTTAAAAGACTTCTCAAAAGAACTCGGAAGACTCTCTCAAACTTGACTTATTACTCTATCTTGAATTTGAATTATGAATTCAAGAGTTAGGATTTATGATACAAAGGATCTCATTATTATTAAATGTGTTTTCGATATTAAATCATAAGAAATGAGAAAAAAACATTGTCGATTCAAAGGGTACAACACGCATATGAATTAAAGCATTTGGTCGCGAAATATTTTTTGAAACAGTGGGGAGCATGTCCACGACGTGGAGCTAGAACCTATTGTCTGCTCGATCTTTTCTTCCTCTCCCAAATTCGATTAAACTCATATCCACTAAAATTCAAAGTTAAAAACTATCGAATTCTTATAACCTAGAACAATTCAGAAAAAGTCAACCAAGAACTACCAATTAACTCACGTATTAATAAGATTCTCGCCTCAAAAACTCAACCAAACATCAAAATTCATGAATGGAGAGCGACACTTCAAGAACACTCATAAAGAACTTAATTCATCATTTCTTTCTGTGGATGAATTCAAATAGGTATATCATGATTGGAGTGTGGGTGAACGAACCCAACACTATGAAAACTTACATACCTTTATTTGGCGAAATCCCTTAACAGATCTCCCAAATTTGGACGAACGCCTTGAACCTTTTCTCTTTCTCTTCTTCTTGAACTCCTCTCATAATCCTAAGCGTAATTTATGATTTGTAAACTAATCATAATAAGAGTTTACCCCAAAATATTACTAAAAATGTTTTGATCTGATGGGAAAAGAAAAAGACCAAAATACCACTCATTAATGTGGGTAACTTACCTTAACTAGACAACCTAAATTCAAATGGACATATCTCCCTCACCTGAACTCAAAATTATAAAACAGTGTGGCCTTCAAAAGAGGTTTCCAAGACCTTTCATTTGATACTAATAATGTGTTGAATGTTACGGCCATTTAAAGTTGACCCAAAACTCACAACTTAAGCACAACTGTAAAATTTCAGATTTGGCTCTTTTCGAATTAGTTCATGAGAGAGTTCCCTAAGAACATGCATTATAATGGTAATGCGGCAAATAGAGCCCAATATTCTTCAGCGGCACCGGTAGACAAAGTTGCACTTGTCGGAGGTACTTTAGGGACATGCAGAGGAGCAAACCATCTATATGCTATCATCAACCGCCAAAAGCAAGATAATTCATCTGATGGTGTCACTAATATGATCAAAGGCTTTACTTTTGATGTAGATGTATTGTTTGATCCAGGTGCGAGTATATTGTTATGCGCTTGATATTCTTCTCAAGAAACAACTTGAGCCCTTCGATGTTTCCACACCTATTGGTGAGTCTGTTCTAGCTGAGAGACTTTATGGTGATTGTACCATCTCTATCAATCACAAGGACACCATGACTGACTTAGTCGAGTTAGACATGGTGGACTTTGATGTTATTATAGGTATGGACTAACATCATGCTTTTTATGACTCGGTTGATTGTAGAACTCGAGTAGTTAAGTTCCACTTTCCTAATGATCCACTATAGAGTGGAGGAGTAGTTTAGTTGTGCCTAAGGGTCGATTTATTTTGTAACTTAAGACCAGAAATTTAGTTTCCAATGGGTGTATCTATCACTTATCCGAGTTATTGAGTCTAGATTTGAAACTCCACCTATTAAGTCATATCCAGTTGTGTGCGAGATTCCAAAAGTATTTCGAGACGATCTTCTTGGAGTTCCTCCTAAGAGAGAAATAGACTTCAGCATAGATATTCTTCATAATACTCGACCTATCTCCATCCCACCAAATAGAATGGCTCCAGCTGAGTTGAAAGAGTTAAAAAGGCAATTGAAATACCATCTTGATAAAGGTTTCATTCAACCCAGTGTCTCATCTGGGGCGCTCCCATCTTATTTGTGAGGAATAAAGATGATTTTCTTAGGATGTGTATTAATTACAATTGAACAAGGTTACTATAGCGAATTAGTATACCCTTCCGATAATTAACTATCTTTTCAATCAATTTCAGGGTGCCATTTCCTTTTCTAAGATAGACATCAGATTTGCTATTATCAATTGAGAGAAAGAGAAAGTGACACCTCGAAGACAATGTTCAGGACTCGCTATGGTCATTTGAGTTTCTAGTTATGTCTTTTGGATTAATTCATGCTCCCACAACATTCATGGACCTTATGAACATTGTGTTTAAACCATATCTTGATTTGTTTGTTATCATGTTTATTGATGACATTCTTATTTATTCGAGGAATGAGGAGGATCATGCTAGTCATCTCAGAGTTGTTCTCCAAACTGTCAAATATAGAGAGTTGTATGTCAAAGTTTCCAAGTGTGAGTTTTTGCTTAGGTTAGTGGCATTATTAGGCCACATTATTTCTAGTGAAGGGATTCGAGTTACCGCTTAGAATACTAAAATAGTGTAGAACTGACCCAAAGCCACATCTCCAACAGATATAACAAGTTTCTTGGGAATGGATGGTTATTATAGAAGGTATGTAGAGGGGTTCTCATCTACTTCGTTCCCATTAACAAAGTTGACTTAGAAGACGATAAATTTTCAACAGTGTGAAGCTTTTGAAAAAAAAAATTAGGAATTGAAAACGTTGTTGACTGCTGCCCAGTGTTGACCTTATCGGAGGGTAGACAAGGCTTTGTTGTGTATTGTGATGCGTCTAGATTTGGACAGCGTTGTGTATTGATACAGAAAGGTAAATTTATAGCTTATGCCTCCATGCTTCTTATCATTCAAGAGAAGAATTACCTAAATTACTTTTAAAATATGGTGTCACTATCTCTATGGTGTTCATGTTGAAGTGTTAATCTCTCCCAAGAGTCTTCTGTATGTGTTCAATCATAAAGATCTTAATCTTAGACAAAGAGGATATGTAGAGTTACTCAAGGAACATGACATGAGTATTCTCTATCACCCAGGTAAGGTTAATGTTGTTCTTGATGTTTTGAGCTGGTTGTATATGGGTAGTACTACCCATGTTGAGAAAGGCAAGAGAAATTAGGCAAACATGTGCACAGACTTGCACGACTTGGAGTATGGTTTTTGGATCCCAATGAAGGTGGAGTGGCAGTGATGAATGGAGCTAAATCAACACTAGTATCTGAAGTGAAAGAGAAAAAAAGATCAAGACTCTATATATTTTGAATTGAAGGCAAATGTGCATAAGCAAAAAGTGATGGATTTTGAACAAGAGGGAGGTGGGGTGTTGAGGCACAAAGGTAGATTGTGTGTACCAAAGGTGGATTAAATCCAAGAGAGGACCAGGGAGGAAGCTCATAACGCTAGATATTTGATCCATCCTGGTTCCACAAAGATGTATCATGACTTGAGAGAAGTCTATTGGTGAAGTAGTATGAAAAGGTGTATCGTAGAGTTCTTTGCCAAATGCCCGAATTGCCAAGAATTAAAGGCAGAAAACCAACGGCCTGATAGTACAGCTTAGAACTTAGACCTTCCAGAATGAAAGTGGGAAATAATTAACATGGATTTCATTACTATTTTGTCGCGATCTCGCATACAACATGATTCGATTTGGGAGATCGTAGATCAGATGACTAAATCAACCCATTTCTTAACAGTAAAAACTACTTATTAAACAAAAGATTATGCCAAATTGTATATTCAAGAGATAGTCAGACTTAATGGAGTTTTGGTTTCCATCATTTCAAATAGAAGTGCATAGTTCACCACACAATTGTTGAAGTCTTTCAAGATAGGTTTGGGTTTGTGAACCTTAATATTGTGATCTATCCGCAAAATGATGATCAAGAAGGCGTATGGTTCAGAACTTTAGAGGATATGCTGAGGGGGACGTGTGATAGATTTCAAGAGTAATTGGGATGATCACTTACCTACCATAGACTATCGACATAAGTTATTACTTTATAGTCCAGATGGCTCCCTATGAGGCTCTTTAATGAGAGAAGATGTATATCTCCTATTGGATGGTTTGAGGTTTGTAAGGCTTGGTTGATAAAACCTGACTTGGTTCATCAAGATATAAAGAAAGTGAAGATCATTCAATAAAGGCTGAAAACAATGCAAAGTCGTCAAAAATCCTATATAGATGTTAGGAGGAGAGAATTGGAGTTTGAGGTGGATGATTGGGTTTACTTGAATGTTTCACCCATGAAGGGTTTTATGAGTTTTGGTAAGAAGGGCAAACTTAGTCCCTGATATATTGTTCCTTACATAATATCCAAGATAATTGATAATGTAGCTTATGAGTTAGAGTAACCGTCACAGTTAGCAGCAATGTATTCGATATTCCACATGTCAATGTTGAAAAATTGTATGGGAAACACTTCATTTATTATACCTAAATAGAGCAATTGTACTAAGGAAAACCTATCGAGGAGGTACTGATGCTTCAATATGTGCACCAAGGTTTACGGATTGGGTAAATTGATCTTTATTGCTCTACTTTCTATAGACTTGATGAAGTAGTGTACCTAACGTGATCTTGAAATGATGATGTTTGAAGTATGATTTTGGTTATGTAATGGTACCTTTAGCTACTGTTTTATACATGTATTGATGTTTTATTATGAGAATTGATCGATGATGATCAAATTTTTGAGAAATTATAAGTTTTCCCTATTCTCTCTACTTTTCTATAGAATTGCTGGATGCTTGGCCTTGTATGGCATTGTGTGGTATGGTACCCTTATGGTGGTGGTGTTTACCTTATTTTGATTCTATATGTGATGTGATCATGGCCTTGAAGGAAATTTTATCTTGAAAGTGTGTTTATGATGATCACACGGTGTGGAGAATTATGCCTAGTCTCCAATCCTAGTTCATGATCTAGGTCATATTGATGATGATTTCTATATGTGAATGAAAATGTTAGAGTTCGGGGTCTATATGTTTGACATGGTTGAGGTCTATTGATGATTGGTTACTCTTGTGTAGCATGATCCCTACCTATGAACCTCTACATGAATGTGTGGTCTTAAGCTTTATTAGGAGTCTTAGATTCAAGTAATGAAGATGTCTTGTCTCCTATGTTATAATGTTGTTGTGTGTGGTGTATAGATCCTATTACTCTATATGTGAGTTGTCTATGGCTTAGGGGGACTTAATGTGTATTGTGACTTGTAAGGTGGATGCCTCAATGTTAGGATTGTTGCCATTATGTGATCATATTTTCCAATGTACACACAACTCAAACATGCTAACATAGTATAGTTCATGGTGTCTAATGAAGGGATAATTCTTATATTCACTAATGCCTACTACTATGCATGTAGAGTACATATGCGATGAAGTATGCATGTATCTCTTAACTAGGATGACTTGATAGGTGTACTAGTAAGGACAAAGGGTATGGGACCTTGTCTATGCATTGAACACGTGTGCCTCAAGAGGATAGTCCCTAGGTTGATTCTATATGTACATGAATATGAATGAATGGTTAAGTGATGAACATGTCTTATATGCATGAATGAAGTAAAGTATGAACATGTGTGGGTCAAAGGTATTTATGTGAAAATTTTTCTCACATATAAGTAAACACACATTAAAACGTGTCCATTATACATGTATGATGATATAGTCAATAGAGGGGCTCTTGAAAGTTGTTCTCAAGAGTATCCTAAACTTGATGGTGCTTGAATATGCTATGTCCATGTGAAAGGTTTTATCTCATGAATTAGGTTGATGAAAGGACTCTCTCATCTATGACCTATGAGCTAAGCGTATGAGGGGTTAACTCTCCTAAGCCTATGTCTTATAAAATAATGAATAATAAAGGCTTTTTATTAAAGGGAACATAGCTTAGCACCGAGTGAACTTGAAGATGAGGAGTGCCCCTTCCCAATGTGGGAAGGCTTGTTGACCAATATCCTCATGAGGTGGATAACTACAATGCCTCAATAGGCATAAAGAGGGTTTCCATATATCTCTCCAAGTTCCATAAACGATGCTTGCCGCATAGAATCTAGCAAGGGATATCACCTAATATGCTATCATGATGTTAATGTTCTACTTTGCCAAGGTATAGCACCTTCCCTTGGTGTAAGGCTCTACAACACCAAATTCCATGTTTAGCACCCATGGTCTTAGTGTCGGTTAAGGATATAGTTTTCCTAAATTAAAATGGACAATGGAAGTAAAGTAAGGACCCTAACTAGGATAACCTAAGGGAAGTTGCTTAGTGTAGGTGAGGGTATGGGACTTTACCTATGCATTGAACAAGTAGCTCTTGAAGGGAATTCTAGGATGGTGTTTAAATGAATATGATTATGTTTATGTCCTTATGCATGACATTGTAGTGTTGTCTACTTGTTGTGATGATATGCATGATATGAGTATATATGACGTGTTCTTACCTTATATGCATTGTATGGGTCTTATTGACTATATGATGAAGTCTTACTTGGCATGTACTTTATGCTTGTCTTATTGATGTGTGAAGTAAATGATATGCTTGTGGTCTCTTTATGAGTTTACTAAGTATGTGTGAGTTTATGGGACTTCACATGTACATTGCACTAATAGACTTAGATTGAGATTATGAGTAAGGTCTTAAGATGTCTTATGAAGTGAAGTCCAAGTATGTATTGTTGACTAGCGTATCTTATGATGTTATTGGTAGTGTTTAATTGTATGTTCTCTTGGAATAAGTATTATATGAAGTTCATGCATTAGGTTGAGTTATATGTGAAACTTTGATTGTCATCATATGCTAAGAATCTATGTATATGTATATATGTTTGGTGAATAATGAAGGTTGTATGCATGTTTACTAAGTGTCCTTAAGGTGATGTTTGAGTGTTGATAGTGTAATGTGAAATTATCTATACATTTCACCAAGTATCACTAGAGGGTTACTTGGGGAGTTAAGGAATTAAGAATAAAGAGATTTATTGTAAAAAGGAAATAAGCTTACTGTAAATAAAATGAGGTTATTGTAATGTGTTTCCAATTGTGCCCTAAATGCAATGTATGGTGTTATGAAATGTTGTGATATTGTATATGACTAAATGAATTATATGAATTGTATAATGCTTATTGCATCAAAGGTTTATGAAGTTTTCACAAAAAGGCATGGTGCATGGTTCCAAAGTAAATGTCCCTTTTAAATGCATGTTTTTGCATGGTCGTCATACTTAGTGCATTCTTGTACTAACACCATTTTTCTTTACCTTTTTACACAAAGTGTAGATTATGGATGCTTAAAGGATGTCTCTATGGTGGAGGACTTCATATATGTTTCCCAAGCTCAAAGAAAGGAATCCTTAAGATTCAAGGATGTCCTATGTCAAATTTATGTTGAAGCCATGTAATAGTTTAGTTATGTATTATGTTATAAGGGTCGTGTCCCTAATGCATTCTAATGATGTTGAGTCTAAGATGGAAAAGAGACTTAGAGTCTAACTATGTACTTAGGATATTTGATATATAATGGAAGTGATGTTTCTAGCATATGATGTGCTATGAAAGTTTTAAATTTTCCGCTAAATTTACCAATGATAATTCGATGAATGATAACTATGGGCTTGTATAAGACCTCCGAGGGGTCAAGTATGCCCTGTTACTTCTAGGGGGTGCTCCTCGGTCGTGACACAAGGTTCATTAATGCAAGGTTCAAGGAAAGCTCACCAGACAAGGCATTGACACTTAAGTCAAACAAGACAACATACTTTCACTAGTGTGCAATGGTCATTGCAAAAGAATCAATTCGATAATTGGCTAATCACAATGAGATGCAAAGAGTTCACATACTGCCTACGTAACTTTATTCGTTCTTTTTGTAGCCGCACATTCATGTTTGTTCGATTGAGACCACTTTTCAAGTCATCGGTATCGATAAAAAATGAGACTCAAATTTGTACAAGAACAATCACTTTCAACACAAGAGGTGGAAAATTTTTCAAAAGTGATTTTTTTTTTGTAAGGGTCAAAATTATTATGAAATTAGGACCCAAAATAGATCCATAAGGTCAAACATTTGCGAAAGCAACTTTTAAAACATAATTTGAATAGACAACCCAAACATGTATCAAAACACATAAAATAGACATTCAGATTCAACAAAACAAAATTGGGTCTCACCCCATCATTACAAGCGTTTGTCCTCAAATGCAAGTAATGACAATATCCAAGATTTTAATTAAGATAAACAAAGAGAAGAAAAAGTGATAGGGAGTTCCTGTTCATGCCGCTTCTTAATCAATCGGGGTATGAGAACCCGAAGTGTCTTCTGAAATAGGAAAACTGCTCCTGAAGTGTTGCTACTCTGAGCTTCACCACTATTTTTAGCTACCCTGGCCTCAAAAGCGATATTATCTACAATTATACTATTTATTTAATGTCCTGACTTGAAGGCCTGTATGGCATTAATAAACCCTCGTGCCCACGAGGGCATATTAGGGTCGACAGTAATTTGTCTTTTGGCCCTGACTACCTTGGTGTAATTTATCTGTCTGGATAGCTCTTCTCTCTTTTCCTCGTCTCTAACTCATGCTCTAATGTGCCTAGGTGGATCATTTATGTCTGCGACCTTTGGTCTAGCCATTTCTATGAAAACATTGATGACAAGTTAGGCAATAATTAAGAAAGGAGGATAGGGAGCTTCTAAATATAGAGCCACTTCACCAAACAAAATTGAAATGAGTTGATTTTGCTAGGGTCTTCATTATAGATATACGCAGATGATGAAAGGGGTGTAGAGAAAGGGAGAACAAGAAATCTTTTGGCGAACTGCCGAGTGCAATTTGTAATTCAATTCGTCCGCTAGAAGTTACAAACAAGTCAACACATAAGATATTCATCTAAAGGTGAAATATTGACATTAGGCGAAATGCCGAGCAGTTCCGCGAACTTCTCTGAACTCGCCAAGCATCCCAACATGCCTATTTTTAGGCCATCTTTTCAAGTTTGCCCCTGCAGTCCCTGACAATGCGACTTAAACCTTTTTAGTATCAATTTTTGTCAAATAATCCTAGCATTTCCGCCATCGAACATATACAGTTTAGCTCAAAATATAGTCGAATGGGATTTTACTGATTGCACACAAAATATTGAGTAATAATCGACAATAAATGATATCCCATCATTCAGAGACTTAACAAAAATTTTAGTAATATTAATCATTACCTTAATGAGTACAAATTTTAATAAAATAATTGTAGAGTTCGATTACTAACCTTTGGTGTTGAATTAAACTGTAATGGCGTGCTAGGCAGCAATGCAATCCAAGTGCAAGAACAAACCGACACTTAAATACTAAAGAAACCAGGAAACAAACAGCGTGCAAGAGTGATTTTGTGAATGGGACAAAGTGAAGGGAAAAGTTTGAAGTAGGACTTTTGAACCTGGTGCTTGTGACCATCCGTCTTCTGCTCATTCGGCGATATTAACTTATCTCTCTTAATGGCTCAGCGAAGCGCCGAGTGTCTATTTTGTCACTGAATTTAACAGGATTCCAGTCTTTTGTGAAAGTTGCATCAGCTGTCTTTGTCGAGATAGCCTACTAGGTTAGCAAATCTTCGATAAAAATTATTATTCCCGACATGTTTAACAAACATAGACATTCAGGTGCATAGAGTCAAACGAAGTGGATTGATTAGTTGTATCGCATTTGTCGGCGTTCGGCTAAAAGAACTTGTTCACCGTCACTTTGCATTTTTTCAAGCACTTTTCCTCCCTAAATTTTCACAACCTACACAAACTTTTTTTCTCAATATATGAAAAAGAAAACAACTAAATGGTTTTGGGTTTGCCTCCGAAACGCCGCCTTAGTTAACGTCGTGGCACGACACAAGTTACTTTGTTATGCTCCAATTTGGTGGGTTGCTACACCAGTACCATGTGGCTCTCTACTCTCTTGCGAGTGGAGCAGTAGCAAACCTTTACCCATGATATTTTAAGCACCTGGACAACTCTTGAGTGACACCAAATCGAATGTTTCATCCCTTCGATGTCTCCTTTCAATTCTTCAAGTGCTTCATCTTGTTTAGTGACCTTTAGGAGAATGGTTAAAAGCATTTCCTCTATGCGTCTTGCGTCATGATTTTTGAGGTTCTTTAGCTCATCAAGGGTAATATACTTATCCTTCCTCTTGAACTAGGCTTCAACCTTTGTCATCCTTTTTTCTACCTCTTCCATCTGGGTTATAATTATGGCCAGCATAAAGTCTTTCTCCAATTCTAAGTTCATCTTAGCCATGTCATCGAGCAGCCGTACTGCTATTACATATGGCTACCAAGCTAGACCTCCTGGAATAAGACTATCAGCAAACCTTTTGAGTCCGGGGTTGAGATCTTGGTAGAAGCAATCGATAAGTATCATGTCGGGGAAATCATGATTCGAGCATTGAGCAATCAACCCTATAAATGTGGCCCAAGATTTGTGAATCCTTTCACCTTCCATTTGTTTGAAGGTTATGATTTTATCTTTCTCGATCATCACCTCCAGTGTAGGCCATTCCATCATGTTACTAACATTGGTACTCATGCTTTCTCAGAGATTTTAAAAAAACAAATAAAACAAAACTAAATGTTAAACTAGTGGCAACTACACTACAAGGAACTACAAACTATAAGTAACTAAATTTTCATGGGACACCACACCCCGACAGCGGCGCCATTTTGATACTTCAATATGTGTATCTTTTTATATTTTGTGATCAGCGACACTAACCTACAGTTTGAGTGTCTACGGACCGAAGCTAGTAAAGTAACCCAACCAAGGGTTGGGATCGTCTCCCAAGGGGGTGGTAGTGAAAGTAGTAACTACTTAGAATTTTGTTCTAAATAGTGATAGTTCAAGACATTTTCGAATATTAAAACAAAATAAGGTCAATTGGTGACACCAAAGTGTCAAATTTCAAGAAGAGGTTTTGTCACAAGTAGTAAAATAGAAAAAGTAGAAGAAAAAACACGTATGAAAGAGAGTTCTTGAGGTGTAACCACAATATATGCTGACACAAACTAATGGGTGCATGCTTTTGATAGTAAAATTCGCAAGACAATGAAGACTAGGCTAAGATTTAGGTGAAAGTAAATTCCCTCTCAGGAAACTTACCCCATATCAAATGGGTTCCTCTCGAACATGTACTCGTCTAAATCAACTAGCCTATGCCTTACCCATAGCCAAACCTTTCGATAGAGGGTTCTTGGATGTGGGAGTAGGGCTCACCCTCTCGAGATGAACCTCATGTCGACCCATTCCTTAGGCCATCAATCTAATGGTCTTTGTTTCATGACCTCCCTCTCGGGCAAGCCGAAAACACATGGATGGTTTTGTATTTGCAACTACAAACGCATTAAATAAACCACAACCACTAGGTGAAATCACATTTATAATGCATAAAATCCTATCATCAATCAAGACCCAACAATAATATCAACAATATTTGCTAAATCAAGAATGGGTTTTTTAGCCACACATCAAGCAATAATCAAATATACTTAAAATGATAAACGAATCAAATGGGTATAAGAGATTAAACCTTAAAAATGGTAAATAAAGGTAAATGGAGAAGACCAACTTCCAATATTTGAAGAAAAACGTCTTCCCTAAACCTTTCTCAAAACCCTCTCCAAAGTTGAGAGAAAACATAAGAAAAAAAGTTTGTAAAATAAAATATTATGTGTCTAATGTTTCACTCTCGAATTCTCTTCAAAAACTCTCCTCAAATAATAAAAGAGTTTAGTATTTATAGGCTACATATTTAGTTTTGGTGGATCCATTCAGCGTCTTTAGTCATGATTCGCCGACTGATTCGGCGAATCATTCTTTTTTTGGTTCTTCGCCATTTGCTCCTTGTTATCTAAACATGTTGTAATGTTGGGCGGAATAACTCTATTTCACGGAACTATTCGGCGAAGTGCCGACGGCTCCTTTTCGTCGCCTTTTGATTGACTTCCTTCAGGGTTCACTTGCTGTAACTGATAAGCTTAAATTATACCTCCCTAAAAAAGTATAACTGTTTGTAATCAAGTAGAGAACCCAACTAGTAGGTTGGGGTCTATGCCACGAGGAAAATGGTTTAGACTTAGCTTTAATTCACAATTATGTTCGTTTAGTCAATGTCTTTTTGAAAACAAGTAAATAAGGGGGGTGGGGTTTGAAACAAATTCCTTAAACAATCCAAGTTAACAAGTAAACGAAAGAAGATGTTGATTTTTTTTCAAGTTGCGATAATAACTAGGGTATATGTGTTCCCCACAGGTTCATAACGCCGTACTCCTAGCAATAGCAATTATTTCAAAGTGGTTTGAATGCAAAGTGACAAGTTAGATATCTCTAAATCCTTGGTCCGACATCTAGAAAATTTCACCCCGCACCTTGGTCCAGCTATGTGTGTATAATTTACTAACCCTTACCTTTACCTCATATTAGACATCATAATCGATATATGGCCTAGTTATTACTTCGCACCAATCAACACTAGTCTATTAGATAGTACCACACTAAATCAATGTTTGATAATTCTTTTCCTATTCCTACCTCCTTGGTCCAACAAGTAGCAACAAGGCAAGTTCTAACGCGTGCACTCATTTAAAAGACTTCTAAGCGAAAGAATTATCAATAAATGCAAGAATAATATTTGAGAATTGCTTATATTAATTGCTAGTTATACTTTGTTAATTACCCAAGGTTCCCACAACCCTAGTTGTGTATTTAGTTTCCCTTGCAAGGAAGATCACAATTCATAGTTTTGAATTAAGAAATCATGAACTTACTCGACAATAAGAAGACACCCAGAAATTCAACTTGAAATTGCAAGAAAATTCCTCAAAACAAATTCGGATATTGATTATTGCCCAAGTTTGCAAAACCCAATCTCCAAAACACAAAACAGAACAACAACTATATTATCCAACCTAAAAAATGAGGTTTTAATACCCTATATATAGAAAAAAAAGTCTTGAAAAAAGGAACTGAAATAAGGAATTTTTTTTCCAGGTACGCAACTTAAATCGAGGACCTCACTAACGGACCGTCGATCAATCGACGGTCCATCGACTGCCTCCGTCAGTCAAGACTTGGAACTATATCGCTCAATGGGATAACACACTTTCTAAATCAAACGACTGACAAGCAGTACGGTCCGTTGATCCATCTAAGGTCCGTCAATGCTCCTCCGTAACTCCATACTTAGAATCTTGAAAAAGTCTAGTACTGGAACTTCTCTGAACCAATCGACGGTTCACCAGTACGGTCCATCGATCAATCGATGGAACATTATTTTCTCTCGTGGTTCCACACTTGGTCATATTTCTCGTAGATCGACGGTGACCAACTACAATCCGTCGATGGCATTCGTAGGTCATCTTCTTCAATTTCAGTTGCTTTCTGCACTTTCAACCTGGACATCTTTCCTACAAAACAAAACACAAAACTTGTTAAAACTACTACAAAAAGGCTCTAGACACACAACTCTTAAGTAAAATGTGTTGAAAAAACCGTGAAACCACGGTACATTAACACCCTCAACTTAAATTCACTGTTTGACCTTAAACGACGCACTATGGCTCAAAACAACATTTGTACAAAACTATACACTTTTAAGCTCTATCAATCACATGGCTATCAATCCCAACCTTTTTTTACTTAGTGCATTCTTACGCTCTCAGGTTCGACAAGCTAACTCATGTGGATCACATCATGACACAAACTCACCATGCGATAGACACCTCTACTGTTTTGCCTCTCACCAAGGTACCAACTTTTTTATACCGCAACTAGTGCCCTTACTTCAAAACAAATCTTAATTTTTCACACACTGATTATGAATTTGGGTACAAGGATCTTTGTTCAACACTCGCGCTCATGAACAAGTTCAAATACAGTTAGTATCTTGGCAATAGGCTTGCCCTTTTTTTCACTCCTTAGATTCACCACACCAGACTCTAGGATCACAGTAAGATATTCTTGGCTTGTAACGTAGGCTCTGGGTCAGGTGTGGTACATTTGGGTACATTTTTAGTGACTCTTTGCCCTCCTTGACATTACCGCTAAACTTCCTACCTCTTTTCATTTCCTTTGACAAACTATTTCTCTTCTCTTCTCTTCTTTTCCTTATTCCCTTTTTGGATGTGACTTCCACTTCATTTTTATATTTTTCTCTTAAAACTGTTTTTTTCTATTTTTCTTTTCTTTTTCAATCAATTGGTAATTTTAACAAGTCACATCTTTCACTCACTTAAGCTTTTCTTTTCAACATCCAAATCTTTTCATACTCATTGTTGGATCCTCACTCATAATAGCCACTCTCAACTAATGAATTTTCCATGAGTTAAGGTACACAATACCCGAAATTAGGTCAGGGCCAAGAGGAAGTCACTTACTGCATTAGCCACACTCAACTTAGGTTTTTGGCCTAGTCGAGGTGCACATGTCCAAGGAGGGACTGGGGCCAAAACATTAGACCTTGGGAAGGTGAGTTGGTGAATCAAAAAAATTGGTCTATTACAGGCTTAACATATATCGATCAAAAGTGACAATTATTTCATTTGTTTAACTTGTTTTAAGCTAGATATTGGCTATTTCAAACAAGAGCCTATGATCACTTCGTAGCTTCTAACATAGATTCCCTTCGCAGAACTAACCGGGCAAGTTCTACTTAGGTAGCAACTGTTGAACACTCAAATCTCCTCACACTCTCTTGGCACATCATTACACTATCAGATTATCAGATTTCTCAGTTCAGGTTTTAGTTGAAGGTCATGCAATGGGTGTCTATTTATGTTAGCTTAGAGCCAACACATTCAACTTATCTTTACTTGTACATGCAAGCAAAATCCAGGATGGTGTATTATTTTTATTAGCCATCATGCTTTATTTTTCATGCTTCTATACTTGTACACACTACGGCATGCCGGTTCAACAAAAAATTAAGCAGTCTCTTGGGGAAAAAGAACACATGCAAGAAAACCCCAAGAGAGGATTGCGAGTTGGGCTACTCAGTCTTTTCCCTAACACTCACTTACCATTTACCCCACCCCCAACAAAAAAACATTCAATTGTCCCCAATGCATAAGAAATCACAAATACAAGGTGGTAGGTAAAGCAAACTTATTACGCATAGCGCCGAAGAACTTTTAACATGCGGGTGGGTCCGGTTTCTCAGAACCCGCGATATCATCACTTGGGTACCCTCAGTAGTTCCAATATCAAACAATGCACCATCAGTAGTGCTCCTCTCACCGCTCGCTGGTACAGAACCATATGCTCTAGCAACCATCTCCAATGCTCTCCCCTGACATATCTCCTTATCTACCAAGGAGGCCCTCCTAGCCCGCTCAAACTCTATCCTCTCTCTCTTTTTTGCACGGGCCTCAACACTGGACTCAGTGGTAAGGCTGAAGAGGTGCCTCTTGTTAAGCACACACTTCTCAAGCTAAGGCTCAGCAGGGACTTTGAACAAGACCCCTAGAACCGTGTCCTATGCTAGATTAGTGGGAGAACTCTCTAGCTCAGTCCCCCTCATCTACAAGATGAAGTCGATGTCGGCTCTCAGGCTGGCCAACTCAGTCTGGATGGCAGTGAGGTCAGCAGTGGGGCTAGGCGCGCTAGAACCCATAGCTCAAAGGCATCGAGGCATTTTTTAACCACCAGAATCTGCTGCTCGACTTGCTTGGCCACCCACTTCTCTATGCAGTCTCTGCCTCAGCAATGGATTTCTGCATCCAAGGCTGAATGTGGTGGAGGAAAGTAGCCATCTGTGCCTCTAACCTCTGAACTCGAGATATAGGGATCAACCTCGCAAATGGTGGTGTGGATCGGGACGAACTAGTGTCCCTGCTGGCTGCATGAGAAGAAGAAGCCAGAGTTTGGCCAGTATGATCTGGTGCAGCAGGGTCTTCCCCTTGGTCTAGCTCCATAGTTTCTGCCAAGTTCTCGCTCAGTGGAGGCACTTCAATCCTAGGCCCTCTTCGCGGTGCTTCTACATTAGCCTCATCCTTGATGAGGCCTATATCAAAATTCCCCACCGGGCTACAGAGTGTATCACAGTGCCAAATTGGAACTCTGGCGTCCCTGCACAGCTGGAAGATAAGACATGGAAAGGGGTAAGTAGTGGAGGTCTTGAAGGGGCTCTCGTGAATTAACGCTAAAATCAGCCCTGCAAAATTTATCTCCAGCCCAGCTACCAGTGTTGCTGCCATCACCGCCCTATCCCATCTTGGTACATTATCAGCATTTGTTGGTGATAACCAGTGACGGGCCAACTACAAGAAAAACATGGCCAAAAAAGTGAGGGTAGCCTTCTTGATCAGCCCTCGGGGATCTATCACCCAGTCTGCCCTCTCACCATCGGTCGCCAGATATTGAGACAACCATTTCTTCACCGCCTCACGCTTCTCCATATTTCTTTGAAACTCACCACTTTATACCATCTCCACCTGTATTGGAACTCTGAAGTATTTCGCGTCCATTGTGACTCAGTGGTGAGACCGTATAAGAAATGGCGGATGATAGACTCAGATATGTCAACCAGGAAGCCTAGGACTAGTGTAGGGGTGAGAGGATCATGTTTGGCAGGTCTTGACCGCCTATCTATGGAACATCGGAGAGTATCCATATAGGGGGAATAGAACTCCCAGACGATCTCCTCATTATAAGTGTCCAAATCCCTAGCCATCCAGTCAAATTTGTGTAGATGTAACAGTATGTGCACCTCATGGAGCGTGGGCAAACTCCTTGTGAGGACTTGACGCTCTACTATAACAAGCCGGGTCATCACCCATTTTTCATTCAACATCTTCGCATCCCTATACACGTGGTATTGTCCCTCTATGTGCGGGGTCATCTACTCGTGGTACGGGTGCAAACTCTGAACTAATAGCCTCATCAGAAGAGGCTTGGTGGTCTTGGACCTCCGATCTAGTGGCTCCCTAAGAGGTTGAACCAGAAGCAGTGGATGCTTTTGACCCCGAACATTGGGCTAACACTGAAGCGAAGGCAGACTCGGAGCCAGATGCTGAGACCCCTTAGAACTGGAAGCAGCCCCGGGAGGCACTTTCTGCGGGTTCCCCTAGTAACTTGTGATATTGTTGTCTGTGTTGTGGAACCTGGAGGGACATAAGTTGGGTCCTGCTCATTATCGATGTGCTCATCGATCAACCGACGAGATGGGGCAACCGACTTTGATTTGCCCTACTTGGTGTAGACAACGTCCTTCTTAGGAGCTATTTGTATCTATCAAGCAATATTTAGTATCATAGCAGCCTTATGAAACAGTCGAAAGGTAACGGAAAGAACAAAAACTTGAAAATCAGAAGTACATGTCATTTCTACAGAGTCAATGACCCGTCGATAATGTACGTAGTCTGACACTTAGAATGATTTTTATGATTGGTTTATGAAGGGAGCGACAGACACGATGGCTCATCGATGAATCAACGAACCGTAGTCCACTTTCTTTGTATCACAGTTAGATTTGTTTTAGGAAAGGGGTGAAATAAGGTTCTCTAAACGGAACGACGGACGTGCAGAACAGTCTGTCAATGAATCGACGGATCGCAGTCCACTTCTCTCATTTTGTACTTAATATTTTTTTGGAGGTATCAATCAAAAGACCCCATCGACGGCTTGTCGATCAATCGAATATTTGTAGACGGGGTCTCGTACTGTTGGCCTAAGACAGAATTCAGGCTTTTTACAAGATACAATTTTTTTATGTCTTTGGTGACCCCATTTTGTCACAACCATGTTCTAAACAAACTTATTAACACACTAACACTAGTTAGTCATTCCTAGGGTTCCGATTTCATACCATCATCAATCCAAATTGAAGTACTTGTCGTAGTAGTGGTGTGGTTGTGTGCAATTGTGAACTTTCAAGTAGTATCCTACGCGCCCGAACTCGATCACCAGCCAAAGATGAATTGAAATAGAGAATTTGGAATATATGGAGAGTTTGGGAAGTAAGAATTTTGTGGTTGAGTTATTTGTGATTTGGAGAGGTTGAATTTGAGTGAAATAGGAAGGAAATGATGGAATGAAACATTTATTTAAGGGAATTTTAAAAGAAATGGAAAGACATAATGAATTTGAAAGGTTATGTCTTTTAATATTATTGGCTGAGTTGGGTCGGAACAGTAGCAGATTTGGACTTACGAAACCCCATCGACGGTCCGTCGATTTGGACCGTTGATTACTTCAGACTAAAAAAAATTTTAAAACATACCTGGGATCTACGAACACCATCGACGGTCCATGGATTAACAGTCCGACGATGGCATTCGTAGACCTCTACACCAGACCATTTTCTATAGATTTTTGCATTTTCTTCCTGCACATGTAACACCCATTAGGTCATTCTTTTTGTGTTTTTATGGACACTTTTGAGACACGGAACTTATACTAATATCTAGCCAACACTACCACACAAGAAAAAATGAAATTATAAAAAAAACAAAAAAAAACTATGACTCTTGCTACTAGTAGAACAAAACCTAACTTTGGCTAGAGAATGAACCTTGGACTGCCTCCTAAGAAGCGCTTGATTTAACGTCGCGGCACGCCGCATACCCCTTGATTACTCAGACTTCATCAAGATGATAGGCCTCTATCATTTCCTGAACACTCTCCGCATGCCCAGATAGATTTTTATCCTTTGTCCGTTGACTGTGAACTTTGCGCCTTCCTTGTTCTCCAACTCAACCACTCCATATGGGAACAATTTAGTTATGAGGAATGGCAATGTCCACTTGGACTTGAGTTTTCTTGGAAACAAGCGCAACCTCGAGTTGTACAGAAGTACCAAATCGCCAACTGCAAATTCTCGCTTGTCACCTGGTTGATCGTGATGCTTCTTCATCTTCTCTTTGTAGATAGCTGAACTTTCATAGGCCTTTAGGCGAAACTCATCAAACTCATTCAACCTATTTACTCTTTGTTCTGCTGCTTCAGTCCAATCCAACTTCAGTTTCTTCATTGCCTATATCGCCTTGTGCTCTAGCTCGACCGATAAGGAACAAGACTTCCCATATAAAAGTTGGTATGGAGTCATACCTATGGGAGCCTTGTATGAAGTGTGGTACGACCAAAGAGCAACATCAAGCCTCCTTGACAAATCTGTTCTATTAGCATTCACAGTTTTTGCCAGAATTTGCTTACACCTCAAATTGCCCACTAGTCTGTGGATGGTAAGGAGTAACAACATTATGGCGAACACCATATTTATCCAATAGTCCTTTGAACAATTTATTACAATAGTGAGAGACACCATTACTAATAATGGCCCTAGGTGCACAAAATCTGGAGAAGATATTTTTTTTCAAGAATGTGGTGACACTATTTCCTGTATTGTTAGGAAGCGCAATTGCTTCCACCCATTTTGACACATAGTCAACTGCCACAAAAATATACTTTATCCCATGAGAACTCACAAATGGGACCATAAATTCAATGCCCCATACGTCAAATAGATCGATCACCAGAATAGGATTCAAGGGCAGTTCTTGCCTTTTCGAAATTCCTCCATCTCGTTTGCACCGATCACATAATTTGGCAAAATCATGAGCATCCTGGTGAATGGTTGGCCAATAATACCCAAACTGTAGGATCTTATGCGCAGTCCGAATACCACTATGGTTCTCACTTACAGGCGAGTAGTGACATGCCTCTAAAACACTCAACATCTCAACCTCCGGTACACAACGGCGAATTATCCCATCAGCACAACTCCAATATCAATAAGGCTCATTCCAAAGTTATTTTTCACATCATGCATGGACTTTTTTCTTTGGTGGAAGGTCAACTCTGATGGGACCACATCGCTTGCCAGCAAGTTTGCAAAGTCTACGAACCATGGATTAAATCTTGAGAAGTAGCCAATACATGTTCATTTTGGAATGCATCATCAATTTCATCCTTTTTTCTAATACACGCATAGCTTCATTCTCCAATCTAAAAAAGTGGTCGGCAACTTGATTCTCAGTCCCCTTTATATATTTTACCTCAAAATCAAACTCTTGCAACAACAGTACCCATCTTATCAACCTTGGCTTAGCATCCTTTTTCGCCATCAAGTACCTCAAAGTACAATGGTCGGTATGCTCTTTGACCCTCGTGCCAAGAAAATAGGAGTGAAGTTTATCGAATGCAAACACCACCGCAAGAAGTTCCTATTCAGTAACCGTGTAGTTCTTTGGACCTTTGTTAAGGCTTTACTTGCATAGTAGATGGGGTGAAGAATTTTATACCTTCTCTGTCCAAATACCACACCAAGTGTAACCTCACTAGAATCACACATCACCTCAAATGGCTCACTCCAATCTGGTGAAATAATAATGGGCACAAATACTAACTTCTCTTTCCACTCTCCAAATGCCTTCAAGCATATTTCATCAAAATAGAACGGACATTCCTTCTCGAGCTGTGTGCACAAAGAATGTGCAATTTTTTAAAAATCCTTAATAAATCTCCTATAAAAACCCGCATGCCCAAGAAAACTTCTCATACCCTTGACAGAGATAGGTGGAGAAAGCTTCTCTATAATTTCCACTTTAGCTCGATCAACCTCTATCCCCTTCTCACAGATGCGATGGACCAAAACAATGCCTTCTTTCACCATAAAGTGACATTTTCCAATTTAGCACCAAATTAGAATCCTCACACCTCTTGAGCACCTCATCCAAATTACTCAAACACCGATCAAAGAAGTCTCCTACTACAAAAAAAATTATACATGAACACCTCGATCGTGTCCTCCACGATATCAGAGAATATTGACATCATACAATGATGGAAGGTCAGCGGTGTATTACATAACCCAAACGACATCTTTCTGAATGCAATAGTCCCATACGGACAAGTAAATATGGTCTTTTCTTGATCTTCTGGAGCGATAGAGATCTGATTATAGCCAGATAACCATTGAGAAAGCAATACTAACCTTTGACTGCAAATCTGTCTAACATATGATCCACAAAGAGCATGGGAAATGGTCCTTTTCTATCCACGCATTCAACTTCAGGTAGTCCATGCAAACTCTCCATCCGGTCACTGGCTGCATTGAAACAAGCTCGTTCCTCTCATTAGGTACGCACTGAACAGGACCCACCCAACTGTTGTCTATAATAGAATAAATGACTCCAGCATCCAACCACTTGATGATCTTCTTTTTTACTACCTTTACATAGGTGGATTCAACCTTTTTTGGGGCTCAATACTAGGTTTGTGATCGGGCATGAGTTAGATTTTGTGGGAACAAATACCAGGAGGGATCCTAATAATGTCCACAATAGTCCAACCAATATCTCGCTTAACCCTCTTCAATACCTCCACTAAGCACTATACTTGTTGTCCATTAAAAACTGCTGCAATTATCACCGGCAAAGTGTCATCTCTACCCAAGAACACATACCTCATATGAGGTGGTAGATCCTTTAGCTCTAATTTTGGGGACTCATCAATAGATGGTTTCGAGGGTGGAGACTCACGATGCTTCATATCCAACTCCAATTTCATCGAGTTTGACCGGTATTCATTTTGTTCGAGTGCAGCCACAAAAGAACCATACTCTTCAATACCATCCCTTCTAAAATTCATGATGACTGCCGCCTTGACACCTAGTCGCTCTTCAATTTGCACTTCATATACACTCTCAACCCTATAGGATATAGCAGATACCTTTTGGAGCTCACTACTTGTTTCATAGACCTACATATATTGAAAGTTGCTTCTTCATTGGTCAACCTAAATTTCATCTGCCCTTTTTCCATGTCGACTAATGCACGCCCAGTGGCAAGGATTGGTCTTCCTAGAATAATGGTTACCTCAAAGTCAACCTCACAGTCAAGAATCACAAAATCGGTCAGAAATATGAATAACTTTACTTTTACAAGCACATCACGGAGTATACCAATGTGCCTCTTCTTAGTTCAATCGTCCATCAGTAACCACATCGTAGTAGGCTTTGGGTCACCCAATCCTAACTTATTATAAATGGACAGAGGCATGAGATTTATTCTCACACCAAGATTACATAGTGCCTTATCAAAGTGTATTAAACCTATCGTACATAGAATAGTGAAGGCACCCGGATCTTCTTTCTTCTGCACAAGAGACCTTGTAGCAATAGCACTACAATGCTGCATTCTGTCATCATCTTCAAAACTCACCGATCTCTTCTTTGTCACTATGTCTTTCATAAACTTAGCATAACCAGAAATTTTTTCCTAGGCTTCTATCAACGGACATTGATGGAAAGTTGTTTTAAACAGAGTGATAAATCGCCGGTATTTACCATATTCAATCTTCTTCACTAATCTCTGTGGAAATAGTGGTGGAGGTCTAGGAATGGGGACCACTTTCTGAGATATATCTTCTTCTTTAGCCATTTTGTCCACCAACTCTCCATTAGCTTCTACTACATCTTCGTCCTTTCTCATATCACCTTTTACTACATACGGTATAGGTTGACCAATGGTTTACTTACTCCCTGGAGTAGTGACTACCATGCAATGTCATCATTATTAGGATTCTGGATAGTGTTGCTTGGAAGAGTGCCAGGTTGTCGTGGGTTCATAGTAGTAGACAACTAAGCCATCTGTAACTCAAGATGCTTTATCGAAACCTCATGTGAATCCACCTTTTATCCGGTGTTAGCTAGGTCACCTATCATCTCCTTGACATTTTCATCACTCGCATCAAACCTCCTCCTCATCTTCTGCAGCATATCATTAACTCATGCCATCCTACTTTCACCATACCTAGGAGAAACTTCTCGATTTTGAGAGGAAACATATGGCCCACTCTAATCATTCATGTTACCATAGTTATTCTAGTTGAAATTGTTGTTGCGGTTGTAGTTCCCATCTCGGGCATATAGACCCTCTCGATTGTAGTTTCCATAGTTTCGACCTTGGTTTCCTTGACCTTGGTTCCAATTCTCCTGATTGGAGCCTTGGATGTTTGGTCGGAACCCCATGTCTGATCATTCAATGCATAGGCATCCTCGTTATAATAATACTCATCTACCAGCGGTGGTGGTTCAGTCAAATAATTTCCCGCATTTACATTCTCTGCACTTTCGCTCACATGTTTCAAGACCAACCCTAGCTCAGTTCTCATCCGCGCCATCTCTTCACAAATCTTCTCTGCAGCTGGGTTGTTCGTAGCCTTTACTATGAAGGTGTTTCGCCCACTGTTTCGCTATCTAGTGATCCAAGCTTTATTATTGCGAGATATGTTCTCCGGTTTCTTTGCAATCTTCGCATATTTGCATTCACCATAGGAGAGACCTACATTAGTATCGAGAACTGCTTTTTTATTATCATCTTGACCTCTGTAGAAGTACTCTTTCAGTAACTCATCATCAATCCAATGGTTTGGGATTCCTCTCACAAATGCAGTAAATCTGTCCCAAGAACTACTCACCGACTCTCCAGGTTGTGCCACAAAGTTTTTCACCTTATCGATGTGGTTGAGCTTCTTTGACACTGGATAGTATCTCGCTAAGAACACATCTCTCAGTTTATCCCAAGTATATATGGAGATTTAGGGTAGTTCAGTGAACAATATAGTGGAATCTCTTGTGAATGATAAAGGAAACACTCACAAGTTGATAACGTTCATGTCCAAATCTGGTCTACCCACACAAATTTTGCACACAGACCTCAGTTTAGCGATATGGGCTGCATCAAGCTTCTCCTCGCCACGAATGTTTGCTTAGGTGGCAGAGGTGGTAGGACAAGAGGTCCATCGGAGTCTGCTATGTTCACGTTGCCACTATAGTAATCTTGAAGTCGTGGGGATGCAGAAGGTTCTGCCCTCAATACATCACCAAGCTGATTCTAACCGAGTGCCTAGTTGTATGTCTCAACCGGTAGTGGAGGCTGCTGGCCTACTCCATCACCTAGATTCACCCTATTAGGGTTAATTAGGAACATTTATTTTCCATCCTTCTTAGAGTTTGATTTAGTTTTGGGCCGTATGGAATGAGTGGTTCACCTCGGCTTCGTGTACTTGGCATACACAAGAGCTAGACCTGGGAGAACCAAAAACAAAAACAAAAAGTAAAATCAGGAAATAGTTGACTAAAATTCAATAATGTAATAAAAGTTAATCTAAGAGCCACATTCCCCGGCAGCGGCGCCAAAATTGTATATGCTAAAATTATACCTCCCTAAAGAAGTATAAGCGGTCGTATTCAAGTAGAGAACCCAACAAGTAGGTTGGGGTTGATCCCACGAGGAAGATGGTTTAGACTTTGCTTTAATTCACAATTATGTCCATTTAGTCAATGTCTTTCCAAGAATGATGAAATAAAGGGGGGTGGGTGGTTTTGTGAAACAAGTTCCTTAAACAATCTAAGTTAAAGTAGATGTTGAGTTTTTTTCAAGTTGTGATAATAACTAGGGTATATGTGTTCCTCATAGGTTCATATTGCTATATTTATGGCAATAGCAATTCTTTCCTAATATTTTGCATGAAAAGTGGTAAGTTAGGTATATCTAAATCCATGGTCCGACATCTAAAGAATTTCACCCCGCACCTTGGTCGGGCTACGTGTGTATAATTTACTCCCTTACCTTTACCTCATATTAGACATCATAATCGATGTATGGCTTAGTTATTACTTTGCACCAATCAACACTAGCCTATTAGATAGTATCACACTAAATCTATGTTGATAATTATTTTCATATTCCAACCTTCTTGGTCCAGCAAGTAGCAACAAGGCGAGTTCTAACGCGTGAACTAGTTAAAAAGACTTCTAAGTGAAAAAATTATCAATACATGCATGAACACAATTCGAGAATTTCTTAATTCTTAGTTATACTTTGTTAATTACCCATAGTTCCCACAACCCTAGTTATGATTTAGTTACTCATGCAAGCAAGATCAAAATTCATATTTATGAATGAAGAAATCATGAACTTACTCAACAACAAGAAGACACCCAGAAATTCAACTTGAAATTGCAACCAAATTCTTCAAAAAGAATCCGAAATTGATTAATTGCCCATGTTTGCAAAACCTAATCTCCAAAACACAAAATAGAACAATAACATTAGTAGCTAACCTAAAAAATGAGGTTTTAATACCCTATATATAGAAAACATAGTCCTAAAGAAAAAGGAATTGAAATAAGGAAAGTTTTGTCCAGGTACCCGACCTCAATCTACAACCTCACTCACAGACCATCGATCAATCAAAGGTCCCTCGACTGCCTCCGTCAATCAAGACTCCGTCAATCCATATACGGTCCGTGATGCTCCTCCATAGCTCCATACTTAGAATCTTGAATAATTTTGGTAATGGAACCTTCACTAAACCAATCAACGGTTTAACAGTATGGTCGTCGATCAATCGACGGACAGTCGTTTGCTCTCGTGGTTCTACACTTGGTCAGATTTCCCTGATCTTCTCCCATAGTCTGAACTGAACATCGATGCTCACAAACTACGGTCCATTGATAAGATGACGGACCATCAATGGCCTTCGTAGGTCATCTTCTACAATTTTCAGCTGCTTTCTACGCTTTTAACCCGGACATCTTTCCTGCAAAAAAAACACAAAACTTGTTAAAACTACTACAGAAAGGCTCTAAACACACACAAGTCTTATGTAAAATGCACTGAAAATATCATGAAACCACAATAAATCAGTTTTGCTAAACGGTGTATCGCAAAGTGTGCATGGCGATGCATATTTTGCATCTTCAACTCATTTTTCCATTTTGCGCCTAATTGGCCATGCTCCTACCAAATACTCAAATATCTAAAACTTAGATGTTTTTATCAGATATTGAGATAAAATATATGTTTTAGTATACTATTTGCATTAAAATAAGACCCTAGATGAGTCCAAATTGAGTACTCATCAGGTACTCATTGAGATATTTGATCGTCAGTTTCGCATATTGAGAACCAAAGAGGTAGAATCATTAAAGTTCTTATGGAGGAATAAGTTTTTTGAAGAAGCTACTTGGGAGGCTAAAGAGGATATGAAGAAGAAATACCCACATATCTTTGCAGCTGGGAGGCTCCAATCTAAGATATTAACTTTCTTGGTACTCCTTAAATTGATATGTGCTATTGTGTTAAATCACATGTTAGGTTTTTTAGTTGGGTTTTAGCTGTTCCTACCTCCAGTTCTGTTTAGAGTGATCTCATTCGAGGACGAATGTTCCCATGGGAGGGATATTGGAACACCTCGGTCTTGGAAATAACTATATCTTGAAATAACTGAATTTGAAAGAGCTAAATTTAGATTTTGTTCAAGATACCCTTAAATTGTTGAGTGCTCTTTCCAATGCAACAAAGTTTGCTAAGTTCTGAGTTCAGATGAAGGGGATATGGCCATTTTAGTACAACTTGTCTAGTTAATGGAAATCAGCTATTTTAAATAGGGGTATTTTTGTCTTTTCCTTACCCCACTAGTCTAAACGTTTTCCCACCTAAGTTAAGGGGTCTAATCATATTAATCCAATTGTGATTCATTCAAAATCATTCATGAAAGCAGGGCAAAGTTCAAGAGGCGAAAAGAGGAAGTTTTCAAGAAATTCTTCATGATTTCGTGGAAATCGCCAAGAACTTAATTCTTTCGAGGTATGTAAGGTTTCATAGTGTTGGATTTGTTCTCCTTGACACCCGTCATGTAACATTTTACCCATGAATTAATTATTGAAGGTTACTAATTACTTCTTGAGTTAAATTGATAAATTGAGGCCTTTGAGTTCTTGAGGTGAGGTTTTTGCAAACCAATTGAGTCCCTTGATAGATTCTTATATGAGTTTCATCAAAATTGTTTCACATTTGTGAAATTTTGTTAATTTTAATGATGAAACTTCTTTGGGTATGAGTCGGGTCAAGTTGGGAGAGGTAGAATAGATCGGGCAAATAATTGTGCCCTGGTTCGTGTCGGGGAGACACTTAAGAATTTCAGTCTTCAAATAATCACCTCTAGCTACGCATCACGGAAAGGATACAGAGTCCTCTGCCTCAAAAGTTAATTTCATGACTAAAAATTTAATCCACCCTCCGCGTAGCAACAATGTTCTCAAATTTGGGTCTTCACTCATTTCTTAGCATCAACTATCTAAACTTCCTAAATCATTGAGATATCGTACATTCAAAATCATAACTCTTAAAGGTTGATTTCAAATTAAAGTAAAGATTAAGATTAAAGTTAGAGAAAGTCTTTTGAATCATTTTGAGAATTCTTCTATAAGTATTTATAACTTGTTTTAAGAACTTACTAAATGTGTACGAGACTGAGGAAAATTGAGTTCATTTTTTAAAGTGAGTATGAGGGGACTATGTATTCCCAACTATGTAACACTTTTACACCTAAATTGAGAGAAGAACTTATTTGTAAATTAGTTTATGAGGAGTTTTGAGCATCATCTCTTTTAAGAGAAATATTTTGAATAATTATCTCAAATTGAGGAGGAGTCATGTTTTCTTTAAAAACATATGAGTATGAGTTATATATATTATTAGGAGTAGTATTGAGCACTTATATGGGGATGAGTTCAGAAAATTAAAAATCCTCACAAACCATGTATGCCAACGTGGGTAAATGATCATACTTTTTATATGATTCATTATTGGGTTTAAGTAAAACTTAGTGGACCAACTTAGTTGAGGATGTTTTTTATTTTGACAAGATATAAGACAGTTCTGGAAGGTGGACGAGTCGTCGTATAATCACATAGCTAATAACAATGGTTATCGGTCAAAGAATCTCACAATTAAGAGTAAAGAGTATATTATTGTATTTTTATATACGTCGAGTTATTATCTATTGTTTTAAAAGAGTTCTTTATACTATCCTTGAATTGCATTGAGTATCCTTTGAATTGAGTTGAGATGAGGTGAGTATGTTCTTCCTTTTTTTAATCGGTTCCAGCTTATGTCTATGCTTTAGAGTTGTCCTTGCATGCTCGTAAATTCATTCTACTGACATCATTTGTCCTTTATCTCTTTGTGATGACGATATAGGTATTAAGGGTCATCAACATGCACTTCACTGTTCTAGTTAGATTTGGTAAGTCTCCTTGCTTCTGAAGGATTCAACGTTTATTTCAGTCTTATTAAGATGTTGTGGGTCTTTTGCCAACGTCTATAATAGTTATTAGATGTTTCATAGATAGTAGTGTTTGAGGAGTCATTCCCATTTCCATTGTTAATGTTTAAGACTTTCGTTGATTTTTTATGGTTAGTATAATAATTCAAATATTCAAAGTTGTTTATCTTGATAGTTTAAGTTAATCATTGAAAATTGAGGTCATATATTATTAAGTAAGTCTTCCATTGAATATTGAGCCTGACCAAGGGTTCGCTTCGGGGCCAACAATGGTTTTTTAACGGACATGTCCAGGATGTAGGCACGTGGCATGTCATGAATCACTAAAGGATGCAGTTCGAATGGCATCAATACATCTAAATGTATAAATATTTAATATATCCAAGGTGAAATATCTAAATGAAAGAACTACAATAGATAACAATGTACTCAAAGTGAATATAAAGAAATAAAGTAGTTAAATAATTTAAAGATTTACAAAATACTTTCTCATATCTAAACTTAACATAATAAGTGATATATAAAAATACACTTAACTCTATTGAGAGAGTATCTCACTAACAACAATAGCACTCTGAGATACGTGATGATACAACATCTTGTCCATGTTGCCTGAACTATCCTATAGTGTGTTGGGGTATAAAACCTCTCAACTAAGTTGATCCACTAAGCTCTTCCCAAAACTAAGGATTTATCTAAATAGTATGATTTTATAACCATATTGGAAAAACATGGTTAATTGGGGCTATGTGGTTTTTGAACTCTACCCTATATCGGTGCTCAATACTACTCCCAATAATATCTACTCTTGCTCGAATGTATAAAACATAATCTTTCTCTGCTTTAAGATAATATCTCAAACTATCCTCTTAAAAGAGGTAACTGCTCTGAAGTATCTCTAAAACTCAATCATTAACAAAACAATGTTTCTATTTGCTCAATGTAAAAATTCATTTTCGGTTAAGATAATTTACTCAAATGGGGCCTCTTTAAGAGGTTACTGCTCTGTACTCAATCTATTTGGTAACTTTTTTAATTTCTCTTACAAAATATATTATCTTTATTCATGGACAAATCAAACATTTGGGAAATATTTAGTTCCCTTGTACTCTTGCTTAAGTCTTGTTTAAGCTCTTTCTGAAAACTCAGTTTAAACAATCATGTTTTGTTTAAAATATGTTCAATAAGACCTCAATCATTACTTAGAACATAGGATTCATGATGAAAAACAAAACTGAACAATCAATTCAATAATCTCAATGCAAAATATAGCAACTAAATCATCAGGAAACTGAATTCAATAATAGTAACTCAAGAACTCAAAACTCAATATCAACTTCTCTAAAAAATACTCAAATATAATGAAAGAACCATAGATTACTCATTTATTGATGTGAAAGTAGATTTATCGCGTGAGAATGAACTAGTCCATTAATATGATAGCCTTCCATACTTGGAAGAACAAAGATTTTGTAGAATTGATGCAACTCGAAGAATGCTTTAAACCCTAGCTTTTCTCCTCTTGAAACATTTTTCTAATGAATTGAAGTGTTAATGAACGTAAAAGAAGTGGTTAACACTTTTTAAGTCCTTAATTAGGTGCAATATGAATTTTATTAGGCTTAGAATATGGGTTAAAAGGACGTACTTTTAGAATCAAACACATAGAGGAATGACCAAGACGTCCCTAGCTTAAAAAATTAACAGAGGGCCCTTCAAGGAAGGTTTCACGGACCGTTTAAGGCTCCACGGTCCGTGAAACTCTTCATGGGCCATATAGCCAACCGTGAACATTGTCTTACTGACAGGCCTTACCAAAATGGGTATAACATCTTACTTATAACTTTAAATGTGGCAAACTTGGTACTTGAGTTGGAAATAGGACTCAAAGACCTTTAATTTGATAGGTCACGAGACACCTATTTCATTATGTACTGAGAGATATGATTGTTTGAAGTTGATCCTTGAAAAATCTCATATTAAAACTCAATCAGTAGGAAAATTATCAACTCAACTTTGTGCTAGGGGTTTCTTGCGGCCTTAATTCATATAAAATATCATTCCCACACTAAGAAATTGACCTTAACACCTAAGAACAACTACCTAAGAACAACTAAGAATCACTCAGTATGATCTTATACATAAAGAATAGTTCAAGTCTTAGCTTAGAAATTTTTGAGGTGTTATATATATATATATATATATATATATATATATATATATATATATATATATATATATCAACAAATTGCATAGACAAAAATAATATTTACATTCAAAACTCAAAACTTCACTACATAACTCAAGTTTGATTTTAGATGTTAGTGAATAAATTTTTTGGTGTAAAATTATATAAGGCTCTAATTATTTTAGGTAATGTTTTTTAAATTTCTTTTTTAACTACTCGGTCATGCGTGAAAGGTTCTTTTTGTGAAATTATTTAACAGTATAGTTTTTAGTTTATTACATTGAGAGGATTTTCTTTTTAAAAAATAAAGTTATAATTGCTTGTTATATGAATGTATATAAGTTGAAGTCAAACAAGTTATGGTTATCGAATAACCATACTGTAATAGACTAAAATAAAAAATACCAAATGATACCAAGTTAATTTAGTATGATAATGATATATTTTTTAGATGCCGAATACCAAAATTAACATACCAATTTTTAAAATATCGTGTCATGATTACCCCTACTCATGGTTATCATCATATCATATATTACTATAAGTGGGAAGAGCTTAACTCCAAAGTTTATTTACTATTTTTCCCCTAAAATATTAATTAAATATTAATTTATTAAAAGTTTTATTTGCTGAAATTCTCAGCCCTAATTAATTCTCCTAAAACATATAATTGATGATTAATAGTCCTCAATCACTTTAACAGTCCCTTTTTCCAACTCCATTTCTTTAATTATCAGCTATTCTAAAACCTTTTCAAATATTTTACTGATCAATATAAATGTCTCCAACAACATGTCGTTGTCACATTATTCTATTTGTCTTTTCTTGCCACAATTAAATACATCGATCATTATCAGGTAAAACAAATTCTCCTCCTTATCAATCAAAAGCTTCTCTGCTTCCCTCGTAATGTTAATATATATGAAAGTGAACTTATAATAATTAGTAGAGAAAATAATTATTTTTTTATCGTTCTGTGATTGTTTTATTTTAATTTTGATCCTTAAGATACCTCAATATTCATATTTATCATTTAATCAATCAAACTAACTGATTTTAGTTCTTCTAATAATAATGAATATCAATTGAAATATATATTACTACTATCAAGGGAAATTCCAATACTGCAATAAGAAACATTTTTATACAAAGAACAAAACCTAAACATAGACCAAGTTTATAAATTCTTTCGTTATCATATTTCTCATACAAAAGTAAGGGAAATTCCAATACTGCAATAAGAAATATTTTTATACAAAGAACAAAACCTAAACATAGACCAAGTTTATAAATTCTTTCGTTATCATATTTCTCATACAAAAGTACACAGCCATATCCCAACCCTCTCCCCTTTGTCAATTTAGATGTAAATTAATCCTCTAATACACGACTTTTTTGTGTTTGTCTGTTGATGAATAATTTTTCTCTTTAGTGGTCTCTCCTCTTATATGAGGATACAATTTAGCCAGTCCTCCTACAACATATTAAACAACTTAGTGCACCTATTGAACAGAATCAATATCATTATGTTTGCCAATGAAATTCTATTGCAAGAGTGTGCATGTATTCACACCGACATATACATACTCGATTAATTTAATTTTAACTTATTTCTATAATAATAATTGATGAAAAAGGAATAATATTTGTTTGTAAAATTTTGAGTTACAGAATGCCTAATCCAACATATAATATATTTGACATAAAGAAGAAAATGTCATTTCTTAATAAATCTACAAGAGTTATAATAATCAAATATTTGTAGTTTATTTTCTAAAAAATTTGGACAAATTATATTTTGTGTTGGTTCTACTTATTATAATGACATAAGGACCTATTCTTCTTTTTCTTTTCCAAACAATAGATGAAAGTGAAAATTCAAAATTTCATACAAATAAATGAATTGTAAGCATAACCTATCATACATAAAAGTCAACTCTTTAAGAACTGAAGTTTGCATAACTCAAATTCAAAATTAATTTAGATATTCATGATTTGTTACATACTTTTGTATTGAATTTGTGTCATTTACATTTTCTATTCGAGATGTTTATTAATAGAGAACTTTAATTATAATAAAAACTAAAAGATTATATTTTGACGACATGTGAAGATGAAGATTCTCACGTGTACACCATTATATTAAAGTACACTATAATGGTTGTTGGGTGTTTGAGCCAGTGATCGACTATGTAAATAGACTTCTAGATTATTATGACTATTTCAAGGGAGCTGAATATTTTATTATTTAGACCAAAAAGCATTTGTGAGCACACCAAAAAAGGACCAATGGAACTATGATAGGAATAGATTCCAAGGGCAACCCATTACAATGAGGAGAAGGTTTGGTAGATGTGGATGTAATAGAGAAAAGTGATGAGTGTGACGCCACATATGAAGAACATGATTCATTTAATGACTCTGATTATTCATGGGAAGAAAGTGATATGACTTTGATAAAATCATTAACTCTACTTTAGAATGGGTTGGCTTAATGAAAAAAATAGAAAAAATCAAGTTAAAGAAATACAAATGGATCTTGGAGTTACCTTCAATATGTTGGTCATATTTCCCAATAACACTCAAGATAGTGATTGTGTATTGTGCTACATCACTGTTATTAATTCAACTCGAGATCTGGAGGATCCAAATTTTAAGTAATTAGCACTTGATATGATTTTGAGTAATACCAAGAATTTAACTGGGTATTTGAGGCACTTGTTGTGTTCTGAAAAAAATATCAAGTTTAAGAAGAACCAAAATCCAAAGTCGAGGGAAATTGTTGTCAAGTTGCAAATTATTGTATTTACATCAAAGTCTGATCAAGATCAACTTTTCAAGATCATGAAAATAGGCCCCGGCTATTCTTGTGACAATCATAGAAATAATAAGACTATTGACTCTAAATTTTTAACATAGAAGTATGTGGAAGAATATAGAATTAATTCAAGTTTAGGAGACAAAGAATTCCCAACTTGTGTGATGCTGAGCTAACGAGCAGTAATCCAAGGAGTAGATGCATTATGAAGTTGGATGAAAATCCAAAAACAATAGTGAATGGTAGAATATTTCTTTTTGGGACATTATATTTGTTTAGCTTCTTGTAAACATAAATGAAGCAGATGTCAACCTATAATAGGGGTTGAGGGATGTCTTTTGAAAGGGCACCAAAAAGAGAGTCAACTATTGACAAAAATAAGAATTGAAGGAAACAACACCTTATATCTTGTTGCATTCGCATTAGTAGAAGGTGAGATAAAAGATACATGGAGTTAGTTTCTTACTCTTGTTGATGAGGACATATAAATCTGACAAAACTCTTCTGCATGGACTTTCATTTATGATAAATAAAAGTGTTTAATTCCAACATTCATGAGATAATAATAGATGTTGCACAAATATTTTGTATGAACATAATAATTTTAAGATTTAAGGTGTTGGAGGACAAACATTGTAGAATATCTTATAAAAAGTTGTTGTAGCAAATAGAATCTGAATTTTCCAAGAATATGAAAGAGATGTAGAAATCAGATTCAAAAGCCTCGAGATGGTTTATTAGAATCCCCATTAATTAGCCAATGATTGTTTTTTCCTCTGTACTCAAAATGTGATATGTTATTAAACCAGTTGTGTGAGTCATTCAATATTGTACTTCTAATGTAAAAAATAAGTATATTTGGACAATAATTGAATTAATTAGAATCTAAATAATGTCCAAACTGCTAAAGAACAAAGACAAAATGATGAACTTTTTAAAGTATCTGTCTAATAATCACGTTGAAGCTAGAAAAAAATAAGGCTAAAGTGACTAATGTATTTCCATTAAATCTGATCAAATCTATTATCAAACTAAAGATATTTATCTTATACTACTCTCGATTGATCTTAAAGAGAAATTATGTTCTTGTAAGATATAAGACCTACTAGAAATACCATAAAATCATTCTATTGTAGCTATATGGATTAAGAAGGATAAACCTAAATATATGTCCATGAATGCGATACAATTGATCAATACATGAAGAGTTATAATGCATCAATCTTTCCAATTGTCAAGTTTGAGCAATTGCTAAGATATGGATTGACCCACTATAATTCCACCAATATACAAAGCACAACTAGGTAGACAAAAAAAAAACAAAGGAAATGAGGGATTGATGAGAAAACAAAAAAATAAGATTTTTAAAAACTTAGATTTATAATAAAATCAAGAAAAGACACAACAAAAAGTGTGGAACATGTGAAATTAGGTCACAATAGCAGATACTCTGTTCTTATCAGAAGAAAACACTCTAAACTTCAACAACAACAAGTCCATCAACAAGTCGTAATGGAAGGCCTTTCTACACCTAATAATTCAAGAAAAATGAGTAGTCAAATAAATTGGTCTCTTCAATTATAGTTTTCCACTTAATAATGCAAACCAACTAGTCAAACCAGTCAAAGATAATGATACTGGATTTTCTCTTTTCTTGTTGTAGGTTCTATGGACCATTATTGAGAATACAACATCAATGTAGTCCAACTCCACATTCATAAATGAATAAACTATAATTACCTTTCTTGTTGTCTACATATGTTGCTTATATCCAACCTCACTACATGACTTATTTTCCAAACTATATATTGTAGGTCAATCAACTTAACCAATTAAGGGTACCACAAGAAGAGATTGTTGAGCATTCCATAGAAAGTACAAGGTAACTTTTCATCGAGATAATGTGACCATAATACAAACAAATATCAAGATTACAAAAACTACTTTTCAAAAGTAGCAAGAGATTTTAAAGTGACCCACGATGAAAGAAGATAAATATTTCTTATATAGAGAAGTTAAAAGAAAAATTGATGACAATATTTACACAAGTTTAAATTTAAGTGTTTCTTTATGATGTCGAAGTTGTTAAGGTTCATGTTCATGGATGATTGTGTTTTTCCTTTTAAAACTATATTCAATTTAGATAGTTCACTTTACATTGTAAGTCTTCATATGAGTAATTCAATATGGTGCAAGAAAAAGAATTGTTTTGAGTCCACAAGAATAAAATGTATAAAATATAAGAGAGTCAATTATTTAATTCTCATGAGAATTTGTTTGTAATTAAAAAAGCACTACATCAAATTTAAGGTAAAAAAGATCAGTTTACACATTTTCTTTAGTCTATCAACTCTTTCTCTATCTCTCTCTATCTTTATTTATTTATATATATAAATCTCATGTAACTATTCGGAAATCAAAGTCCAGTTCACTAGTTATCTCCTTATTGATTTAGTTGTATATACATGAACCATTAAAAGGACATGCAAGATCCATTTTTGTTCTTGATAAGAGAAGATAAAGTTAAATCTAACATTCTAAGAAATAAGAATTTTTACACCCCAAAAGTTTCTAAGTCCAGATTAGATCTTTAAAAATTTATAAAAATGTAAGTCGTCAAAATTATTAATTTATGGACCATTGAAGTTTTCACGGGCCGTAGATCTGTCTGTAAAACTAGAACTCAGAACTCAGGACTATGACTTCTACAGATCATAGATCATTCCCATTAAACCGTAGAAGCTCGCGTAGAACAAACCTTGAGAAATAAAAAAATTTCACCTATTTTGTGTGGACACTATATGGCCCTTGGATTAATCTATAGTCAATAGAAGACTTCCATATCTGACCTCCGACCATTTTTAACTTAGGGTCATTTTGATATATTCCCACTCCTTTAATTTTCAGCATGTTCTAAGTTGAATTAAGGATAATTTATCGGCTTAAAACTTTTATTCATGCAAAAGACTCAAAGTTTGATTTCTTCTTTCTAAGGTTCCTATCAAGCAGGAATTACGATTTTTCATCTTCAAGAATCCATTCCTAGATTCGGTCTAGTGACTTTAACAACATGTATATGGGGCTTCATCAATGTGTTTCTTTTCACCCTTTGAGTCCCGAAAAACCCTCAAATTTGAAAGTTTATGGTCTCGCTAGAATGTAGGGTTTCCTTGTTTGGAGTATTTAATGTAGTTCCATTTCTCTTTCATGATTAGCCTTTAATTACATGTTTTGCTAATAATTCCATGATTTAAATGGTTTTTCCATGAACCCTAATTATGTAAGTATTTTGGTGACTTATAATTATGTAATTTCAGAATGCATGCTTTCAGATTATTTTCTATCATTTTAGATGCTTTCACATTAAGTGTCTTCAATATTGATCGAAACTATTAGCTTAAATCATGATTCATGAGATACCTAGTTTATCTGGTAATTAGTACAAGTCACTATTATCATATTACTATTGTCTTTGGTTATTTGCATGTTTTCGATGGAGTTTTAATTAGCACCGAGTAGAGTTAGGAATGAAGGCTAACTTTCAACATCTGATGGGTTCTTTAGTTGCAATCTCTAAGTTCAAGAACTACATATCACCATAGAATTTAAGAGATCTCCCATCAGATTAGGTAGACTCCCTAGTGTTTATAGACATTAGCTTAGTGGATCAACATTAGCTCAGTGGATCCACATTAAGCTTAGATCAACCTTTATGCCTTGATAAAGTATATTGGACCCTTTTAATGAGGTAAACTCCATACACTAACTTATATGGTTATCTGTCTATTAGTAGTACCTCCCATAATTCAGTCATTTCAGATCATTATATGGGCAAACAATATTAACATATTTCATGTTATTTACTTGGTCAATGCATCATGTAACGTCCATCCAACAAGTTTGATATTTATGTTTATCCTACAGGTTCAGAATATTCAACATATTAACACTTACTTCCCACTAAATTTTTTATCTTTTATAGAAAAATCAAAAGATACTATAGATAAAATCATAGCTAAAAAGATAATTATATGCATGTCTATAGGTTTCTCTTTTAACTTTCAAGAATCAATCATCATTATATCACCATCTTCATCGCACATTTTGTTCTGATCCATGTCTCTAAGATCATCATCCTCACCAACATCACTCTAGGATGATATTGTTGATTCTAAAACAACATTGTTATCTTGAAATTCTCTACCACCAATTTGACCATTCAAAGTGACTTGCAGGTCCTTTCTAATTTTATCTTCATCTTATTTCGGCAATTTATGCCGACAGAGTGGACAAGTATTACTATGATTCAACCAAGGGACAATACAATCATTATGAAAAAAAGTGCTTACAAGGTAATTAACTCGCTTCAATATCAATTTCAAATTCCTTCATACAAATCGAACATTTTTCAATGATTCATCAACTTTCACATTCAGAAGTGAGTTGAGAAATGATTTATGAGTCGGAGAAAGGACATGAGTTGGGTTAAGAAATTCAATATTGAGTTGAGTAAAACAACTCATATGAAAGATCATCGAAATCACACTCATCGATTTCTGTTTCATAATCGGTATAATCAAATGTAACAAAATTGGTGGTGGAAATGGTAAAATCATCAAAAGGTACATGTTGAGAAATAGGAGTATGATTGGCAATGGTGTAATTAGGGAGGAAGTGGAGATGAAAGCAACGACGGCAATGAAAGGAGGAGCTGATACCAAATGTGGGGGTTATATGAAAGGCATCGTGGCAATTGTAGCATCATTAAGAACGAAGGTTACCGGTGGAGAGGGTGGCCTCTATCGACATGACAAACTTTTGGTTTCCTCTTACTCGATTTTCTCGAGGCACTTCTAACTTTTTCTTATTTTATTTTTGCAAATGAGTTAAAAATGTCTATTTAAATTGTTTTGTTCACGAACAGGTGGAATAAATGATCATTATTATAATTTTCTATAAAACATTATGTCATGAATATTATAGTTAAGGTCAAAAATATATTTTAATTTTATTCTATTTTATTTATTGATTTGCGAAATATATCTTTGACTAGATTAAAATTTTAAAAAACTATTCTATTTCATTAAATAGGTTGCAAAACATATGTTTGACTAGATTACCGGTGTGTTTGGTATGAAGAAACATGTTTTTCATGGAAAATAATCCTAGAAAATATTTTGTGAGATGGTTGGTAGTTTAGTGGAAAATATTTTTTAGAAAATATTTTCTAGTGTATGATTGGTGAATGAAAAATATTTTTTAGAAAATATCTTTATTTTAGGATAGATAGTAGAAAGTACTATTTTCAGAAAAATAATTTTTGACCTTAAAATCAACCCCCATAATCAATTTAACACCTGCCCCGACACTCAATCCGAAACCTGACCCCTATTCCCAACACGAGACCTGATATTTAAACTGGAACTCAAACCTTACCATGACCTGAATACGGGTACGATCCCAAGACTCAATCCAAGACCTAACCCATCTAGAGACCATACATTAACATTATTATATAATCTCAACACCCTAACTTGATTTCGATTTGAGACACAATCCCGACCCTAGCCCAACCCAAGACACAACCTGACTATCGACCCCAACATCCAATATAAGATCCAACTTTTGAAATGAATTTGACCATGGCACTCCATTCGACCCAAAACCCAACCCAACATTATACCCTCAACTTTAAACCAGTACTTGACCCGACCCCGAACTTGAAACATGACTTGAGACATCGAACCAAGCACAACCTCAACCTCGACCCGAAAAGCATAACCGAGAGCCAAACCCAACCTCAAATTTTGACCCGACCCTAATCTGAGACCTTAACCCAACACCAACCCCGACCTCCACCTTGACCCTAACCCAAGATCCAACCTCGACTCGCTACCCCAACATACAACTCAAGACCGAACTTTTGAAAAGGAATCTGACCTTGACGTTTAATCCAACCCCGACACCCAACCTAATATTTGACCTCTTACTCTAACATGGGACCTGAAACAGACTTGACCCCAACCATGACACCCGACCTGAGACTCTATATACTAAAAATGACCTCGACCCTGACCCTAAACTAGACACCAGACCTCGACCTTCAGAGTCGATCCTGGCCTCAACCTCGACCCCAACCTCAGATTAAGTTTGACTTTGAGACCCAACCCTAATCCATAAACCTGAGATCAACCCTGATCCTAAAACCTGAGACCTTACACGAGACATTATTACCAAACTCGAGAATTGACCTTGAACCAGATACCTGACTTGAGACTCACTTCCATAATTTACCTGATCTAGACCCATGACCCGACCTGAGACTTGAACCGAACTGATATCCAACCCTGAATGAAGCCCAAGATCCAACCCTAAACAGAAACCTAACCTCAACTAGAGAAGCAACACCTAACTTGAGAATCTTCCTAAGACCATACCTTGAGCACGACCTTGATACCCGACCCTTTACCCTAATAATAATTTAAGACTCGACCTGCTAATGCCACTTGACCTCGAGACTCAACCTTGGCAATGAATCCAAAATTCAAATACTAACTGTAACTCGAGACCTGATGTAATATCCCATATCCAAAACAGACCAAAAATTAGCTTTTCAGAAATCTGTACATGCAATCGACGTTCACTATCGATGGAACATAGTCTGATCTACGGCTCGTACTCACATCCTCGGTTGTGACTGAAACTCTCCCATGACGCAGCCTAGAAAAATTGACTAAGTTTTGATCCACGGACATACCTACGGTCCGTAAGTCAGACTAATGTTCACAGTTTGTGTCCGTGGATCAAGATCCCATTTACACCAGCATCTGACAAGAACAATGATTGACCGGCACGGACCTTCATTTGATCTACGGTCCGTAGGTCTGACCGTAGGTGGAAGTTAGATGTCAGTTAGTTAGGAAATGTTATTGGGTCAACTTCAAATGTTCATAGCTCTTCTTAGCACAAAATGAATTAGGTGTTCCATGACATACCAAAAGATAGATAAATTAATTAGCTTTCCATAGTCACCGACATTGCTATAATAAGACCTCCAAGTAAAAGGTTATGCCCATTTTAGTAAAGGACTTCCGAACAGACCCAACCTATGGACCCAAACGACGGACATTCAATTGAACGACAGCCCGTCAGTCCAGGTGTCATTTCGTCCGACATCAAATAACTCAGGGGTCTTTTGATCTTTTCCTACTTTGGTTAACCCCTAAGATACGTCGTTTTGACCATAAATCATCATATTTTAGTAAGTTTAAGCTTAGAAACAAAACAACAACTTACCTAAGTCAAAATCATAAATCAAAACTTAAAAAATTAGAAGCAAGAAAGGAGAAAAAGGTCAAGAAACCTAGTTCAAGAACACAAAAAGGTTCTAGCAGCTCCAGCCCCGAAATGAAGATATTGTTTTGTGGATTTCATCACCAGGTATGTGGGATTTCACTAGTGGGTCCCTTTCACCTATTAAATCCCTAGTTTTCAGTTAATTCTTGATTCTCTTATCATGGTTAAACCTAGGATTTGTATAATTATAGCAGATCATCAATAATTAGTTAGATATATGTTTCAAATCAGACTGTGAAGTTATTATTCAGTTTATCGCATGAATTTCAGAACCCTAGCTATGTATTTCTTTAGATCTCGAATTACATATGCTAGGTCAGATACTTCAGTTATTCAATTATACATGCCTCAGTTCTTAATGCATAATTATGAGATAATTATTGCATTCTCAGTTTGCATGTTCAGTTTTGAGATATGCAGTATTTACAAAATTTTAGTCATAATGTCTTAATTACTTAAATCATTGGGAGTAGCATAATACCGAGTTGGACTAGGGTTCAGTGTACCCAAATAGTCCTAGAACTACTATCCAAGTAGGTTGTAAGTCCCCTCTGTGGGCATCAGTTTAGTGATCACGCCAGCATGCCTTTATACCTCTGGCAGGGTATATTGGGTCCTCTCGATGGGGCGTATACATCGGACTCCACATTTAGCTCATGTGGTTTTATTATCAGTCATTAGTAGCTCCTATAGTTCAGTCAGACTCTATTGCATTAACCATTTATCAGTATATTCAGTATTCAGTTTCAGCATGTTATAAATTGGTCATTGCATTCAGTTATCTCAGCATGCAGTATATCACGTTCAGAACATTTTACTTGTGTTTGTGCTTTTTCAGTTATATTTTATTTCATCTTTACTCTATTCTACATGCTCATTACCTTCAAGTACTGACGCATACGTTCGCTACATCTTATCGTGATATAGGTCCAAGTTCTCAGCATCCAGATCGCGCTTAAGGTCCAAGTTCTCAACATCCAGATCGCGCTTAGATCGATTTCCGATCTCCAGTTCAGCAGATTCAGTGGTGAATCCTCATTATTCGGGGACAATAGTTATGAGTTTTTTGTTAGTATGTAGTCTTTTAGTTTCAGTTTTTGCTAGAATTAGCTGGGGCGTGTCCTAGCATTTCTAGTCAGTTTACAGGCTATTTTCAGATATAGTTAGTTTCAACTTAGTATAGAGTTAATAACTTTCTTGTATTAAACTCATCAATATTTCAAATATCTCAGTTATAGAATATAGTTATTCCTCATCTTTTCATTTTAAATTATGATTTAACTTACGCATCAGTTATTTTCTTTAGTATGCTCATTATCATGCCAGCAGGGTTAGCTTTGGATAAATTGTGGTCCTAGGTCCCGTGTCCGCATCACGGGGATAGCTCAGGGCGTGACAAACTTGGTATCAGAGCAATAGATTTAAGTGTCCTAGGATGTCTTAAAAGCCGCACTAAGTAGAGTCTTTTTCATGGGTGTGAAGTGCACCACATCTAATGAGAGTTAGGCTATGAAGTGTTTTAGGAAAACTTCACTTTGTTGTTACTTTTATCGTGCATAAGGTATGATCTAATTCCATTTTAACTTGATGTTCTACGTTTCAGACCATGCCTCATAGTAGAGCTAACGCTAGGAATGCGAATGCCAGGAATGCAAATGCAGCTCCTCCAGCCCCAGATAAAGAAGTCTCCAATGTTGAATCAGGAGTGTCATTCAGATGTTGGCTCAGAGTGTCGCCAACTAGAACAATCAGCGGGTTCAAGATTATTTGAATGGAAATGGTGGATCGATAGCAGCAAGGGTCCGTGACTTTGTTAGGATGAATCGACCTGAGTTGTTAGGATGGCAAACTAATGAGGACCCCTAGAATTTCTTAGATGAGATCAAGAAGATATTTGAGGTAATGCAAGTTACTGGGAATGATCTTGTTGAGTTGGCATCATACCAGATGAAAGATGTGGATCATATCTGGTACACTCAGTGGAAGGAGAATAGGGGTGAAAATGTATCTCCTATTACTTGGGATTGCTTTAGTGAGACCATGCTGGATAGGTTTTTCCCCATACAGTTGAGAGAAGCAAAAGCCTAGGAATTCATGAACTTAAGGCAGGGTAACATGACTCAGATTAATAAGTTTTTGTATGGAGTGTCAGATTTGGTGAAAACAGAGTGCAAAACTGTTATGTTATTGGACGATATGAACATCTCTAGGCTTATGACTCATGCTCAGCAGGTTGAGGATGATAAGCTTAGGGAACAGGCCAATGAGAATAAGAAGGCTAGGAGTGGGAACTATGAATATTCTCAGTAAAAATCAGGTGGTGGAAATTACTCGCAGAGTCAACAAAAGTTTTCAGCTCCAGCCCCTTCATCAACTAATGTTCCATCCTCTAAGAACAGGTTTTACCAGAAGGTAGGAGAACCAGGCTCTAAGTCTCAAGAAAGTGTTTCAGGTACCAAGACTTACCACACTTGCCCTAAGTATAGTAAGAACCATCCAGTCGAGTGCCTTGGAAGGGTGTTTTGGGTGCGGTCAGTCTGGTCACAGGTTGAGGGATTGTCCCTCTAGACAGTGTCAAGGAGGTGGTAATGTTAGAGCTAAGTCTATAACTTCAGCAGCACCGGTAAGTCGCCTGACTCAGCAGGGTAACTCATCTAGTATAGGGTGTCTCAGCAGCGCCAGAACAGGTTGTATGATCTTAAGGCTCGCTAGGATAAGGAAGGTTCTCTTGATGTAGTCACTGGTACATTACGAGTCTTTGACCTTGATGTTTATGCATTGTTAGATCAAGGGTATACTCTTTCTTTTGTAAGTCCTTACATAGCAATCCATTTTAGTGTCAGTCCAGAAACTCTTTTAGAAACTTTCTCATTCTCTTCCCAGTTGATGACCCAGTTATAGCTAGACGGGTATACAGAAATTGCCCTGTCATAGTATCTCAGAAAGTCACCTTAAAAGATCTTGTAGAGTTAAAAATGGTCGACTTCGATGTCATTCTAGGCATGGATTGGTTACATTCCTGTTATGCCTAAGTCTATTGTAGAACTAGGATTGTTCGTTTTCGGTTTCCAAACGAACTAATCATAGAATGGAAGGGTAATAGCTTAGCGCCTATGTGTCGATTTGTTTCTCATCTTAAGACCACAAATATGATTTCTAAGGGTTAGCTCTATCATCTAGTTTTGGTTAAGGATTCTAGATCTGAAACCCAACTCTTGAGCTTGTTCCAGTAGTCAGTGAGTTTCCAGAAGTGTTTCCAAAAGTTTTTCTCAGAGTTCCTCTCGAAAGGGAAATATATTTTGGAATTGATCTCCATCCGGGTACCCAGCTTATTTCTATTCCTCCTTACATAATGACTGCAACATAGCTTAAGGAATTAAAAGAGCAGTTAAAAGATCTTCTAGATAAGGGCTTAATCGGACCTAGTATTTCACCATGGGGTGCACCAGTGTTGTTTGTAAAGAAGAAAGATGGTTCTCTCAGAATGTGCATTGACTATAGACAGTTGAACAAGGTCACAATCAAGAATAAGTATTCCATCCCAAGGATTGATGACTTGTTTGACCAACTTCAGTGTACTAGTCACTTCTCCAAGATAGATCTCAGATCGGGTTATCATCATATCAGAGTGAGAGAATGTGACATTCCAAAAACAGCCTTCAAAATTCGGTATGGTCATTATGAATTTGTAGTTATGTCGTCTGGACTAACTAGTGCTCCTTCAACTTTCATGGATTTGATGAACAGACTGTTCAAACAGTACTTGAACTTGTTCGTTATTGTCTTTATTGATGGTATCCTCATTTACTCTAGGAATAAGGAAGAACATGCAAGTCATTTGAGAGTTGTTCTATAGACTCTCAAAGATCGCCAGTTATTCTCTAAGTTTAGTAAATGTGAGTTCTGGTTTCAATCCGTGGCTTTTCTTGTTCACATTGTATCTAGCAACAAGATTCGAGAAGATTCGCAGAAGATGAAAGTAGTGAAACAATGGCCCATACCTACCTCTGCTACTGATATCAGGAGTTTCCTAGGTCTAGAGGGTTATTATAGAAGGTTCGTGGAAGGATTTTTATCCATAGCCTCACCATTGACTAGGTTGACTCAGAAGATGGTCAAGTTTCAATGGTCAGATGATTGTAAGAAAAGTTTTGCAGAATTGAAAACTAGATTGACTACAATTCTTTTCTCGACTCTACCAAAGGGTTCAGATGGTTATGTGATCTATTGCGATGCATCCAAGTTGTCCTTGGTTGTGTGTTGATGCGACGAGATAAGGTTATAGCTTATGGTTCTAGACAACTTAAGGTGCATGAGAAGAACTATCCAACTCATGACCTCGATTTTGCAGGAGTGGTGTTTGCACTCAAGATCTAGTTTCACTACTTGTATGGTGTTCATGTAGATGTGTTTACTGACCATAAGAGCCTTCAGTATGTGTTCACCCAGAAGGAGTTAAATCTTTGCCAAAGGAGATGGCTTGAGTTCCTTAAGGATTATGATATCATTACCATCTTGGTAAGGTGAATGTAGTAGAAGATGATCTTAGTAGACTATCTACAGGTAGTGTAGCCCATGTTGAAGAAGAAAGGAAAGAGCTAGTGAAGGATGTTCACAGGCTTGCTCGCTTAGGAATTCGCCTGATGAGCATATCAGACAATGGTGTAACAGTTCAGAATGGGGCAGAATCTTCTTTGGTAGTTGAGGTTAAGGAAAAGCAAGACAGTGATCCAATCTTGCTTGAACTTAAGGGTGCATTCCATAATCAGAGAGTGGAGGTTTTCCCCAAAGGGGTAGATGGTGTACTTCGCTATCAGGGTAGATTGTGTGTTCCTGATGTGGGCGAGTTGAGATAGCATATTCTTGCAGAATCCCATAACACCAGATATTCTATTCATCCAGGTGCCACTAAGATATACCGCAATTTGCGGGAAGTCTATGGTGGAATGGCATGAAGAGGGCTATAGCAAATTTTGTGAGTAAGTGCCCCAATTGCCAGCAAGTCAAGGTAGAGCATCAGAAACCAAGGGGTATGACTCAAGAGATCGACATTCCTACTTGGAAGTGACAAGTGATCAATATGGATTTCATCACAAGGTTATCTCGTACTCGCAAATAGCATGACTCTCTTTGGGTTATAGTTGATAAGATGACTAAGTCTTCTCGCTTTTTGGCAGTCAAGACAACAGATTTGGCAGAGGACTATGCGAAGCTTTAAATTAATGAAATTGTGAGGTTTCACGGGTTTCCTTTGTCTATAATCTCATATAGAGGTCCTTAGTTTACCTTTAATTTCTGGAAGTCGTTTTAGAAGGTTCTTGGTAATCAAGTTAACCTTAGTACAACATTTCATCCGCAGACGGATGGACAGGTAGAGTATACCATTCAGACCCTAGAGGATATGTTGAGAGCCTGTGTGATCGATTTCAAGGGTAGTTAGGATGATCTCCTTCCTCTGATCGAGTTCGCCTACAACAATAGTTACCATTCCAGCATTCAGATGGCCCCTTATGAGGCTTTGTATGGACGTAGATGTAGATCTCCTGTTAGTTGGTTTGAAGTAGGTGAAGCAGATTTGATAGGGCTAAATTCAGTCCTTGATGCTATGGAGAAAGTGCAACTCATTAAAGATAGACTTAAGACAGCCTAAAGTTGTGAGAAATCTTATGCATATATAAGGAGAAGAGAACTACAGTTCCAAGTTGATGATTGGGTTTTTTTGAAACTGTCACCTATAAAAGAGGTGATGAGATTTGGCAAAGAAGGGAAGCTCAGTCCTAGATATGTAGGCCCTTATAAGATCTTGAAAAGGATTGGCAAGGTGGCATATGAGTTAGAGTTGCCAGCAGAATTAGTAGCAGTGCATCCGGTCTTCCACATCTCGCTCTTGAAGAAGTGGGTGGGTGACCCACCCTCTGTAGTGCCATTAAAGAGTGTGGTGGTGAAATATAGTATTTCTTCTTAGGATGTACCAGTTGAAATTCTTGACCGTCAGATTAGGAGGTTGAGAAACAAAGAAGTCACTTCAGTCAATGTATTGTGGATGAGTCAGTCCATAGAGGGAGCTACTTCGGAAGCAGAAGCAGACATGAAAGCCAAGTATCCTCACCTCTTTCCTTTTGATTCCACTCTAGCTTGAGGTAACTGTTCCTCGTTAGTTTTTCAGTCATTTATGCATGAATTCAGCCTTAGAAGTATGTTCCCTGAGTTTGTACTTGCATTTTCAACGTATTTGCATGTTGTCAGATCTCAATTCAGTCAGAAACTCAGTCCTCAGTGTTTAGTAGTAGGGATTGCAGCTTTCTCCATCTATTTCACCTAGTTTAGTCTTCATTCGAGGACGAATGATCCCAAGGGGGAGATAATGTAACATCGTGTATCCAAAATAAACCAAAAATCAACTTTTCAGAAATCTGTAGGTGGAATCGACGATGACTATCGACGGACCGTAGTCTGATCTACGTCCAATACTGCACATCCTTTGGTTGTGACTAAAACTCTCCCATGCCGTAGCCCAGAAAAATTAAATAAGTGTCGATCCACGGATAGACCGATGGTCCGTAAGTCAGACAATGCTCCGTAGTCTGTGTCCGTGGATCAAGACCCCATTTGCACCAGCCTCTGACAAGAACCACGATTGACCATCACGAACCGTTGTTCTATCTACGGTCCGTAGTTCTGACCGTAGGTGGAAGTTAGCAGTTAGTTAGGGGGGAAATGTTGTTGGGTCAATTTCAAATGGTCATAAATCTTAGCACAAAATAAGTTAGGTGTCCCATGATATACCAAAAGATATATAATTGAATTAGCTTTCTATAGCCACTAACTTTGAGAAAATCAGACCTCCGAGTAAAAAGTTATGCCTATTTTAGTAAAGGCATGTCGAACAGACCCAACCTACGAACCAAAATGACGGACCGTCAACAGAACGACGGACCGTCAGTCCAGGTCGTCGTTTGGTCCGACAGAAATTAACTCAGGGGTCTTTTTTTTTTCCTACTTCATTTAACCCCTAACATACGTTGTTTTGACCCTAAATCATTAGCTTTTAGTCAGTTTAAGCCTTGAAACATAAGAAGAACTTACCTATGTCAAAATTATAAATCAAAATTTAGAAAAGCAAGAAAGGAGAAAAAGGTCAAGAACCCCAATTCAAGAACGCAACAAGGTTCCAGCAGCTCCAACCCCGAAATATAAATATTTCTCCGTGGATTTCATCACCATGTATGTGGGATTTCACTAGTGGGTCCCTTTCACCCATTAGATCTCTAGTTTTCAGTCAGTTCTTGATTCTCTTTTCATGGTTGAACCTAGGGTTCGTAGAATTATAGTAGATAATCAATAATTAGTTAGATATATGTTCCAAATAAGATTGTGAAGTTATTATTCAGTTTATCGCAAGAATTTTGAACCGTTGCTATGTATTTCTTTAGATCTTGAATTACACATGCTAGATTAAATATTTCAGTTATTCAATTATACATGCCTCAGTTATTAATGCATAATTATCATATCAATTGTTGCATTCTCAGTTTGCATGTTCAGTTTTGAGCTATCCAGTATTTACATAAATTCAATCCTAATGTCTTAATAACTTAATTTATTGGGAGTAGCATAATACCGAGTTGGACTGGGGTTCAGCGTACCAGAACTACTAGTCAAGTAGGTTGTAAGTCCACTCTGTGGGCATCGGTTTAGTGATCACGCCAACATGCCTTTATACCTCTGGCAGGGTATATTGGGTCCTCTCGATGGGGCGTATACATCGGACTTCACATTTAGGTCATGTGGTTTTACTATCAGTCATTAGTAGCTCCCACAATTCAATCAGACTCTATTGCATTGACCATTTATCAGTATATTCAGTATTCAGTTTCAGCATGTTATAAATTGGTCATTGCATTCAGTTATCTTTGAATTTCAGTATATGAACATTTTGCTTGTATTTGTGCTTGTTCAGTTATGTTTTAGTTCAGCTTTACTCAATCCTACATGCTCAGTACCTTCAAGTACTGACGCATATGTGCGCTACATCTTCTCGTGATGTAGGTACATGATCAAATAAATCATCAATCCGAGGAAAAGGATACTTGTTCTTGATAGTAACCTTGTTGAGTTGGCGGTAGTCAATACACATTCTCAAGGACCCATCCTTCTTTTTCACGAACAAAACCGGAGCACCCCATGGAGAAATGCTAGGCCTTATAAAGACCTTGTCTAAGAAATCTTTAAGTTGTGCCTTCAACTCCTTTAACTCGGCCGGAGCCATTCTATAAGGAGGAGTAGAGATAGGGTTTGTTTCCGATAGCAAATCAATATCGAAATCGATTTCCCATTCGGGAGGAATGCCGGGAAGGTCATCAGGAAAGACCTCCGTAAATTCACTCACCACGGGGACTGACTCAATAGGAGGAACTTTGGAATAGACTTCTTGGACTCTCACAATATGATAAAGACACCCTTTTGAGATCATTTTACACGCTTTTAGACATGATATGAAACGACCTCTAGGAAGAGAATTTTCACCCTTCCACTCGATAACTGGTTCATTAGGGAAACTAAACATCACAACTCTAGTTCTACAATCAATAGAAGCGAAACTAGCATGCAACCAATCTATACCTAAAATGACATCAAAATCAAGCATGTCTAGTTCAACTAGATTAACATGAGAAACTCTATGGGGTATAGAAATAGGACAATTTCGATAGACTCTTTTTGCTACAACCAACTCACGCACCGGAGTAGACACTACAAAAGGTTCATGCAAATCATCAGGTAAAGTACTAAACTTCTTAGCTACTAAGGGAGTAACAAAAGACAAAGTAGCACCTGGATCAAGAAAAGCATACACATCAATAGCAAAGATTTGTAACATACCGGTCACCACATCGGGAGAGGCCTCTTGGTCATCTCTCGATCGAAGAGCATAGAAATGGTTCTTTTTGGGAACCTCATTAGAACCACTCGGCTGACCACCCTTGTTTCGTCCCTTAGCATTAGGACAATCTCGCACTCTATGACCACTTTTTCCACAACCAAAGCAAATCCCCGTTCCTACCAAATATTCTCCAAAGTGACCCTTCCCACACTTAGAACATGTAGGCTTCTCATTAGATGAGTTTCCACCCTTTCCCTTTGCAACTTTTGGTCTAGGGGCTTTACAATCCCTAGTATTGGGAAATTTGGATGGAACTTGATTTGAGAACCTCTTCTTAAATCTAGGCTTGTCTTGAATTCCAAACCTATCTTTAGTAGTTCCACTCTCAAAAGACCTTATCCTTCTTAAGTCCTTATCCTTATTCTTCCTTTTTGATCTAGCCTCCTCAACCCTTTTTGCATGCACCATGAGACGACCAATATTCATGTTATCATGAAGCATAGCCGATTGACATTCTTCTTACAAATCATCCGACACACCTGTCACGAATCGACTCATCTCGTCTGTAGGATCGGAGACCAAGGAAGGAGCATACTTAGACAATTGAATGAACTTCAAAGAGTACTCATGAACACTCATTTCTCCTTGGCGGAGATTGATAAACTCCACCACCTTAGTTTCTCTCATCTCTCTAGGGAAGAACCGATAAAGGAAAGCCCTTTTGCACAACTCCCAAGTCACTGGACCACTTTGAAGTGGCCTATTGTTCTTCCATTGCACATGTCATGTCTGAGACACATCCTTGAGTTGGTATGAGGCCAACTCGGCATTCTCACTAGAAGACAACCCCATAGCACACAAAATCTTATAAACCTCATCAATGAATTCTTGAGGGTCTTCATCAACCTTAGACCCATGGAAGATAGGAGAATTCATTCGGGTGAAGTCTCTAAGTCGGGAAGCCATAGTTTACTCATGAACTCTAGGTGCCAAATCCCTATTAGCTTGGGCAGTCATGGCTTGGGCGTGCACCGTTGCGGCTTGAGCTTGAGTAGTCATGGCTTGAGCCATTTGAGCAAGAATAGCCCTCATCTGAGCCTCTTCCATAGGTGGAGGATCAACGGGAACCTGATCAACAACAACAATCTCTTCAAGAGGAGGAACTGGATCACAACGGGGAGGGATTCCCGCAGCAGCAATCTCCTCCTCAAGTCTTCTGGCTGCATTCCTTCTAGTATTCATTTCCTATAACCAAAACACAAGGTTTAGGCAAATACAAAATACGACGTAAATTCTAGAGGCACGATACGGATTCCCAACAATGAGAGTGATTCCTAAGCATCAAATAAGTTCCTATTAATAAGTGTGGCGCGCTTCACAATTATGAATACAAACCTATATAACATGGTTGAGAGAGACGTTAACATCAAGGATATTCAACCTCATGCTCTGATACCAAGTTTGTCACATCCGGGTTTACCCCCTATACGTAACCGGCATCGTCGTCCTCTTTGAGTACTAAGACAAGCCTCTTAGCCTCGTCATAGCATTCATCGATTAAAAATGTGAAGGAATTTAAAACTTTTTATCTATAACAACTCGGAGGTTTACATAGACCTCTACACACACATAATCGTATTTATATCAAGTATACATAGACTTGTTCGTATACGAAGATTACATAGTCTTCTACTTTTATTTCACCCATTATATAGGAAAGAATAATAGTCATAAAAGCCGTCTCATCTCATAACCATCTATCAAGACAATAAATCTTGGGCATATCCCTACATCAATACAGGAAGCCACATATAGGCTATATACATCATCGTCTCAAATGAATAATAGAGTCAATATAGAATTAGAGTAACTAAGAAACATAAGAGTAAGATGTCGACAACGCCCTCGGGAGAGTGAGGACATACCACTTGGATGGTAAGATATCCAAGTCTTCCTTTCCAGCAATTCGGAGCAAGTTCAACAACCCAAACCTAAAATGTTTGGGAAAAAGGGAAAGAAATGGGGTTAGTACTCCACATGTACTAAGTATGGAACCATGTATATAATTACAAATCAAATATACTTAGAAAGGGATATTTAAGAAAAATCAATATGAAACATATACGAGTAAATCATAGGCAAAGCAAAGAAAAGCATACTAACTATAACCTTTATAAAGTCACAAGTGCAATGATCAAGTAAATTCCCATGACTCTTACTTAATCTAGTAACCTATCAAGACTACAATTAGCTATTAACCTTACCTAACATACTCTCCCATTTCATGAAAACATTCTTCTTCAACCAAAGCAACAACCTTATATTCATAAGCATGTTTTCAATCTACAAAGTTATTTACATTACATCACTACTTTACATACATAACATTGACCTCTCAAAGCTCCCATCAAGGCAAACTAGTGCAAGGCTTAAGTAGAGTCCCATACCCCTACCTAAGCTATAGCCAAACGCTTTCAAGTTACTTCGATTAGTCTATATCTTATTCATTCATTTTAGTTTAGGGAAAATCCTTGCCTTAACCGATATAGACCAAATGAGCAAATGTGGAATTCGGTGTCATGAAACCTTACTCCGATGGAAGGTGGTCTACCGGCCAAGGTAGAACCTAACGTGAACGTAGCTATCTAGGTGGATCCACTAGCTAGTATCCTATGGTGGCAACATAGTTCAAGAACTAAGAGATAGGTATTCCCTCTATATACCATTTGGTAGTGGGGCCTCACCTCATGAGAAATCGTTAGTGAATATTCCTCAAGGAAAGTCAACACTTCACGTGAGTCCATAGGTGAGTATTCCTCTAAGGGAAGTCAACACTCTATAAGGGACAAATGGTGAATATTCCTCCACGGAAAGTCAACACCTCTCAATGTCAAGTTCACTCGGTGCTAGGCTAAGTTCCCTTAATATCAAAGTTTTTAACTTTATTAACCATCTCAATCTAGTTAGATAGTAGGGTCAAACCCTTGTATATTTATCATCATAGCTCAATAAGAATTGTATGAGAAACAATCCTTTCATTAATAATTTATATAGGTGAAGTTAGCCCTTACACATCGCATCACAATAGGGTACATCTTTACACAACAATGTCCCTATATCGTGTACTCCTAGGCATCCTCACAACCAACCTAAACATTTCAATTCAATCATCATACCAACCTATCACCTTAAGCAAAGTATAACTCAACACAACATTATCACTTGATGACAATTAATCACAATTTGAGGTAAGGATTAGGATAATCAAGACTTATCAATACTTCTCCATAGTTCACCAATAAGGGCCTTACCACCAACCCATAGATCAACCCAATTCGGGTCACCACACCAATGTGAATCAATAGCCAACATAAGAACTAATTTAAGAGAAGCACCATGCCACAAAGCAATATTAAATCAAAGCTTAGTAACATGATATCAAAGTCTATCTTCTTTACCTATATTCGATAATAAAGAAATAGGCATGAAGAACTTCAATTCACCACAATAGATTCATAATCGATGCAATAACAATCATTAAAGATTATTTAAAGAATAACTAGATCAATTACTTCAATCCAACCTAAATTCATATCAATCTCATACCTAGGGTTAAGGGTTAGGGGTCATCACCCAAAAATCTAGATCAAACTACATCAAGTCATCATAATCAAGTTACAATACATGATAATATATCATTATAACCTAAAGAATACATAAACAACTCAATTCATATAATCAAATTCAAAATTGGATGAAACCCATATGAAACTCAACTTTTAGAAAATCTTTGAAGGAGTCCTTTGAGGAAAGAATCTCAAAGGTGAATTAGATCCCATACCTTAAGGTTTGATGATGTTTTGATGGTTATTTCGTGCTAAAACCAGTCCCCAATGATCTTCCCAAGCTATTCTCTAATGGAGTCTTCCAATAGAGAGAGAAAGTAGAGAGAAGGAAGAGAGTTTTGTTTGGAGAATTGTCATTAGGTTAATGAAGGTTGGGGTATTTATAGTGGGGTCTTAAGTCAATTAATTAGTCTTCCCTTAATCCCCTAATTACCCATAATACACTTAATAAAATAATTAACTAAAACTTAAATCCTTGAAAACACTACAAGCCCTCCACGACGACTCCCCGCCGACGAGCCGTCGTGGGCGTGACGGACAGGCCCCCCTCCATCCTGCACGTCCGTCGCGTTGGTCAGAGACTGTGCAGGCGGAGGCTTTCTTCCCAGCATCTAAGGCTGGCACGACGGTGGCCTCGACGCCCCGTCGCGCCTGTGATGCCCCATCATGGGGTCCTTCGTTGAATATTGTCTCAAGGGTCCTCCTCGAGGGCCCTTAGTTGATCCTCTGGGAGTCGTACCCTAACTTTTCCAACATGAAACCATCCCACACTATGTTTTACACATATTGTAACAAATTTTACTAAATTCCGACTCTTTAACTTGATTAGACTAAAAGGACATTCTATCCCTCTTATGAACCAACTTACCGGACGTTATGAACGTTTTGGTTCCAAAACACTTCAATGACTCCACATACACCTAATTTGTCTAGTAACAATGGTTTAGACCTTAAGGACCCTATTTAAGTCTTATAACATGACCTTGGGATTTCAAAATGTTACAGTTGTTTCATGTCGGCCCTCTCCGCCTCAGTACTTTTAGATTTTTGACTTGATTGGAGCCTCTTTACTTGGGCATGTGCGGACTCGGGCTGCTCCTCCACATCATCTCCACTAAATAGCGCACCAAGGACTGAATCATTGCTAAGTACAGAGGGTGCATCCTATGGCTCAACAACTGATGTAGCAAGAATGGCATCAATATCTGCCTGGAGAGTAGCCAGATCGGCATGGAAAGATAACCTATCAATGGTGGGGCCAGCCTTTCTAAAACTCTCCACTCAAAACCATCAAGTTGCTTATGAACCGCTTGGACATTTTGGTCGATTACTGCCCCCTATCCTCTGCTTAACTCTCTGTTCGGACTCAGCAATCAACTTCCACATCCAGAGCTCGATATGTGCAATAGGGTGTCCATATGAGCCTCTAATTTCTGGAGTCAGCCCAGTGGTAACATAGTGGTTTCAGAAGAATGAGTGCCACTAGATTAGCTCGGAGCCTGGCTAGATTCCTGTGAGGAGGAATTCGGTGCATCCTCAGTATGGGATATATATCCACCTCCCTGCATCTGCTCAATCGCATCTATAAGATCAGTGACCAAAGGCACATCGACTCGGGGCCCTCTGTGTGGTGCTGCAACATTAGCCTCATATTGTATCAGCCTTATATCCAGTATGCCTGTGGCATGCACCAATTTGTCACACTGCCAGATAGGCACTCCAGTATCACTGGAAATCTAAAATATCATACAAGCAAATGGGAAAGTGGTGGTGGTCTTGAACGCCCTATCATGTATATCTGCCAATAGCAAGCAGGGGAAATCTTTAACGACCTAGATTCTGGAATCCGGATTGCAACCGGCGTCGGTGACCTCTCAGAGGTCACAGACAAGCCTCATCTTGCATTCATCACATTCATCTACTTAAATTTGTGAAAAATATAAAACTTTTTATATGTATGAAGTTACTTAGACTTCATATAGTCATTATATATTTACATCATTTACTAAGCTCAACGTACATTAAACAACCATCTAGCATAGGAGTCAATTCGAAATAGAAGATGAATATATCATAAATAGTTTGCCAATCACGGCCTTATTACAAAGCTTTGAAATGAAAGTACAAAAGAAACGCTAGGGACAACATCCACTAGAAATATCTAAAACTAAGGCTATACTAATGTGTGTAGCATCCTCGAAATCAAGAGGACCTACCAAATGGTGTGGAGAAACGGTGAAGTCCAAACCGCTGCAAGGGACGTCAATCTGCCCTCTGACCTGCACCTATAAAAATAGTAAATACTAGGGTGTTAGTACACCACTTGTACTAAGTATGGGTGTATGCACACATACACATAAAGCTATGCATGATCAATGAAAGCTCTTCCTATGCAACATGTCATTTCTGGAAAGTCTAGTCATTAGACTTTCCTAATTCGTTAGTTGTGAATTGTGGTATGAATATGATGTATTTTAATACATTCAAAACACACAACTAATTTTATATATGATTACAAGACATTAATATCATCAACATAACTTCAGTATAACTCGAGCGAAGATTTGAAATTTTGATCCTCCAAACCCGAGAGCTCCCATTTTGAAACTTAGTTTAGTTTTTCAGTCTTTTTCTTCTTATTGTTGTGTAGTTCAATATTTACTTTGGTCCTATGTTTTACTTACAAGTGCAATGATTCATTGTAGTCCCATACCCACAATGAATCGATGTAAGTAATCCAAGGACTAAGGAATGATTTTCCTACCTTATAGTGAGTCATTCTTTACACTATATGTTCATTACGTTTCATAAGACATTCTCTATTGATCATGCCATTTATTTCATTACTTTCATCTTAGGGAAGTTGTGAGGTATTTTAATTAACATTACATTTCTACTTCCCTTTATTGGCATCATATAAGAAGTCATTATAAGACAATCTTATTTGGCTGTGTCCATCATTTGCTGAAACTTCATGAGTGTGATATTAACATTTGACATTCTTAAGCTCTTCATCATTGCTCACTTTAAACATACGTTCCATCATCATCATTCATTCTCACTTTCATAGAGACATCATAGGGAATATGATCATGCGAGCTAACATGAAATCCAATGTCTGCCCCATACCGAAAAAGGGTGATTCACCGGTTAAAATGAATCTAGACCATGTGAGCCACTCATGGAATCCAGTGTCTGCCCCACACATGGAAAGGGGTGATCCCCTGCTAAGGCGAATACATCTCAAATGTTCACTCCACACCGAAAAGGAGTGGCTCACGGCTATAGTGAACCAAGAACATATCGTGATCATTAACCGACATAGATCATGTGAGCTAAACATGAAATCTAGTGTCTGCCCTACACCAAAAAGAGGTAGAATCACCGGCCAAAGTGAAACCGAACATGCCTAGCTCGCTTAGGTGGAAACCACTAGCTAATTCCTATGTTGGCTAGACATAGTTCGAAGACTAGGTACTTAATGAGACTACTTATCCACCTCGGGGGTGGCCTCGTCACATGAGACTTACACGTGCAAGCACATGCTCATAACTAGTCTATCGGTGTTGTGCTCACTTTCATTATCTTCTTTATCTTTTAGATTTGACTCAAGCATTATGGAAGCTTGCTTCTAGATTGAGAATTACTTACTCTTTTGATGACTTGTCATCCTTACTTTACATTGATGAAATGTGAATTGTCCTTACATAACATCCTTTCTTTACATTGATGAAATTTGAATTGTCCTTACATATAATCCTTACTTTACATTGATGGGATGCAAATTGTCCTTACATCTCATCCTTACTTTACATTAATGAAATATGAATTGTCCTTACATATCATCCTTAGGTGTTAATGAGACTAGTCTCACGCATTCTAACACCTTCATTCGTGAGTATTCTTTTAACATAGTAGCTTAGGTGTAAGTAAGACTTGTCTCACTTTCTTTAACACGCCATTCTGGTCACTTGTTTAGTTTAGACCCCTTTAATTATGTTATAACTCACGTTACTTCTTTACTTTAGTGTAGTAGCTTCATTTCATCATTTTTGGACGATGAGCACTTCTTTTAATGAGTTACATGTGTTTATAGTTCATTCTTTTAGAGCATGTTGGGAGTTGTCCCAATGAATTGCATGCCCTTGCTTATGGATTCATTGACTTCTTTAGAAGTGCTTATAATATCATTTGATACTCTAACTATACAAGATTGGCATATGATTAGTATTGGCTTAATATTTGGATATTAAACTACATAACCATTTTTGTTGGTATAAACCAACTTTACGTATGTTCATATTTAAATTGAAGATGTATGAACCTTTAGCCAATATTTCAATCATTTACATAAGCTCCTAGCCATTAGCATGCATTCATTTTGACAAAGTAGTGTTAGACAATTTTATTGGCACCAGATAGTCAATTCACTCAAGATGTGATTTCATAGATGTCTTTGAGCCAATTCTTAGTTCAGGACTTTAGGGTAACGTTTTTAAGACATATTGGACAACATCATATTAGCATTTGATGACTTTAGCATCTTTATAACGTTACAAAATAGCAAGTCAACATTCATCACACACGCATCAACACTTGACGTTTACGAACGTAACTAACATCTGATCGGTTCTTAATTCACGTTGTAAACATTAGCTTCATACGATTTAAAGTTCATAGGTTCATGCGAAATTCATCATTCAAGATCAGTACACATAAAATCAGCCAGCACCACATACCAGCAACATGATCTCTAACCTATTAAACATGGAATCGAAAAGGATACTAGGGACAAGGAGTTTGACGAGATAACGGGAACAACCCTAGTTTTCAAGATCTTTGAATCGTTGGAAAGAAAGTTATCTTGGAGAAAGAAGAGAAACCCATACCTTATGTATATTCGAATCTACGACAATCACTCTACACGAAATCCTTGAAATGTAATTTGAAATCGCTCAAGAATTGCCTGTAGCGTTCTTACGTTTTGCGGTTTGCGTTCTACTGCCTTAGCGTCGTGAGTTCTCAATATTTGATCGTGAATTCTAGGTTTAGGAACTAATCTTGAATTATAAAACTTAAGACTTGATTAACTTAATTAATAAATTAATTAGTTAATTAATAAAATACCCTTCCTAAGTTGACTAGACATAGGAGGACCGTTGACTTAGCCAATTACAATTTTGACTAAGTGTCTCGACTGACCAAGGCTCAATTTAATTAATTTGATGGCTTAATTAATTAAATAAGGGACTTAAGTAAATTACTAAAGTACCCCTAAGTCACTAGGGCCACAACTAATAACTTTGGACCATCCTAGGTTAGGTACTAGGTTGTCCCCTAAGTTAGTTAGGTGCCACCCGACCAAGTCCTAGGTTGTCAGGTTCATTAGGGGTTCCAATTCGGTTAGTCCTAGGTTAGTTGTCTAGTTAGTATAGTTTGTTAGGATTTAGGATGGCTTGTCCTACATGGAGGGACCCGCCCCTGCGTGTCTTGCCTAACCGCCCTAACCGAAATTGATTAGGGTGGTTCCGTGGTCCCCCTTCGCCGGCTCCTTCAAGTGTGATGCCCATGTGCTTGCACATGGAGTTGTTGCACTTTCCTAACTAATTATCTTGATGACTCATTTGGGAATGTTTACTTATTGTCCCAAGGACCCTCACCATGTCCTTGGGCACTGCTGAATTTACATGATCATTTTAAATGGTCATGTGCTATGGTATCTAGGCTTGACACTTGGATGCCTCATACCTAACACGTTTGTTGTGGGTCTATATGTATATAGTGCCAATTATATTAGCTTAGGGTATTCATTGCAGGTACATTTATTGAACATCAATCTTGGATTGGGGTATGGCAACCCAAAAAGTGTATTTCATATTCGTATACAAACAATTGGCTAATATCTCTTAGCCAATTTTTCTATACTATGCCCAATATTTCTCAATATTGGGCATTGAGGTGCCTATGTACAAATAGGCTATCCTAAGGGCATACTGGGCTCTTCATTGGACATATGATTTTCCAAAACGTTACATTATCCCCCCCTTAGGAACATTCGTCCACGAATGACACTTACATATCAGTTAAACAAATAGGGTGATTTTTGAAAGTTACTTTATCATGCTTAAACTTTTCTCTTTTGTGAATATCTGATTCACAATTATTTGGATGATGCATAACATTCAAGTTTATCTGAAGATTCATATTTGAGATTGAGGAATTTCCTTCTCAATCACACTTAACTTAATGCACATCACAAATCATGCAACACAGGAAACATGTCTATGCTACACAAAAACAACAACATAAAATTCAACCTTAAGAACTGAACAAATGAGGGTAGCGGGATCTCATATCGGCCTCGGCCTCCCACGTTGCTCCCTCAACAAGATGGTTCCGCCATAGGACCTTCACGGTGGCAACCTCCTTGTTCCTCAGCCGCTTTTCACGACTAGGATTCTGGAATCCGGATCGCAACCGACGTCGTTGACCTCTGAGAGGTCGAAGACAAGCCTCATCTTGCATTCATCACATTCATCTAGTTAAATTTGAGGAAAATCTAAAACTTTTTAAGCGTATGAAGTTTACTTAGACTTCATATAGTCATTACGTATTAAACATTATATACTAAGCTCAACATCAATAGAAAAACCATCTATTATAAAGAATCAATTCGAAACTGAAGATGAATATATCATAAATAGTTTGCCAAACACGGCCTTATTACAAAGCTTCCAAATGAAAGTAATAAAGAAACTCTAGGGACAATATCCACTAACTATGTCTAATACTAAGGCTAGACTAAGACTGTAGCATCCTCGAAATCATGAGGACCTACCAAATGGTTTGGAGAAATGCTGAAGTCCAAACCATTGCAAGTGTCGTCAACCTGTCCTCTGACCTGCACCTATAAAAATAGTAAATAGTAGGGGGTTATTACACCACCTGTACTAAGTATGGGTGTATGCACACATACACATAAAGCTATGCATGATCAATGAAAGCTCTTCCTAAGCAACATGCCATTTCTGGAAAGTCTAGTCAGTAGACTTTCCTAATTCGTTAGTTCTGAATTGTGGTATGAATATGATGTATTTTAATGCATTCAAAGCACACAACTCATTTTCTATATGATTACAAGACATTAGTATCATCAACATAATTTCAGAACTACTCGGGCGAAGATTTAAATTTTTGATCCTCTAGGCCGAGAGCTCCTCTTTGTACACTTAGATTATTTATCAGTCTTTTTCTTCTTGTTGTTGTGTAGTTCAATAACTCCTTTGGTCCTATTTTTTACTTACAAGTGCAATGATTCATTGTAGTCCCATACCCACAATGAATCAAGTAAGTAATTCAAGAGATTAAGGAAATGACTTAACTATAATTTGGGGCATGAATCTATTTATAAGTCAATACTTATTGACTATACTCATTCTTTAGTTGATTTCATAATGTGCATAGATATTGGGCAATATCATTAAAGCTTATGATCTTGCTTACTCTGGGTATGAATTCTTTATAAACCAATCTTTAGTGACTATTCCTATTATTGTATTATTGGCCTAATGTAAGAAGTCATTATAAGAAAATATTATTTGGCTAATATCTTTTGCCAATTATATAAAGTCATTATAAGCCAATTTATTTGGCTTTATCATTTTCGTAACATGAGGATTCATCATTAGCTATGCCCTTTACTTATTGTAAACTTTATTAGACACGATTTGACTATCCTTACAACAAGTTATTTATTATATCAAGTATTCATAACATTTCATAAGTCATTCTCTATTGATTATGCCATTGATTTCATTACTGTCATGTTTTATATATTCTACATTTCATATACACGAGACCTTGGAATCGTTGATATAGCATTAAGACATCTCAAGTGAGTGCCCAACATATGGGACCTCAACCCGAGGGACTTTTTTAGCAAACACAGAGTCTGCTTTATTCGTTTATTGGTACTTCACATTATTTATTTCATTCATTCGTAGGTTGATGTAAACTCCAGTTATACCTAGGATGAAGTTTAAGACTCTCATCTGGATCATGAAGTGCAATGACCAAGAATGACCTAATGTCATTACTTGAATCTGATTTCAACTCCTGATTGTCCTGCACAAACTCCTTCGGTATCGTTCATTTCATTATCTTTTATACTTTGAGGAACTCCAACATTAACCGACATAGATCATGTGAGAATCATGAAATCCGGTGTCTTCCCCACACCGAAATGAGGTGGAGTCACTGGCCAAGGTGAAACCAAAACATGCTAGCGAATATAGGGAATTGAACCCTACTAGATCCCTATATTGGCAGTATAAGTTCAAAGACTAGGAGATATAAGAAGACCCATACCCGGCATGCCAGACAGTATCATCTCATGAGAGTTACGTGAACCTCCGCCCTTCCCGAAGGAAGGCATCACCGCTCATAGCTAGCCTATCGGTGCTCAGTATAAAGTTCCATTACATTCAACTCACACATCATGGAAGCTGGCTTCTAGCATGAGGACATCATAGCTCATTAGATGATTTCTCATCTCATCATTAGTATTAAGTGTGAATTGTCCTTACACTTACATATAGAGTATGATTGAGACTTATTTACTCTTTTGATGACTTGTCATCCTTACTTTACATTGATGAAATGTGAATTGTCCTTACATATCATCCTTACTTTACATTGATGAATGTGAATTGTCCTTACATATCATCCTTACTTTACATTGATAAATGTGAATTGTCCTTACATATCATCCTTACTTTACATTGATGAATGTGAATTGTCCTTAGATATCATCATTTGGTGTTAGTGAGACTGGTCTCACACATTCTAACACCTTCATACGTGAGTATTCTTTTAACATAGTAGCTTAGGTGTAAGTGAGACTTGTCTCACTTCCTTTAACACACCATTCTGGTCACTTACTTAATTTAGACCTCTTTAATTATGTTATAACTCACGTTACTTACTTACTTTAGTGTAGTAGATTCATATCATTTTATGGACGATAAGCACTTCATTCAATGAGTTTTATGAATTCATATGTCATTCTTTTAGAGCATGTTGGGAGTTGTCCCAATGAATGGCATGCTCTTGGTTATGGATTCATTGAATTACTTTAGATGTGCTTATTCATTTGGCATTCCAGCATTTTAGTCATATATGATAATATAGGGTATGTTGGGACTTGTCCTATTGATTGACATACCCTTAGTATGGATTCATTTTGTTCTATTGGTCATGATTAATTTGACATTACATTATATTGGGAACATAATATTGGTGTAAATTTTGTATTGGCCTAGAAAATTTGGAAATGACTTCATAACCAATTTATTGGCACAAGCCAAACATTCATTCAAATATAGTTTCATGAGATTCTCATTAGCCAATTTTTCCATCATTATTTAAAAGCAATAATGTAAGACAATTCCATTCAACTTTTGGGCAAGACATTGTTAGCCATTTTATTGGCATACGATTAGTATTGGCATAAACAATTGAGCATAGATTTCTTAACCATCTTTGTTGGCATAAGCCAATTTTATATTCGTTCATGTTTAGTTTGGTATATATACATATATTGTTCATTAGCCAATGTTTCAATTATTTAAAGATTACATTATAGACAATCCCATTTAAATTTTGAACAATGTACTATTAGTCATTTTATTGGCATAAGCCAAACATTCACTCAAATTATGATTTCATGGAGATCTTTTTAGCCAACCTTATAACATAACTTTAGGCATAACATTTTTAAACATCTTGGACAACATCATATTAGAATTTGATGAATATATCATCTTCATAACGTCATATTAACAGCAAGCATTAACAACAGACCGTAACATGTTCATCCATAAAATTTTCGGACATATCTTTAACATAGTATCATTCTTTTAATTCACGTAATAACACTTAGCATCAAACGAGTCAAATTAATAGGTTCATTCAATAATTATTTTTAAAAAAAAACATATACATTAAGATAAGTCAGCACCACATACCAACAACATGATTTCTAACCTATTCAACATTGAAATCGTAACAAGGATACTAGGGAAAGGAGTTCGACAAGAACGACGGGAAAGAACCCTAGTTTTCAAGATCTTTGAATTATTCGAAAGAAAGTTCTCTTGGAGAAAGAAGTCCAGGAGATAAATCCAAACCTTATGTAGAACTTAATCTACGAATACCACCTTGAACGAAACCTTGAAGAAACCTTTAAATCACCCTACAGAAATCGATAAATGTTTTCTATTTTTCTTTCGTTCGTTGCTTGCTGTTTTTGCGTCGCCTTTTCTATGAGTTTGAACGTGATTTTTAGGTTTAAGAACTGATATTGAATTATAAAACTTAGGTTTAATAAGTTAATTTAATAAACTAATTAACCAATTACCAAAAAGCCCCTCCTAAGTTGACTAAACATAGGAGAACATAACACTTAGTCAAATCTGGAAATTGGTGTTGACTATGGTTTTGGTCAACATTTTGAATTTATATTAATTAATTAAATCCTTAATTTAATTAATTTAGGTACCTAGGATAAGTACTAAAGTACCCCTAAGTCATTGAACCAAAATTAACCCTTTTGGACCATCCTAGGTTCAGTACTAGGATGTTTCTTGAGTTGTACTAGGTTAGTGTAAGAATTTCATTTTGATCATTTAAACTAATTAATTAAATTGATAATTTAATTAATTAGGTGACCTAAGGTAATTACTACAGTACCCTTAAGTCGTTAGGACCATAACCAATCATTTGAACCATCCTAGGTTAGGTACTAGGTTGTCTTTTTCTTGTTTTAACCGAAATCTGGAAATTGCTTTGTGATTTCGGTTTTGCCCCTTTAAATTAATTAATTAAGTTGCTAAATTAATTAATTAAGTATCCTAGGGCAATTAATAAATTACCGTTAAGTCGTTAGGATCTTAACTAACTCTTTGGACCATCCTAGGTTAGGTACTAGGTTGTCCCTTTATTGTCTTAACCGAAATCTGAAAATTTCCTTTTTAGTTTCGGTTTTAGACCTTTTAAATTAATTAATTAAGTTGCTAAACTAATTAATTAGGTAACCTAGGGTAATTAATAAAGTACCCATAAGTTGTTAGGACCATAACTAACCTTCTGGACCATCCTAGGTTAGGTACTAGGTTGTCTCTTTCAGTAGTACTAGGTTAGTGTCAACCCGGTTTTGGTCCTAGGTTGTCGGGTGCACTAATTAGCATATTTCGTTTGGTCCAAGATTAGTTAGCTATTTAGGGCAGTAGGTTAGAGTCTAGAATTAGTTAGGAAGTTATGTCCCACATGGAGGGGTCCCTTGTACACGTTTTTCCCCCTAACTACCCTAACCGAATTCGGTTAGGGTGGTCCCGTCCTTTGGCAGCTTCTTCACATGTCTTGCACATGTGTTGGTTGTGCTTTCCTAACTAACTATTATTTATGGTTCATTTGGGAATGTTTACTTATTGTCCCAAGGATGCTCACTATGTCCTTGGGCACTGCTTAATTTACATGATCATTTTAAATGGTCATGTGCTATGGTATCTAGGCTTGACACTTGGATGCCTCATACCCAATATGTGAGTTAAAGGAAAAAGCATTTTAGCCTAGGGTCTTCATTGCAGGTACATTTCTTGGACAAGCTCATTAATGTTCGAAAATTGGCTAACAACCTTTAAGTCACTATTTTCTAATATGCCCAATATTTTTCTTATTTGGGTATTATATAGAAATTGGCTAATACCCCTTAGCCAATTTTCTATACTATGCCCAATATTTCTCAATATTGGGCATTGGGATGCCTATGTACCCCCAATACACATTCTTAAAGATCTATTGGGCTCTTTACTACACATGAAGTTTTCCGGAATGTTACACCGCTTCACTTGGCGATCTAAAATTTTGACTGGAAATTATTCATAAGAAAGGTTCTCATCAACTCCTAACCCTTCAACAGGCAGGATGGATGCTGGATCGCCTAAACATTTCTTAAGCATAGAAACATGAAACACTGGATGAACAGAAGCTAAGTCTTGATGTAATTTCAGCTCGTATGCAACGTTTCCCACTCGCTGCAAGATCTCATAAGGACCTATATACCTTGGACTCAACTTGCCTTTCTTACCAAACCTCATTAGCCCTTTCATGGGTGATATCTTCAGGTAGACTTGATCACCCACCTCAAACTAAAGAGCTCTCTTTCAGTTATCTGCATAGGATTTCTGACGACTGTAAGTAGTAGCCAATCTATCTTTAATCATCTTCACCTTCTCCACAGCCTCATGCACGATCTTGGGACCAAGGATGGCAGATTCTCCTACTTCAAACCAGCCAATCGAAGATCTACATCTTCGGCCATATAATGCTTCGAAAGGTGCCATTCTAATACCGGAATGGTAGCTATTATTGTAAGAGAACTCTATCAGCGGCAAGTGATCATCCCAACTCCCCTTGAAGTCAATAACATATTCTCTCAACATGTCTTCAAGGGTCTAGATGGTACGCTCTGCTTGCCCATTTGTATGCGGATAGAAAGCAGTACTAAGCTTCACCTGTGTACCCAACCTTTTCTGGAAAGATTTCCAAAAATGAGAAATGAATTGAGCCCCCCTGTCCGAAATAATAGATAGAGGAATCCCATGCCATCTCACTATCTCATCTCTATAAAGCTTGGCATAGTCTTCGGCCATGAAGGTAGAATTCACAGGTATTAAGTGAGCGGACTTGGTCATTCTGTCAACAATAACCCAAATGGAATCATGTAGTTTCCTAGTCTTTGGCAGACCAACCACAAAATCCATATTAATAGCCTCCCACTTCCGTTGGGATCTCAATCGTCTGAGTGAGACCTCCAGGCTTAAAGTGTTCGGCCTTAACCTGTTGGAAGTTCGGACACTCCTTCACGAACTTAGAGATATCTCTCTTCATGCCTTCCCACGGATAGACCTCTTTAAGGTCTTGGTACATTTTGGTGGCACCTAGATGGATGGAATATCGGGAACCATGAGCTTCTGCCAAAATACTTGACATCAAATCAATCACATTGGGCACACATAATTTGTTCTGATATCTGAGTACGCCATCTCCACCTAACGAGAATGACTCATTCAACTTACTCAATACCGAGTCTTTCAACTCCATAAGTAATGGGTTAAGGTGTTGATTGGCTTTAACATCTACAACAAATGAGGATTCGGAACTTGAGTGAACCGAAACACCCCCACTTTGTGCATCTGTCAGTCGTACACCCAATCTTGCCAATTGGTGCACCTCTTTAACTAGCTCCTTCTTCTCATCATCAATATGTGAAACGCTGCCCATGCTCAATCTGCTCAATGAATCGGCCACCATGTTGGCCTTACCTGGGTGATAGTACACACTCATGTCATAATCTTTGAGAAGTTCTATCCATCTCCTCTGACAAAGATTCAACTCTCTCTGCGTGAATACATACTGAAGACTCTTATGGTCAGTATACACATCAACATGTACACCATATAAATAATGTCTCCACATCTTCAAAAATAAAACAACCGCGGCTAGTTCAAGATCGTGAGTAAGGTAGTTCTTTTCGTGGATTTTCAATTGTCTTGATGCATATGCAATCACCTTACCATTCTGCATGAGAACACATCCCAATCCTACTCGGGAATCATCACAATATACCACGTACCCCTCACCACTTCTCGGCAACGTCAATACTTAGGCCAAAGTGAGTCGGTCCTTGAGTTCTTGAAAACTCTTTTCACATTTCTCGGATCACTCAAACTTCGCCTTCTTCTTTGACAATGTGGTCAATGGTGCAGCAATAGTGGAAAACCCTTCCACAAACCTGCGATAATAATTGTCTCAACCCAAAAAACTCCGAATATCTATAGGACTAAGGGGTCTCGGCATATTCTTCACCGCCTCAACCTTCTCAGGATCAACTTCAACACCCTGGTCGGTTACAACATGACCAATAAGTGTACCTCATGCTCTTCTTTAGACTTAGAGTATATGAGAATGTCATCTATGAATACTATGACGAAGGAATCAAGGTACTCACGGAAGACCCTATTCATAAGGTCCATAAATGCGGCTGGTGCATTAGTGAGACCGAATGACATGACCAAAAACTCATATTGCCCATATCTAGTATGAAAAGTCATCTTAGGGACGTCTTCTCGCCTCACTCTAAGTTGATGGTAGCTTGACCGAAGGTCTATCTTGGAAAAGAAACTTGAACCTTGGAGTTGGTCAAACAGATCGTCCATTCTGGGAAGAGGGTACTTATTCTTTATAGTGACTTTTTTGAGTTGCCGATAATTGATGCACATTCTAAGGGTTCCATCCTTTTTCTTTACGAACAACACTCGAGCACCCCATGGGGATATGCTTTGCTGGATGAAGCCCTCATCAAGTAGATCTTTTAAGTGCAACTTCAACTCTTTGAATTCAGCTGGTGCCATCCTATACGGGGGAATAGAAATTGGCTTGGTGTTGGGATCTAAATCAACACCAAAGTCAATCTCACGTTCAGGAGGGACTCCTGGTAAATCCTCCGCAAAGACATCTGGGAAATCATTCACTATTGGCACAGAATCTATGGAAGGGACTTCTTGATCTAAGTCATTGATTCTAACTAAGTGAGATAAACACCCCTTAGCTATCATCTTATTGGCCTCTAAGTTTGAAACAATTTGGCCGACTAGACTTGAACCACGCCCTTCCTATTCCAGTTCTAACTAATTTGGAAATTGAAACCTCACTACCCTGTTTCGACAGTCTATTGTGGCATAACATTTGTGAAGTCAATCCATACCCAAGATTATGTCAAAATCGAGCATGGCTAACTCCACTAGATCAGCGTGAGTGACTATATCAAGGACCTGAATTGGGAAATTTTTGTACACTTTCTCAGCTCTAATGTCGTCCCCTATGGGAGTACTTACTAAAATTGGATCATGCAAGATTTCAGGAAGTACATCAAATCTACTAGCTATCAATGGAGTGACAAATTATAGAGTGGATCCTGGATCTAATAATGCATACACATGGAAAGTAAAGACATGCAATGTACCTGTGACTACATCAGCTGACTTCTCTTGCTCTTCTCTACCTTTCAGCGCATAGAACATGTTCCTCTTGGGAGGTTTGGTTGCAGCATTTGCATTCGGCCGAGGCTGAGCATTTACCTTGTCTTGATTATTCACTTGAGGACAGTCTCGGACCATGTGTCCACTTTTGCCGGACCCGAAACAGGTGTTAGTACCTACCAAACATTCACCTCCATGCGAACGCCCACACTTACCACAAGGCCTGTTGGTTCACTGGACGTTACGGTCATTGCCCTTTCTGGGGCCAGACTTACTCACCTTAGCTCTTAAATTACCTGAAGGAGCGAAGTTACCTGAGTGACTCTTGAACTTAGGCCTGTTTTGGACTCCAAATGAGCCCCTACCCGAGCTCGAACTAGGCTGGTCCGCGGCCTTAGGCTTCTTGTCTTCGTGAATTCACCTCTTGCGGCGGCTCTCCTCTACTTGTTGAGAATGTACAATCAAAATTCCCAGATCCATATTGTCATGCAGCATGGCTTCCCGACAATCTTCCACTAGATCCTCAGATACGCCGGTAATGAATCTGCTCATTTCATCCCTGCTATTTGTCACCAGAGAAGAAGCATACTTTGACAATTTCACAAATTTCAAGGAATACTCCTTGACAGACATATCTCCTTGTATTAGGTTGATAAACTCTTCAACCTTGGCTTCTCTCTGCTCCCTTGGGAAGAACCTCTCCAGAAAGGCAGTCCTGAGAACATCCCAAGTGATGGGAACATCTCCTCTAGCTTGGCCATCAACCCACATCCGGTACCAAACCTGTGCCACAACCTTGAGTTGATATGCAGTCAACTCAGCCTTCGCCTCCTCATCAACTCTCATGGCACACCGAAACACATCTAGTCGTTGACTAGATCAAATGATTTTCTATATATGCTTCTGTGTGTTTCTGTTTGTAAAATATTCATGCACCTAGCATATATAACACTTCTATTTGATGAAATATTAAAAAAAAATTAACATACTTTTAATTGACTTTTAAAAAAATTTATACTCTTCCCTTTCAAGTTAGAGATATCGATGCAACGGCAGAAATGAGATCCCGACAAAGAAGATGGAGAATATGTTGATGGATGCCACGGTTGGAATAAATTAATTTATACGGTGATAATTTTAACCTTAAACTTAACTGTCAACTTAACATTAATTCAATTAGATTTGGTACAAAGAAATTATTTTTCCACGTGGAGTCTTACATGACATAATATTTAAACAAAAGAGAAAGTGCACACACATTATCATAAATTAGTCGAGCTATATTTCGCTACTATTGGAACTTACTCTCTCTAATAAAAACATCATGTATGAAATTCAAAAGACGGGATAGTTTAGTTTTTGACCCTCAACTCCAAATATTATTATAGTATGATAAATTTCTATTTTTGTATGCTTTTTGGAGAAAATTTAATAACCCTAAAAGAGTTAGTAATCGTTTTGAGACCAATAAACTCTTTCCTATGAATAAAAGAGTTCTTCAAAAAATAAGTTTTCTCTTTTTCTTTTCTCTCAATTATATTCTTTTTGAATTATTAGTTTATAGTGTAACACATTATCAATGCAAATGTCTAACTTTCTATTGAAATTTAATGCACATTACCAACGTCTTTGAAAATCAAAAGTTTGACAATGGCACCCGCAACTTACTAGAAATCAAGTGGAAAAGAAAGAATAGATCTTCTTCGGGGAGGAGAATGGTTTAACTATATGTTATTAAGATATGTTTATAGTTTTTTGGCGAAATGGTCTGATAGATCGTTATACTTGTATCCGTTTATATTTTGAACCCTTCTACTTAATCCTTTGTCATTTTGACCCTTAAACTCAATAAAACATAATTTAACATATCCCTCTTACCATTGACCAGACTTATGAGTCTTTAAGATGACTGAGTTGGCAAAAGTGTGTGACTTCAGGCACACCTTAATTATATAAGGCGAGTGAATAACATTTTTAGATTTTAAAAAATCATATATTTATATAAAAGAGAACCCTAGGCCCGCCTACGTGGCGCCACCACAAGCTAGAATTTCCTTTTAATTTTATTTATTTACAAAAATAACCTTCCCCTTTCTTGAAAATATGTGAATTTAAGAAAAATGTAACTTTTGTGAAGAGTTACGTCTTTTATGAAGACTTACCCAATACATAGTCATTTTTTTTCGTGAAAGGATGTGACTTTTATGAAAAATTATGACTTTTATGAATAGTTGCGACTTTAATGAAAAGTTGTAACTTTTATGAAAAGTTGAAACTTTAATGGAGAGTTGCGACTTTTATGAAAAATCGTGACTTTTATGAAAGGTTGTGACCTTTTTAAAGGGTTGCAACTTTTCCAAATAGTCATAATCTTTTCGATAAGGCACAATAAATATTTGTTCACACTACCATTTGTTTTCAATAAATAGAGGTGTTTCCTCTCATTTTTAAACAACAAAATTTTGAAACTCTTTATCTTTTTTTTCTTCTTCTTCACAATTTTATATTTGTGTACATTGCTCAGGTTGAGTGGCTCAGTGACGTCATTGCTTATGTTTGAGATCTTGGTATGTATTTTACCGTCATTAATTTATGCGTATGTAGTTATGGTTAAATGATAAGATGTAAGAATTTTCATTTTCGTTTACATTATTAATATTTTATGTAAGATAATATAGTGTTTTAGTTTTAGTTATCGATAGATTTTAAGTATTATTAAATTCCCTTCGGAAGCGTGGGTAATTTTATGCTGATTCTTTAGGTAAATTTCCACCATGTTAATTCTCTATGTAAATTTACACAAACTTTTTCCTTTACTTATTGGTAATAGTCTCATATGTTTTCAAAAAAGAAAAATGAATGTACAATCAAAATCTAAGGTTTATTCTTTTACTCAATAAAATACCTACTACCTTATCTATTTTTCTTTACAACTATTATTCAGGATGGCGGGGATCTTCATCCTTCATCAATTGAGTAGTTTTTATTTTTAGTAAGTAGAAATTATTTTTTGGTGAGCGGAATTTGGGGTTGCAGTAAATATGTCTCCAAATAATTGTTTTTGCAATGAAAATGCATGCAGGTTCTTATTATTTATCACATTCTACTTTCAATATAAAATATACCCTAAAAACTCACAACTATTCCACAATATTACAATGATGTTTTGAAATCGAAGAGTAAACTAGAGTTCATTACATGATTTGCTATATGTCTGATTAAATTTATGCAATTTTCATTTTCAACTTTTTGACATTGCTACAAATTATCCAGCTTTTAGGTATTTCAAAGTGTAGGAGACAATGAGTGGTTTTATTCCCTCCTTGGCAATGTTCTTTTTTGTAATTTTGCTTGCGAATCTAATATAATATGTTGATAATAATAAGCTTCAGCGAGAGGGAATCTCAACTTTTAGAATAAGTATTCTAGAATGTATGTTATATAATTGTCAGATGAGATGAGGTATATCCCATATATTTTGCGTTTCCTTTGGCCATACAAGATACATTTACGGTAAATGGTGTACCTAGTAAAAACCATAACCATCATGGGTAAAATTTATAAGGATCATTACAAAGTCTATAAACATGCATACGTAGTGAAAGAAGAATATTTGGAGTTTCTCAGTTTGCTTACTCTTGTATAACTTTTGCTCTATCTGAATTTTTACTATTGAAGCGTCATTGAATTGTTAAGGCAGATTGTTTTGGTTGACAAGTGATTTTGCAGTCCGTAGTTTGGGACTTGGAAAAGCATGGGATCGTTGTGGTCAGATGTAATTTGAGACAATCAAGCAAGATAACATGCAAAAAGAAATGAAGGGCCAGGAAATAGTAGTTGACATTTAAGCTGACATATTCAAGGAATTTGAATTAGTGCACTTGAACCATTAAAATTTGAATGCACAGCCACATTGCATGAAGCTTGACAATTTTACTATCCTCGAGTGAGGTATTGCCTATTTACTTTGCATTATCTTTTACAATTGTAAGACGGGTAAAATAACGATCTGTTATTTCCTCTTTGTCCAGTGTTGAAACGATGAAGGGTAGTTGGAATTTCTCTATTTGTTTGCTCTTTTATAGTCTTTGTTATAAATGAAGTTACAATGTTCGAATCTCATTAATTTGTGAGGGAAGACTGTCCGCATAATAGGTGAATTCACATATCGTAGGATTATTTTATATAACTAATTAATAATTGTTTACTTTTGTTTTCATGTTTTTTCCTATTTAGTTTTCAAGTTCAAATAAAATTATAGTTATTCAATATCTCTCTTCTCAAAACAGTTAAACCAAATAGACTAAGAATATAACATATTGACAAACTTTTATAAATTAAAGATGTTTCATTCGGTAGAGTTGTCTTCATCATTTTCACGTATGCAATAACGCTCAAGTATTTATGTATTAAATTAAGGACAATATTTTCAAATTCACTCAGTGAATCAGTGGATCACACACTTGGAGACAGGGACAGGGGCATGCCTGACTCTTTAGAAAGTATACAAGTGTTGAAAGAGTGAAGTCTGGGGACAATGGTAAACGTGAGGAATGGCACCTCCGCCCTACTAAATATGTTCGCAAGCAAGGGACATGCCGAACACCTACCTTTCCAACTAAGTCCAAGGCGAGGACCTTTTAATTGACGATGCGTTCTGTCGTCAGCAAGCGATGGACGACAAGGCCCCTTTCCTTAGAGTCAAGTGGATGAACGCTGCTTTCCCTAAATATCGTGGGAAGGGAAGCGGACAGGTTTGAAACTCATTCGGTAATCTTCTCCTGAAGGTAGGCATTTCCCCAAGGCACTGATATGATGACTCTCTCAATTACACATGTTTTAGGGAGTTGAACGTCTTATTCTTATGAGTGGCCTATGTGAATATTGTCAAGAGCAAGGATTCCGGAAAGTCAAATTCTATATTGCAAGTGCAAGTCGACGTTGCTGATATGAAAGTGAAAGCTGGCCCTAAGCAGGATCCAAAGACGTTTAAGTCCAATTCCAATCTGGATATAAAAGTCAAGTTCAATCGTCGAAAGTGAGATCTCTTTTAGTACGGTCTTCTTTTCTTTTTTGAGTCAAGTTCTTATGACAGGAAATCGGGTTTTCTGAATATCTCTCTTCCGGCCGGCCTGGCCGGCCTGGACTATTAAGTAAGTTAGTTAGAGATCGAAATTGGACCTGAGAGAGACTAGACTTCTAGTAAGAGTAGGTGCTCCTTAAGTTGAGGAGAGTTGTTCACAAACAGTAGTTATGAGCTCTTTCTTGTTCCGGTTCAGAAGAGGCTGCGCACCTTCAGTTGCACTGGTGGATTGAATAACCTTTTTTTTTAGTGCCAACAATGTGCATATGTTCTTGGTTAATAAAAACACAAGTATAGGCTGGAAGACTATTACTATAAGTACGACAAAGGCCTTCAAAGAGAAATGAAAGGATTTTTTGAGCATTTTTTCACTTATCCAAGGAATCCCTTTCTTGACATTTGTATTTGAGAGAGAGAGCTATGCTTAGGTCAGTTCCTTCAGTCAAATTTTTTGGTAAGCCAAAAGTGAACTTTAGGTAGGTAAGTAGTCCCATATGAAAATCAGAAAACATTCATATCTGGCACTTGGGTAGGTCAATCTTAAGTGTTGAAAGCTACTGCCAAGGGAATCCCCCTCATCTAGAAAGGACAGGCAATTGCGACAGAATATGGCGATAGCGACAGACACAGTAACTGAAATAGATTTAAAGATTACTTCCGTAGAGGAGAGGGGAAGGTTGCTTAGATAGGGCGATAGCCCGGTTTTTATTGTTTATCCTTTCTTGCGCTTGTCTTGTATTGAGGTATACCGAAGCGATTCGTAAAAGTAGGTAACATAAGGGGAGGGATTGTTGTTTTTTATTACTGAGGACAAGCCGCTTTCATTTTCAACAATATAATGCCACACCAACCCTCTAAAGAGTAGGCGGTTCGTATCTTTCTATGACCCCTAAGAAGTAGGAGGATAGGCAGAGCAAAAGCTCTTGAAGTCTACCTGGGCGCGCTTCTTCATTCATCCATTTAGGACCGGCTAGGAACATGTGGATCCAGGGAACCTGGCTCGGGAACATCTTCTTACTAGTAGGAGCTAATCACAGTAAGAGAGTCCAATCTCTGAAATAGAGCTTAGTCTCTCCATAGTAGTCTACTAGTAGAAGGCTTTGGTTATGACTTGATCCAATAGAGTCACAACACCCTTCTATCTAAAAGAAATGGTGCTCGATGACAGGATCCAGATTCCACACTCTGTTGTGGGCTGGGGAGAGAGCTGCTCTGTGAAGTTGGGCATTTAGTGTTCTTATGGAGGAAGCATACTAGAAAGAGAATTGAAAGGGCCTTCAAAAAAGAGCGAGGGGGTGATGGGAAACCTTAGTCTATATGTTGCTCGTGAGCCGCCAAGTACCAGTCTCATAATAGTATTGGCGGAAAAGGATCGGTTCTTCACTTGATGATCATTTGCGAGTCGAACTTGCTCTCTTGCCATGCCTTTCACTCACTCGCATGAGTCGGACTCAATCACTCTTTGAGTTTGGAGGATCATTCGTTATTCACTCTCTTGCTATTACCCACAGGGAGAGCAGAAACCAAGATGCATATTATCCTATAGAAAGAGGCGAAGCGTAGCGATTCGTACTACCGGAAAAGTTTTGCTAACCGGCAGGCAATAGAATTAGCCGATAGGCACAGACAAGCGTAGCGAATCACATAGATAAGCCCCTACCTGCCAGCGAGCGGATGGATAGGGCGGGCGAAGCGCGAAGGGGATAGATGTCTGAGCGGTTAAAAGAGTCGGTCTTGAAAACCGAAGTATTTTTAGAATTACCGGGTGTTCGAATCCCTCTCTATCCGCGTGAACATAATATGTAATGTTGTTAAGAATGTAACTCCCGAAGGATCGACCACTATTCTAAATATAGTAAGGCGGAGAAATGTTGTTCAGTTGAGCGCCGGAGTGCGGAGGTTGTTCCCATCATTGAAGTCAAGGTGTGGCACTGAGCCTTCCGAATGAGAAAGAAGAAAAGTTCTTAGTTTCGTTGGAAAAATCAACGCAAATATCATATTGACTTTCTCTCGCCATACTTCTAAAGATAGATAGAAAGGGGAAAAGCTTGATTCTCATAAATTAGGCAATACACATGTGCAAACAAGAAAATCAAACTATCTTATTATTGATACTATATATTTATCCTTTCCCCTATAGATTTACCTTTCTTCAAAATAAAGATATAGCAACTAAAAGAAAGATAAATCGAATCGGAATAGGATAAAAAACGCACGAAGGATTAGAGAGAAAGGGGATTCTAAAAGCTAAAAGCCTAGAAAACTAGATTGTCCGACTCGAAGGTAGAAGTAAGATCTCTGTCTCCAGAGAAGGCATGAAGGTTTTATAAAAGTCTCCTCTCATTACTTATGAATAAAGTTCTTATGCTTAAGCTTTTACGAACTGAAAGATCTTCCCATTCTAAATAAGAATGAGAGTCTTTCAACTAGATGTGCTCCTTTGGATTGGTTTGAGAGAGAGAGTGTGAGATAGTTGGTCTAATAACTAGTCCAACTTCCTTGTATCTGAAAGCGATGATAGGATTTTAGGTCTAGTAAGGAGACTTTTTTGATAATTTACTTCAACGAATAGAGTGTTAGGCTAAGAATAATAGGTTGGGGTTGATCCCACCTTTGAAAGAGTGGTTTTGCTCTGTCAATACAGCTTATCGAGTTATTAAGCTGAACTGCCTTCTGTAAGGAGCTTGAATAGTTTGTTTACTCTAAAGTCTTATTACCGATGTGATGGATTGCTATTTGAAAACACTTTCAATTCAAAAAGACCTCCTTCCGGCTATACTCTAGTTGGACAGTCTTAGTTCAGTTTGAGAAGTCAAGGAGGCTCGAAGAGCTAACAGAGAGTCTTTCTATTTGAATGTCCGAAATCAAGTGGGATATTCAATTGAAAAGGCCCCTTAATATAGATAGGGTGTTAGCGCTGTTTTTTGAAATAAAGACGTTTAGGTTTGACTAATAAGATAGAAAGGGGCAAGCCAAAACTAACTCTACTGAGTTTGGCTTTCGAGGCTACCTACTTTAGGGCTTATGTAATATATAAATAAGAACCCTTTTAGGGCCTTTTTGTTTAAGGGATGCTCGCCTTTTGAATGGAAGGAAGTGGGAGAGCAGAGGTTATTTCGGTAAACCGATACATGAGTTGAGGCTCCCATTCCCCGCCTACCCTCCGAAAAAGTAAGGGCTCATAGGGAGTCAGAAGCAAGCAGAGTAAAAGGCGGGTAAAACTCACATAAGCAGAGGGGGAGACACATTCATGAAAAGCGAGAAGCCCTGTTGTGGGGGACAGACAACCTATGAATAGATCTTACTTATGCTTGCGGATAAGAACATATATTAGTCCGTATCGTGGGTCTATTTGTTACAAAAGGCGAACATCCCCTTTACAAAACATTAACATAGGTCCTCAGGCAGACATCGAAAAGGGGGCGAAAAGAGTCTATTTACCCTTACAATATTTCGGAATGTATCATGGCTCTATCTATTCATTAAAAAAAGAAAAAAGAGTTCTGCATCTCGGGTGAACAAATAGATGTGGGGAAGAGTGAGAGGGGGGGCTACGATCCCTCTCTCGTTGTTGTTCTCGGACCACCCATCCCTTCCTTCCCCTTTGCCCGGCCCGGTGAGATCATATTTCTAGAACGAAGTGAAGTGATAGGAAGAGAAGACTGCTGGCGGGAAATCCCTATACATGAAAGCCCCTTGTTAAGGTTAGGGGGAAAACAAAAGTGCGCTCCTGCGCACCAGCTGAAGAAAGGAGCTTTGGAAGCTTACCTTATTATTATATTAAAAGGGGAAAGGGTTCCAAACCTATCTAACAAAGAGCAGGAAGTAAAGCACCCGCCTCTAGGAGGGAAGGGGTTAGAGTGTGCCTGATTCATATGCAGTTTCCTCTCTAAAAGATGCCCAATCAAGAAGGATGTGCCACCATGCCCGATGGGCAAGAAGCTAGCGCAGTTAAGAAGGGTTATATTGGGTGATCGTATCCAAAACTTGAAAGACTTTTCGCGGAATCAGAATCATATTGGATTGAAGGTAAGGACAGCGAAGCTGGAATTCTATGGTTTAGATTCTTCCTAAGTGTTTAGGTCACTCCTCTTCTCTATGATTGGGGAAGTCTCCAATTCCCTTACTTCGATTTCCAATGACTCAATATAATGCTCATTTGACTGTCGCGTAGGTAAAGTGTTTACTGGTCCGCCGGGTGAGACCTCTTGTACTCCTTCTTTCGCTGATTAATAGACGGATGAGAATTCTCTCAAATCCTCGAATGAGAACTTCCCTTAAAGAAGGAATGAATCTAGGGAAGAAGTCGCAAGGATAGTTCCATTTCTCCGCTAGCCGGGGACATGACTTCCAGCTGATAAACCTGCTCTTTCTCCATTCGCTGAATCTAGAGATTTATACTTTTTAGAAACTGTATTCTTACTCTTCTTTGTATTTCCGCGGTCTTTCGCAAACTAAAGCAAATAAAGAGTCTTATTCTCCCTTTTAGTCAGCCGGAAGTAAGAAGATTGCTGCTCTAGCCCTAGCTTCTCTACGCGGATACGATCTTTTCTTACTGAACAGCTTCCCCATATCATGTTACAATTAGAGTTGCGGAGATAGAGAAGGCTCTTTCTCCTTTAATAGCAAAGGCCTTTTCACGAGCTGGGCTCGAACCTGCGCTACCCTGTCTAGGAGCGCATTCCGAAAATATAGTTGGAGATGAGTCTGTCGACGAGTGCTTGAACTAGGATTGTTTCAAAAGAGAAAGGGAATGAGTCTAAAAAGACAGGTCGAGAAGTGTTGCGAGCTCAAACGAATAGAGTTCAAGCCGAAAGTGTTTCAAAATAGAAAGAGAAAGGCTGGAATGAAGTAGCTCACCTAAAAGGAGGGGAACGAAGCACTCGACTGAGATTATTGGAAAAGAGTGGCAGGGCTCGAGGCACTTGCTAACGAGCAGGCGGGACAAGACTGACCGTAAAAGACGCTCTACTTGAAAGGCAATGGCTTTGAGGGTACTAACTGTGATATATGGGTAAGGAAATAAAAGAGTAGCTCAGGCTCTCGAGGCATACTAGCGGGGCTTGACTAGAATCATAGAAAGAAGCTGGCGAGAAAGATCCAAGTACAAGCATTGAGTCAAACTGATTCAGGTATAGCAAGATAGTTCTTGTCTCCTTCTTCTACCTACTTTCCTTTATAGGACTTCTAGTCTTGAAAAGATAATCTTTCTTAGTTTTCCACTACCTCACTCTTTTTTTTTTCCTATCTCAAGGGAGTTCAGTTCCCCGTGGATGAACAAGCAAAACTACAAGGCTACTTCCCCGCCTATAAATGTCGCATCATAGTATGCTTGCCGCAGCATGAGATGCCTATAGCATGATAAGATGGATGGCAGAAACCCATACGTACCAATTCGTCTCTTTAAAAGATGCGGGTCTATGATACTGTATGGCGACCGTATGGTGTAAATGCGGGTATGGCCTGGTGGTAGGCGTTAAGGATACCCGGTGCTAAGGTATTGATGCAAGGATGCAAAAATGACTCCATGTGTTTTTTTATTAACATAATATTCTACATTACAAATATATCCTAACACCCGAGATGGTGCTACCCTTCTTCCCTATCCGGAAACTAATCCAATGAAAGCGCAGAAAAGCCCAAAGACTGTACTGAGCCATTCGGTGACTTTCGCGGTCGCCCTCTCTAAAACAACTTGAATCTGAACTACTATTTGCGCTCACCTCACCAGAACCTAAATAAAAGAAAGTCAATAGGAGTCCTCTCAATTGCCGAGGGCTCACTTCCCTATATGCGCTTACGGAAGGGGGAGCTAATGCACAGGGAAGAAGCTTAGATAAAAGAATACGTTCTTGCATTGCTTTTTTTGTAGAAAGCTCGACCAGCGAGAGAAAGTGTTTGGCCCAAGCCAAAAAGAGGGTGACCCACTTTATTCGCCAAGCGATTTATCTTCGCTTCGCGGGAACAACAAAAACCACCATCTCGCTCTTTCCTTTCTTCGGTGCTACCTTTTTTTCCAAGGTATGGGTTTGGGGTGTATAATAACCTTTTTTTTTAGGATGCCCGGGAACAACTCCTAGGTCAATTAAGGAGAAAATGTTGGAACCTCATGGGCAAGGATAAGGTAATGGAATTTATAGAGAAATTCATAGACCTAAATAGGATAAAAGAATTGATAAGGGGAATAAATATGATGATAGAGATCATACTGAAAAACAGAAGAGTTCCGTACGGGTACAACTATTATTTGAACGAAGTGCAAGAAATGCGATCTTTGTTGTATAATAGAACAAACACTAATACCTTAATTGAATCGGTCAAGATCAAATCTGTTTATCAAAGTGCTTCTCCGATTGCTCAAGACATCTCTTTTCAACCGAGGAACAAAACAAGATCATTTCGTTTCTTTTAGTCAAATAGTGAAGGATATTCCATTAGTAATGAAAAAGGGGGTGGAGGGGATCCGTAGATGTTGTTCATCAGGTCGATTAGAAGGTGCAGAAATAGCTAGAACTGAATGCGGAAAGTATTGAAAAATATCTCGTAATGTATTTAACCAGAAAATAGATTATGCTCCTGCGGAAGTATCTACTCGTTACAGAATCTCAGGTGTCAAAGTGTGGATTTCATATAGTAAAAAAAGTGGGGACGTGCTATATCCGAAACGTACGAAATATAGTAAATATCGTAAAGGCAAATGTAGTAGGGGTTGTAAACCGGACGGTACACAACTTGGTTTTGGAATATATGGGACTAAAATTTGTAGAGCTGGTCGTCTTTCATATCGAGCCATTGAAGCAACGCGTCGTGCTATAATCTAACACTTCCATCGTGCTATGAGCGGACAATTCCTAAGAAATGCTAAGATATGGGTAAGAGTTCTCGCAGATATCCCTATTACCCGGAAACCTATAGAAGTAAGAATGGTTAGAGGAAAAGGAAATCCTACGGGATGGATTGCTCGTGTGTCCAGGGGACAAATCCTATTTGAAATGGATGGTGTGAGTTTGTCAAATGCTCGACAAGCCGCTACATTTGCGGCGCATAAACTATGTTCGTCAACCAAGTTTGTTCAGTGGTCGTAAGCTTATTAATCTGACCCAAATTGGTACACGCCAATTCCATTTCACCGGATTGAAAGAGCCATCAATCACTATGATCTCTTTCTTAGAAAAGAAATTGCGTAAATTCTGCCTTTTTTAATCCCATGCTTTCCATTGGTCAACAACCAACTAAATCTATACTTCTTCACTACTCCTACAGGGAAGGTGGAAGAAATTCAGTCTTTTTTTTTTTTTTTGTGGGGGGGGGGGGGAGCAGAGCAGTCAAAGAATGAACCAAACCAAATGATTGTTCTAGAATGGCTATTCCTCACAATTGATCCTTGTGATGCAACGGAACCATGGCAATTAGGATCTCAAGACGCAGCAACACCTCAACTCCCCGTTTTTGGCAAGCTATAGTTATTAAAGTCTCTCCACGGCGGGAATGGGAGATTATCGGTAAGCCAGATGCTTCGCAAACCCTATTCAACTTTAAGGCATTTTGTTGCACTTAAATCACCCTCGTAAAGAGGCGCACTCCGATACCATTGTTGTCCAAAGCTTTTATAGTAATGGCTGGATCTACTACTACCTCGTCTATTGAGTATAACAGAGCAAATGATGGTATAGCAATGAACATAGGGATGATACTAGGAAATATGGTCCGAAGAATCTCGATAGTAGTTCCATGAACAATCCTTTGCGGGATTGGATTATCTAATATAGAGGAAGATAGCGAAAACATTTGAGGCAAATAAAGTATTTTAGTAAGTGAAAATAGAAAATACTTGCATTTTCAAAGTATTAATTGAAATATTTCTAGCAAATGATATTTTTGGTTATATTTGAAAATAATTAAGATAACCAGTGCTTTACCATGTTTTTAAAGATTCATTTGCTACTTAATAAAAAATTATATACATTACAAGAGTATCATTTTACAAGTGGGAGTGTTTAATTAACACGGAGGAGATGAATTAATGCATTTAGATATAGATACTCGAAATCAGAGTATTTTTTAATTTAACATATGAAGTCAGGCTTAAGTGTATGTCAATATATTATACCGCAAAAAAATAATGACGGCAGTGTGATAACATTCTCATATTCTATCAAATAAAGGTCACAAACATAATGCATACTGTATTGATGTTAAAATGTCTATTTTCATGGATCCAATTAGTCAGACCCAATATAAATAAACATGTTTTTTATGTTAGATTAATAATCACAAAGCTTTACATGTTTTGAATGTACTGCTCGAAACCAAAAAAAGTAAAAATGTTTTTTACAATTCAAATTAGTACCATCAATGATTTTGAAGGAATTGTTAAGATGTCAATTCAAATGGTCATATGTTATTTCATTAAAATCAATAGATATGTAAGTTAATAGATGAAGTTTACCACCGCGCGAAGCGCGGTTAGTTTACCTAGTTAAATTAAAAAAGATTTTTTTTAAAAAAAAACAATTAATTAAAAGGTCTTTTCCGTTTCCCTACTACCCCTTACTTTTTGGACATTTTCACGCCTGAACAATTTTTTTTTATCTTCTCCCCAATTTACTAACATCGAAGAGTAGTGCTCGCTAGAGACCAACAACTGATGCATTGGAGACCAGCGCTCGCTAGAGACCACTGAATCATAGTGTCTTGGGAGAGACAAGTGGCGCTGTTGATGCACGCCACCATTGTTTCACAGTAAAGTGTGTGAGAGAGGTGACAGTGGCTAGTGGAGAGGAGAACGAGGTGGGTGAGGGTACATTCATGGCGGTGAAGAGGTTTTTCGACAAGATCTGGTGGTGCGGTGGCTTAGGTTGTTGTTTTTGTGGAGGTTGGAGGAGAAACAAAGTTGTGATGGTGTGCATCGGTGATGAAGATGGGTGAGCGAGAAAGTATATGTGATTTCGCCGACAAAAATAGCGATGGCGACGATGGCTTTCTTTGTCGATTTTGGTCGTGAAAATAGGGAGAATTGGATGTATGGAATTTCACTGTAAAATATGCCAAAATAAATTAAAATATTATTAATTTACATTACATTAAATAATTATGGTTAATAATTTTTAAAAATAGTTATGATAATTATGATACGACATTAATATATCTGACGTGGATACGACATGTCAATTACATAAAGGAGAGTGAGATACACACATAGTTGGAGGGACCTAAAAGTCTCATTTTAATTGAGTTTAAGGATCAAGATGGCCAGAGGTAAGTAGAAGGATACTTGAGAATACAAACTAATACAAGTACAAGGATTCACCAGATCATTACACCTAGTTTTTTTATGAGGTTTGGTTTAAGTAAATTTTGCTATAAGAGCCTTTTTGCTCATTAATATTTTTTGCTTCACTTGTAAAGGTTATGTGTTATGCTTATTTTCAGAAAAATTATCAGTAATATATCATGCCTCAATTTCCTCTAAGTAACAATATGCTTAAAACAAATATTTTATATATCATTGAATTTAAATTAAATCTACCTTTATTTTTGGAGAAACGGTTTAAATTCTTAGATAAATGTGCATATTGACGAATTTATGTAACAAATAAGTGAAAGGAGAGCATACAAATAGTATTGAACTCTTTCTCTATGCAGGAAGAGCAATATGTAAATGTCGATTGATGTTTGATTTAAAAACGACATAAAATTGCATTGCTAAATATTTTTTTTATAGATAGTGAATTTTGATGTCACTAACGACCAGACGAAGGATATTTTAAAGTTTACAGAAAGATCAGAGATTGTGATTGTTTTTCGTCAAAAGAACAATTGTTGTGAAAACAACAATTGAAGATTTACGCATGTATTTGAAAAATTATTAATCTATCAAACATTTTTTGAGTAAAAATCAATATGTATCTATTTTTATAAATGTATCTAATTAAGTGTGTATGTATCTAACAAAATATACGAACGTATATAAGAATTCATGAATATGATAAAGTGTACATGTTTATGAATTAAAAGACATATAATGTATCTAACTTTTATCACTGTATATGACTAAAGTATCTAACAAAATTTATGCTTATATCTAAGTAGAGTTCTTGTATATGAAAACACATCCGACACATTATTTAGTTTTTGATGTATCTAATTATGTATACATATATCTAAAAAAATATACACGTTTATCTGAATAAGACTTCGTGAATTTTATAATGTGTACATGTTTCTGACTTAAGAATCCAAAACTTTGTTGAGTTGCGAAAAATGAGAGCGAAGAATTATGATTATTTTGATCTTTTAGGAGTTGTGATATATCATATCTATTAAAGTTGTTACAAAGTGTGTTTTATTCTCTATTAATGACTTTCACTTATATCCTTTGATTAGACACACTCCTTATTAATGACTGTCACTTACATTTCTTAATTAGATACATTAATTGATATGTGTCATCCTTAAGATACATGTATATGAAATAGACATATATACGAATCCAAAATCCAACGTATGATAAGGAACATGATATTACAAAATAATGGTTCTAACTTCTAAGTAATAACTCTTAAAGAAATATAATATGTGCAAGTTAACCCTTTTTCTCTAGAACGAAGACAAATACTTCCTTGCATACCTATACTCTAAAATTTAATGTGCACAAAACTTAACTTTACTTAGTAGTAAATTACATACACTGAGAAGGAATCCAATGTTTAAATATCATCCTAGATATCACAAACAGCACATCATACAATTAAGCTTTACTGATGATCTGCTGTTGTTTAGTAGAGGATACACAACATCAAGCACTCTCATGTATGAGTGTTTCCAGCAGTTCTCAAATGTATCAGGCCTCAAAGCAAATCAGGACAAGAGTTGTGTTTACTTTGGAGGAGTGTCAGAAGATATACAACAATTAATTCTGCAACAAAGAGGTTTTTTAAAAGGACTTATCCCTTTTAGATACCTTGGAGTGCCTTTGAGTTCAAAGAAACTGTCAGTAGGGAAATGTCAACCTTTAATGGACATGGACTGTCAAGTTCTTATATTATGCAGGAAGGTTACAACTGGTTAATAGTGTTTTAAAAGCTACAAAAACTTTCTGCGCACAAATTTCCTGCTACCAAAACAAATCCTCAAAAGGATAGAGACTATATGTAAAAGGTTCCTATGGAATGGAGAGGTACAAGCTAAAGGAAAGACTCTTATAGAATGGGATACACTTTGTTGGACAAAACTTGCAGATGGACTCAATATTACTGATATATATGTGTGGAACAAAGCAGCTCTGCTGAAACACCTATGTGAATTAAGCAAGAAGAAATATAAATTATGGATTATTTGGGTACATACCTTCTACCTGGAAGGTAGGAGAACATGGGAGGTGAGAGCAAATCAGGCTTCTTGGATAGTGAGAAAAATCATGCAAGAAGGAAAGTGGCTGGAAGAAAAGGGCCTGCAGGTTGCAGAAAGTTTGGATGCAGAAGAATATAGTATTAAAGAAATGTATAAGAGGTCTGAGAGGGGAGTATATAAAAGTATCCTCGAAAAGAATGACATGCAATAAATCAAGGAAATCCAAAATGGATATTTGCATTGTACATGGCTATTCAGAGAAGATTATACGCCAGAGATAGATTGGGAAAATGGCGGATCACAAGTGAAGTAATATTGTCACGATCGAAATCTAGAGCTTAGACAAGACCGGCGTCGTTGACCTCTCAGAGGTCGCAGACAAGCCTACTTACGTCATTCTTACTTCATCTAGGTTAATTTTAGCGGAAAATTTGAAACTTTTTATTCAACTGACTTATTAAACATTCTCATTAATACATAATCGTTCACCATCAACCATATAATATTAAGATCATCAAATGAAAGAAATAGTATAATATAGTAATAAAGATGTACTTGCCAAAATGGCACCAATACAATGTCTGAATAAAACAGGAAAGAAACGCTAGTGGAACATGCTCCACTAGCTCAACTCTAAAACTAAGCTAGAATATAAATGGCAGCATCCTCGAAATGCATGAGGACCTACCAAGTCCGGATGAATGCTCGACGTCCGGATGGCTTCAGCGTCAACCTGTAGCTGTAGCGTCCACCTGTGCCTGCACCTAAAATTGTTAGTTGTATAGGGTTAGTATACACTTGTACTAAGTATGGGTATATGCAAGCACACACCAAGGACATGCATGAGAAAAGATAGCTCTTTCCTAACAACATGATTATGGAAAGTCAAGTCAATGGACTTGCCAAATTGAGATTAGAAAAGTTAGTGAACCTTCCAAATTTGGATTAGGAAAGTCAGTGATCTTTCCAAATTTGGATTAGGAACATCATGCCATGAGAGTAACATGCATCATCATAAGTATCATTTTTGCATACAGCACATAACATCTTACACATAGCACATATCATAGCACATAACATATAGCACATAGCTTCTTTCATATCATTCATTCATATGCCATGAGACCTTGGAATCATGGACTTGACATTAAGACTTTCCGAAATGAGGGCTCAACATAGGGGACCTCAACTAGGGAGTCTTCATTAGCAAACACAGAGTCTGCTTCATTCATCCATACGTACTTCTTTACATTCCGTTCATAGGTCAGTGTGAACAGCAGCTATACCTAGGGTGTAGTTTAAGACTTTCATCGGGTTTGCTGTGCAATGATCAAGAATAACCTAATGTCATTACCTCAGTCTAGCTCACCTCTTGATCATCCTATCCTAACACCTTTGGTATCATTCATTTCATTATGTGCTTCATTTGAGGCTGGCCTCATTCATTCATTGGGATCTTTAACTTTAACCGACATAGATCATGTGCGCATCATGAAATCCAGTGTCTCCCCCACACCGAAAAGAGGTGGAATCACCTGCCATAGTGACCCAAAAACATGCTAGCGTACATAGGAATTTAACCCCGCCAGATCCCTATATTGGCAGTATAGGTTCGAAGACCAGGAGATATAAGGAGACCCATACCCGGCAAGTCGGACAGTCTCATCTCATGAGAGTTACGTGAACCTCCACCCTTCCCTAAATAAGGCATCACCGCTCATAGCTAGTCTATCAGTGCTCAGTATAAAGTTCCATTACATTCAACTCATACGTCATGGAAGCTGGCTTCTAGTATGAGGACATTATAGCTCATTAGATGATTTCTCATCTCATCATTAGTATTAAGTGTGTTAATCTCAATACTTTCATTAGAGTGTTCATAGAGACTGGTCTCTTCATTAACTTTACACTCTCATAGGTGAGTACGTTTTGGTAACATATACTTAGGCTCATTTGAGATTGTTCTCATCTTTTACATTAACCTCATATCATGTTGTCACCACATTCATTAACATTAGCACATTTGCTCTTCATAATTACTCACCCCATTGTACGTGAATGTTCATTTCATCATATGTCAATATACTTGGCCATTTGTGTGTTTCACACTCTTACTTAACCCTTCTAGGGTTTCGTCATTTTATTACATAATAATCATTTTCATCGTATGCCAATGCACTAGGCCATTTAGTATGTTTTAAACTCATACTTAACCCTTCTAGGGTTACATCATTTCATTACATACACCTTAGGTTCACTTCTTTAAAACGTATGCTAGACTTATGAGTCTATACACACAAGCCATGAGGCTTCATTCATAATTCGTTAAGTGATTCATACATTCCTAAGATTATGTAGTACAAGACTTATGTATCTTGTATATATGCCAAGATATTGATTTCGATCTAAGTAGGTGGCATTATTCTTGGATATTTTGCTCACGTATGACTTATGTATCAATATGGAAGCTTGGGCAAGGAAAACCCAAGTTCGAATCCCTTGGATAACATTTACATTTTTCATTGATTTTATTTTTAATCTCCATGGCATTGGGATTCTAGATTTAACCCCAACATTAACATTGTATCATTAATTTTCTACTTGGTTTTCCTCTTAAGTTGGCAGAAGGGTTGTGGGTTCGAACCCCCACAACCCCTTTTTATTTTTCCTTAAAGTCTCCTTGTCCCATTTCGCCCAAACCAACCCCCACAGCCTCTTTTATTTTTGTTATTTATTTCACTAGGGAATTGGGAGGTTGTGGGTTCGAACCCCCACAGCCTCCAAATTTTAATCATAAATTCGCTAGGTTGTGAGGTTGTGGGTTCGAACCCCCATAGACTCCTATTTTTATTTTTAATTAAACTCCCTAGGCTAGGCGTTTGGCAGTGAGGTTATGGGATCGAGCCCCCACAGCCTCACTTTATTTTCTTAATTATTTCGCTCCTCTCCATTTCCAGCCTTGAGGTTGTGGGTTCGATTGCCACGCCTCACATCTTCTTTTTCTTTAATTTTCTCTTCTCTAATTCGCAGCCTGGAGGTCGTGGGTTCGATTCCCACGCCTCCCATGTATTTTTTAAATATATTGTTCTCTCCTTTCTCCTCCAGTAACCGAGTTTGATTCCCCCAGCCCCATTTTCATTTCCTTTTTGCGAATTTACAGTAGCCAAGCGGGTTCGATTCCCCTTAACCCCCTTCATGTTTTTAGCCTCCTTAACATGTGAGGTCTTGGGTTCAATTCCCATTGACCTCACTTATTTTATTTTCATTTTAAAAACCCAGATTCTTAGCCTTAGTTTTGACCGAAACTAGAGTACACCAATCATGAAATTTAATCCCAACTTTAGCTTCCTTTCATCAACCTTTTCATGTTAGTTTCTTAGGGCATTTCTCCAAGCATTTAGTGTATAGTTAGGTGTAGTTTAGGGGTTACATTAGTCAAGCATTTTCACCCAAAATCAGTAACCTCACACCCCATATGAACATCACATTGTGTACAACTTTAGCACATAAAATACAAGGATTAACATGCCTTTACACATCTCCAAACAGTGACTAAGTTCACTGCCACACGTTGCACACACACACATCACTTTTACATATGATTTCAATCAACATAATCAATATTCACAAAATTTCGAACATGCATACTTAAACATAAACATCACAAAAACATATTTCGTCACTACTTTGTACTAGCAAACATACCCAACCTAAAATTCAATGGGAGCTAGTGACAGGGACATGCAACGGGGAACAATCCTAATTTTCGGAATGATTATCTTGAATCTTAAGGTGTCTCTTGGGAAAGGGACCAAGAGAGAAGAAACCCATACCTTATTTGATTGTTCAAACGTTGAAGTTGCAGCCCAAAACCCTCTCCAAAATCAGTCCAAGCTTCCTCAACATCCACACCACTAGACGGACAACTTCTCTTTGCCTTAACGTTTTTGGTTACTTTATTTTTCTTATAATTTCATGTGAGTTCTTCAAATATGAATAACTCTTAATATAATTTCAGTTGTTGTTGTTGTGTAGGCAGAGAGTAACGTGAAAGAGGTGATGAAACGTGAGAGAGAGATCGTGAGAGAGTGAAACGTGTGAAGTTGTTTAAGCTTAGATAATGACTTAGTCAATTTAGGACTCTCCTTAATATTTAAAATCTGATTTTTCTTTTTCTTAAATCAACTAATAAATATTAATTAATTAAATTAATTTATCAATCTTAAATAAAAACAATTTAAATCATTGCTTCCACCTAGGTTCGAACCCGGGTGGAGCAAGACTCCACTTCAAGAGCTCAATTTCGGCTCTCTCTCCACAAATTGCCCCTCCATCTTATTAAATAATAAATTAATTATATATTTAGGGTAATTACGATATTACCCTTAGCCTGGTAAAAGACCATTTTACCCCTAGACCCTCAAAACTTAAGATTTCTTCTTTTTAAGTCCGGTAAAGACTCCTTCGATTAAATCTTCGTTTTCGAGAACCTTACTTGGTTGGTTCCAACCTTTCCAAGTTCAACTAACTCCCCAAGTTTGTTGGCTTGGCCGTAGTAAGGGTTCGGAGGTCTGGTTCTACGCGTATCAATCCGTGTGAACCTTGGTCTAATCGCAAGCATTCTTGACACCTTAATCATTTATCTTATTCATTTTTAGGGTTGTTACAAATATGTCCACTCTGCAAGGAAGAAATTGAATCACACCAGCATCTATTCTTCTCCTGTCGACTCTGAAAAGGGATATGACAAAAGATTCTACACTGGTTAGCAATAAATAGAGGCAGCAATGGATGGAATGAGGAACTGACATGGGCGATAGTGCATGTGTCAAACAAAACTATACAAGCAGACGTATATAGAATAACTCTTGCAACAACAATATACTACATTTGGCAAGAGAGGAACTACAGGATTTTTAAAAAAAAGGAGAGGAGCATGGAGTTGATCACTAGAACAATCATACACGACATACATTGTAGAGCTAATATGCTACCTAGATTTATATGTTTTATGCAAAAGCTTAACTAATATCCTTAGAATAGAACTGCAAGAAATTTTATTTGAAGTAGCTGGGCTCTGAGAGTGGAAGATGTCCACATCAGAGTATCCAAACCTTGTACATATTGAAAAATCTGGTAATAAAACATTACAGTTACCAAAAAATAAATATAAAAAATTACATGCACTATAGCATTTTAATATGGACATAACTTATTTCTACAAGGAAACATTATTCTCTATTTATTGATTCGAAAAGAATAAAGAGCCCTTTAAATAAGGGAATAATTTATACAAGTTAAAATTTTAATTGACTTTGAAGTTCTTGATTTAGGATTTTCGATATAATTCAATTAAAGAAAAATTTAATAATAAAAAAATAAATTTGAGGAAATACTAAAATTATTTTTTTCTATTATAGGATCATTTAATGAAGGCCAAAAAATTTAATCAATATTGATTTGATTCTTAGCTCGATATGTTGTGATTTGAAGCTTTAGTAAACAATATTGACTATGTATTATTTGTTTTATAATTTTCTAGTATGTATGTTGCATGTTGGATTCTAACTTTGTTTTTGTGTTTTTTTGTTTCATAGTTTTTGGGAAATTGATTTATGTGTTTTACTTTTCATCTTTTGTAGCCATGATGATATGTGTTGAGGCTACTGTTTTGTCTGAAAATATGACGAGGATCGAAGTATTAGTAAATGTCTGTATTTAGTTAATCAATATTACTTGACCTTTTAACTGCTATATATTTTTAGTATTATACTCACATATAGGGTTAGACTTTCTCTGGTATATACCATATACCCATATATATTGTATAAAAAAATTTAAAAAATTATACCACGGTGTGAAATATAATGACACTTCACATGTCTTTTCATACTTTTTTTCTATTTGATATTTATAAAATAAATATCGAAATTTCATATGCCACATCAAAATTTTATGTAATATATTATCACGATCCAAGCCTACACCTTGGACGTAGCCAACATTTTTAGAACCGTTGCTAGTCCCCAAGCGAACCCTCATCTTGGCTAACTACAAGAGAAACGACTTAAAAACAAAGTTTTTTAACATTTAAACTGAAATCAAATACCCAACTCAAACTGTTTGTAAAATACTCAATAACTTAAGTATATTAGTTTACAAAAACATCTAAAGGAAAAATGACTCCTCAACTCTATCTATCTATGAATCCTCTACTATTTAAGATAGATGTCGGAACAAGATCCCCCACGCCTCAAAACAACTAGATTGAAAGCAAATGTGAAGTCCTCCGGAATGCAAGGAGGCTCATCAAAACTATCTCGAGTGGAGAGTGATTTCAACGGAGCACCAGTTAATTATTCTGAACACCTGTATTTGCATTGTACACCCTAGTCTTAGAAAGAAAGAACTAAATTGGAAAGAGCTAAATTGAGAATTTGTTCAAGCTACTCTTAAATTGTGAGTTTTGAGAAAACTTCAAATGACCATAACTTTAAGCACATGATGAGTTAGGTGGCCCATGAGATATCAAATATGATGTTGTTGAACTACTACTTTCTATCTATCTATGAAGCCTATACTAACTAATATGGATATCGGGAAAAGACCCACGTCATCCTAGTAAAGAAAATAAAATGATAAAACATAAATGAGGGATCCATCAGAAGGAAGGAGGCTCAACAAATAACTCTGAAACTCAACTAGATCAACGAAACGGTGGTTGATGATCCTCGTTACCTATATCTGAATCATGAAACATACAGACGAAATGGTGTAAGTACATAAAATATACGAGTATGCAAGAAAAAAGTCTAAAACACGACATAAGCTTAAACTGGATCTGAAGAAACAACTTACATCATCTCAACTAAACTCAACCTCAACTCAATCTCATCCATTTCAATATAAAAGTAATAACAATAATGTGATATAAAGAAAAGGTATTAAAGTACTAGAGAACAACTCAATGTATTAGAAAATACAATATAATTATATTTGAATGTAAAAATATAAAATAAACTCGGTTTTGGAGATTCCCTAATCGACAACAATTATTATGAGCTCTATGATGATACAACGTCTCAACTAAGTCGATCCACTAATACTTAAAAAGAAATAAGGAATAATCTAAGAGGTATCACGTTTTCTACCCACATTGGCTACATAGTTTATGGGGGCAGTGGGTTTTTTGAACTTTTCCCCATATCGATGCTCAATACTACTCCCAAAATATAACTTAGCTCACATGTTTCAAAAAAACATTTCGTCTTCCTCAATTTTTAGATTATTACTCAAAATATTTCACTTAGAAGAGATAGTACTCAAAACTCCTCATAAACTCTTTTGGAAATCGATGTTTACACTTTTCTTAAATGTAAAAACATTTACTCTTAGGAATACTTAATTCCCATATATTCATTTTAAAAAATTAAAATCAACTTTATTATTCCTCAACTCAAGTAATCGAGTCTTAAAACAAGTTTAAAAAGATTGTAAAAAACATCTCAAAAGACTCTCACAAACATTACTCTTAACTCTATCTAGAATTTGAATTATGAATTCAAGAGGTATGATCTATGATATGAAGGATCTCGTGATGATTAAATGTGTTTTAGATAGTTAATCATAAGAAACGAGCAAAATACACTATTGGCATATCTCCCTCACCTGAACGCAATATTAGCAAACTCAGTGGTGTTAGAAAGAGGATTCCAAGACCTTTCATTTAATATCTTATTGGCCTCCTAACTCATAATGTGCTGAATATTTTGGCCATTTAAAGTTGACATAAAACTCACAACTTAAGCATAACTTGTAAAATTTCAAATTTGGCTCTTTCCAAATTAGTTCATGAGAGAGTGCTCTAAGCACATGCAAAATAATGGTAATGGGGCAATCAAGCCTAAACTTCTTTAGCGGCTCTGGTAGACAAAGATGCACCTATAGGAGCTACTTCAAGGACATGCAGAGGAGTAAACCATTTAGATGCTATCACCAGTCTCCAAGAGCAAGATGATTCACCTGATCTTGTCACTGGTATTATCAAAGTCTTTACTTTTGATGTAGATTTATTGTTTGATATAGGTGCGAGTCTATCTTTTATGACTCCGTATGTTTCTATGGGTTTGATATTCTTCTCGAGCAACTTCTTGAGCCCTTTAGTGTTTCCACACCTATTGTTGAGTCTATTCTAGCTGAGAGACTTTATCATGATTGTACCATCTCTATCAATCACAAGGACACCATGGCTGACTTAGTCAAGTTAGACATGGTGGACTTTGATGTTATTCTAGGTATGGACTGACTTCATGCTTTTTATGCTTCAGCTGATTATAGATCTCGAGCAATTAAGTTCCAATTTCCTAATGAGATAATTATAGAGTGGATGAGTAGTTCAGTAGTGCCTAAGGGTCGGTTTATTTCATACCTTAAGGACAAAAAGTTAGTTTCCAAGGGGTGCATCTATCACTTTGTCCGAGTTAATGAGTCTAGTGATGAAACTCCACCTATTTAGTCTAATGAGTCCCTCCCGAGAGAGAAAATAGACTTCGGCATAGATATTCTTCCTGATACTCGACGTATGTCCATTCCACCTATAGAATGACTCCATTTGAGTTGAAAGAGTTAAAAGAGAAGTTGAAATTCCATCTTGATAAAGGTTTAATTCAACCAAATGTCTCATCTTGGGGCGCTCTGGTCTTATTTGTGAGGAAGAAAGATGATTTCCTAGGATGTGTATTAATTACCGCCAATTGAACAAGGTTACTATAGAGAATTATTATCCCCTTTATATAATTGACGATCTTATAGATCAACTTTAGGGTACTATTTTCTATTCAATGATAGACATCAGATCGACTATTATCAATTGAGAGTAAGAGAAAGTGACATCCCGAAGACAATAATCAAGTCCTGCTATGGTCATTTTGAGTTTCTAGTTATGTCCTTTGGTTTGATTCATGCTCCCACAACATTCATGGACCTTTTCAACATTATGTTTAAACCATATCTTGATATGTTTGTTATCGTGTTTATTGATGACATTTTAATTTATTCAAGGAATGAGAAAGATCATGCTAGTCGTCTCAGAGTAGTTCTCCAAACTCTCAAAGATAGAGATCTGTGTGTCAAAGTTTCCAAGTGTAAGTTTTGGATTGAGTTAGTGGAATTCTTAGACCACATTATTTTTGGTCAAGGGTTCGATCTGCCACTCAGAAGATTGGAGCAGTGCATAACAAGCCCAAACACACATCTCCTACTGATATAAGAAGTTTCTTGGGAATGGCTGGTTATTATAGAAGGTTTGTCAAGAGGTTCTCATCTATTTCATCCCCATTAACAAAGTTGACTTAGAAGACGGTGAAATTTGAACAGTCTAAAGCTTTTGATAAAACCCTTTAAGAATTGAAAATGCTATTGACTACTTTTAGTGTTGACCTTATCGGAGGGTAGACAAGGCTTTGTTGTGTATTGTGATGTGTCCAGAATTATAATGGGTTCTGTATTGATGCAGAATGGTAAAGTTATAGCTTATGCCTCTATGCAACTTCATATTCAAGAAAAGAATTACCCAACTCATGATCTCGAGTTGGATGTAGTAGTGTTTGCTTTGAAAATATGGCGTCACTATCTCTACGGTGTTCATAATGATGTGTTAACAAATCCCAAGAGTCTTTAGTATGTGTTTATTAAAGATTTTAATCTTATATAGAGGGGTGGGGGGTTAGAGTTACTCAAGGATTATGACATCAGTATTTTATTTTTGATGGTTTGACCTAGTTTTCTATGTGTAGTAAAACCCATGTTGAGAAAGGCAAGAGAAATTAGGTAAAGTTGTGCACAAACTTGTACGATTGGGAGTAAGGTTAATGGATTCTAATGAATGTGGAGTGGTGGTGATGAATGGGGCTAAATCAACACTTGTATCTGAAGTGAAGGAGAAAAAAGACCAAGACTATGTATTTCTTTAATTGAAGGAAAATGTTCATAAGCAAAAAGTGATGGCTTCTGAACAAAGGTGAGATGGGGTGTTGAGGTATCAAGGTAGATTTTGTGTACCAAAGATAGATGAAATCCAAGATAGGACAAGGGAGGAAGCTCATAGCTCCGGATATTTGATCCATTCTGGTTCGACAAAGATGTACCGTGATGACAGAAGTCTATTGGTGATACACTCCAGAAGTCTAAGCGCCCGAATTGCCAACAAGTCAAGGCAGATCAGTCATACACTCAATTTACACCTCACTAAAGAAGTATAAATGGTCGTAATCAAGTAGAGAACCCAACTAGTAGGTTTAGGTGATACCACGAGGAAAATGGTTTAGACTTAACTTCAATTAACAATCACGTCTATTTAGCCAAGGTCTTTCCCAAAGCAAGTAATTAAAGGTGTTTTTTTTTATGAAACAAGTTTCTTAAAAAATTCTAAGCTAACAGGTAAACAAAAGTAAATATTGAGTTTTTATCAAGTTGTGAGACTAACTAGGGTATATGTGTTCCACACAGGTTCATAACATCATATTCCTAGCAATATCAATTCTTCCCTAGTGTAGTGTTTCACCCCGTACCTTGGTTCGTCTTCGTGTGTATAAGCTACTAACCCTTACCTTTACCTCATATTAGACATCATAATCGATGTATGACTTAGTTATTACTTCTCACCAATCGACACTAGCCTATTAGATAGTATCACACTAAATCTATTTTGATAATTCTTTTCTTATTCCTGCCTCCTTGGTCCAGCAAGTAGCAACAAGGCCAGTTCTAATGCATGCACTTGTTAAAAAGCCTTCTAAGCGAAAGAATTATCAATACATGCAAGAACCTATTTGAGAATTTCAAATTTGCTAGGTTTATTTTGTTAATTACCCATGGTTCACACAACCCTAGTTGTGGATTTAGTTGCTCACAGGTAGTTGGTTAGTGTAGATGGGGTATGGGACTTCACCTATGCATTGCAGAAGTGGATCTTGAAGTAAGTCCTAGGAAGGTGTTCTAATGCATGTGTCTATGTATTTGTTTCTTATGCATGACTTTGAAGTCTTGACTATATGATGAGATCTTTCCTCATGTGTATGATGTTGGTCTTATTTACTATGTGAATAAAGGTCCTACTTGGGTTACAAGTAGTTGAATATAGTATTATGTTTGAAGTGTGAAGTACATTTTTTGATGCTTATGGTCTTATAATAGGTTTACTAAGCATGTGTAAGGTTATGGGGCTTCACATGTACATTGCACTAGTAAACTTAGGATAGGATTGTGAGTAAGGTCATTGACTATGGTTCACTGTAATGCCTTTAGGGTCTTGGACTTAAAGGTGTTTTGTGGTGTGCTATACTTCTATGATGGTATGTGCTGACTTATGTAGGTTGCATGTATGCTTTTTTGTGTCCTTAAGGTGATGCATTGCACCAATTATCAGTAGAGGGGTACTTGGAAAGTTAAGAAATTAAAAGAAAGGAAGCTTACTGTAAAGTGCAAATAGGTTACTGTAAAGTGACCCCAAATGTGACTTAAATTCTATGTGTGATTTTATATGATTGATTACCATTGAATATGCTTATATGAAGAATGTGAATTGTATAAATGCTATTGTATCAATGTTTATGAAGATTTCTCAAAAAGGCATAAAGTATGATTTCATGAAAAATGTCCCTTTTAAATGCATGGTTGTCATACTTAGTGCATTCTTATACTAACTCCATTCTTCACTACTTTTACACAAAGTGTAGGTTATGGATGCTTAAAAGGATGTCGCTATGATTGAGGAGCTTGTTATGTGTTTCCCAAGCTCAAGCAAATGGGTCCTTAAGATTCAAGGATGTCCTATGTCAAGTTATGTTTTAAGTCTTGTAAGTATATACTTATGATTATGTTGTAAGGGCCGTGTCCCTAATATACTCTAATGATGTTGAGTCTAAGATGGAAAAAAGAGACTAGAGTCTTTAACTATGTATTATGATATTTCTTATATAAATGAAGTGATATTCTAGCATCTGAAGTGCTAAGAAAATTTTAAATTTTCCGCTAAATTTACCTATGAGAATGCGATGAATGATAAATATGGGATTTTATAATACCTCCGAGAGGTCAAGTACGCCATGTTACTTCCAGGGGGTGCTCTACGGATGTGACATTAGAATTCCGTTCTAAATAGTGACAGTTTAAGACATTTTTGAGTATTAAAAAAAACAAGTTTAACTTGTCACACCAAAGTGTAAAATATCAAAAAGGAGGTTTTTGTCACAAGTAGTAAAATTAGAAAAAAAACAAAGGAGAAAATAAATATAGGGGAAAGTTCTTAGTGTGTGACCGCAATATATGCTGACACAAACTAATGGGTACATGCTTTCGATAGGAAAATTCACAAGAAAATGGTGACTAGGCTAACCTTTAGGTGAAAGTAAATTTCCTCTCAGGCAACCTACCCCATATCAAATGGGTTCCTCTCGGACACGCACTCGTCTAAACAAATCATCCTACGCCTTACCCACACTATAACCATTCCATAGAGGGTGCTTGGATATGGGACTAAGGCTCACCCTCTCGGGCTGAACCTCATGTCGACCAACTCCTTAGGCCATCAGTCTAGTGGTCTTTGTTTTGCGACCTCCCATGGGTGATTTTGTATTTGCAACTACAAAACCATTAAAATTAGACCACAACCATGCGGTGAAATCACCATTAAAATGAATCTAATCATATCAGAAAGCAAGACCCGACCATAATATCAACACATATTTGCTAAATCATACCCCAAAATTGGAGTTTTTAGCCACACATAAAGTACTATTCAAATATACTTAAAATGATAAAGGAATCAAGTGGGTATAATACATTAAACCTTAAAAGTAACAAAGGAAGGTAAATACAGAAGACCCACTTCCAAGATTGGAAGAACTTCATTATTCAAGTTTCCCCAAAAACCATTTCCAAACATCAGAGAAAAATACTTAAAACTTAAAAATAATAGTAGAAAAATATAATAATGTTCACTCTCTTAATTTATATGTCTAAATAATAAAAGAATTAAGTATATATAGACTTCAGATTTAGTGTTGGTGGATTCATTTGGCCTTTAGTCATGAATCGCCGAGTGATTTGACGATTCGCCCTTTCTCTGGTTCGTCGCAGTTTGTGCCTTTCCTTTGTATCCATGCATGATGTAACATTGGGCGGAATAACTCTACTTCGTTGAACTATTGGGTGAAGCACAGAATGGTCCGTTTCATGGCCTTTTGATTCACTTCCTTTAGGCTTACTTGTTATAACAAAAGGCAGAACATTGTTGTACGGCATATCACCAAGTCTGTTTGGTGATGTGCACTTCGCATCTTCAGCTCTTTTCTTCATTTTTCTCCTAAGTGTCCATGGTTATACCAAATCTTCAAATACCTAAAACTTAGAATTATTTATTAGATATCCACATATAATACACAATCGAGGACACTATTTTTATTAAAACAAGGCCCTAGATGAGTCCAATTTGAGAACTCATCATTTTCACATTTACGATGAGAGGAAATTGAGATTTTCAAAAGATTTTTAATCAAGAAAAGAATTTGATATTTCCAAATAATCCATGGGGCTAGTCTTTCCGTAAAGAGGAAACTATGGTTTCCAAGAGAGCTAAGCTAAGTTTTGAGTAATTATCTCTAACCAAAGAGAGAGTTTTGTTTTAACAAACTAATGAGCTAAAGTATAATTTAGGAGTAGTATTGACCACCGATATGGGGACGAGCTCGAGTTTAGATGATTCAACGTCTCCATAAACCATGTATCCATCATGGGTAGTAAAGGATCATACTTTTTAGATGACTCCTTAAGATGCTTTTTAGCATAGGCTAGTGAATACACTTAGTTAAGTTAGTTCCTATAGTGATGACAATGTATATGATGGTCCTTCGCAGCATGAGGTAAAGTGTTGTATCACCACTTAGGCTTATAAAGGTGGTTTTCGATTAGAAATTCTACCACGGAATTTATATTACTTTATTATATAAGTAAATTTGATTTTTTTGTCGCATTTTATTTAATGAACTAAGTTGTTCTTAATATTTTATAAATATTTCTATATATTGCATGCATATTCTTGCTTTTTATTGAGTTGAGTATCCATAGTTGAGTACCTAGTCGAATATCAAATCTTTGAGTTGACTATCTAATCTTTTAGTCGAGCATCTAATCTCTCAGTTGAGTATCTTATCTTTTAGTACTTTTTAGTAGAGTAAGTTGAGTAGTTTTGAGTATTTCTTGATTTGAGTAAGTTTAAAAAGAGGTAAGTATGTTCCCATTTTTATCGAGTTCAAGGTTATGTTATGCTTTATAATTCCCCTTACATGCTCGTACATTCCACGTACTAAGCCATTTGCCCTACATCTTCTCATGATGCAGTCACATGTATTTAGGATCATCAACTGGAGCTTGATTGATACACCCGAGAGTTTGAGTTAGCTATGGTGATCCTCTTTACTTCCAGAGGATTTCATTTACTTTTAAGTTTACTCAGGATCTCATGGGTCTTGTCCCGACTTCCATCTTTATCAGTTAGAGAGTTCATACATAGTCAATATTGTTGAGATGTCTGTATGATTTATTTATCTTATTAAATGTTTTAAAGACTTAAGTTGCCTGTTTATGGCGAGTTCAATATATTTTTTTATTCATAGTTAATCTTTTTAAGTTAAAGATTTGTATTTGAGTTATTGATTTTATATTCAGTTTTAATCTTTTTCTTGCTTATGTTAGTCTTGCGCTTGTAGTCATCCATGATGAGGGTTCGCTTTGGGACATGCTAAGGTTCATGAGTGTAGGCCACATCCATGGTGCATACTTTGGTCTCCAACATTTCATATACATGTGCACAATTTACTGCACAGTTTTGGAAATCCTTTAAAAAAAATTGGGTTCAAAAGTGAACTTAGGTACTATCTTTCATCCACAGACAGATGGGCAGGCAGAGTGCACTATTCAGATCCTAGAGGATATGTTTAGGTCATGTGTGATTGACTTCAAAGGTAATTGGCGTGATAACCTACCTCTAATTGAGTTTGCGTATTACAATACTTACAATTCTAGCATCAAAATGGCTCCATATGAAACTTTTTGTGGGAGAATATGCAGATCCTCTATTGGATGGTTTGAAGTTGGTGAAACAGGGTTGATAGCATAGAATCTAGTTAATCAAGTCATGGAGAAGGTGAAGCTCATTAAAGAGTGGTTTAAAACAACATAGAGTCATCATAAATTAAACACTGATGAAGAGAGTTAGAGTCCGAAGTAGAGGATTGGGCTTATTAGAAAGTTTCACCTATGAAGGATGTTATGAGGTTTACTAAGAAGGGGAAACTTAGTCCCCGGTTTATTGGACCTTATAGAATATCCAAGAGAATTTTCAATGTAGGTTATGAGTTGGAGCTACCATTAGAATTAGCAATGGTTCATCCGGTATTTCATGTCTCCATATTGAAGAAGTGTGTCGGGGATCCTTATTTGATCTTACCAGCTGAAACTATTGGGATCAAAGATAACTTCTCTTATGAGGAGATTACTGTGAAAATTCTAAAAATCACCAAGTTCGCAAGTAGAGAACAAAGGAAGTGGCGTCAGTCAAAGTCCATTGGAGGAACTAAGTTGTTGAAGAAGCTAGTTGGGAAGATGAAGAAGATATGAAGAAGAGATATCCACATCTCTTTTGATCCGGAGAAAATGCAGATAAGGTACTAATTTATTCTTAGTACTATTTAAGTTATGAATAAGCATGTTGTTGTTAACTTTGCTTGTTGGGTCTTTGAACTTGATGTTACTACCCTTAGTCCAGTAAGAATAACTTCATTCGAGGAAGAATATTTTCGAGGTGGAGATATTGTAACATCTCGCATCTAGAAAGAACTAGAAAGGAGTTTAAAATCAGGAAATACTTATTTATTGGAAGTATAAGTAAATCTGGAAATTTTTAAGTAAGTTAAAAAGTGTGTGTTTGGTCAACTCCAAACGGCTATAAATCCTAGATCAGGATGAGTTAGGAGTAGTTCTAGATATGGTTGGAAATCCCTTGGGATTATCTTTCCAACGCCGCCAAGTTTGCAAGATTCCAAGTTCGTATGAGTGAGTTATGCGCTTTGGAAATTGGGCTGTCGAAATAATAGAAGTCCAAATCAAAATTTTAAGGGGTAGTTTGGTATTTTCTTACATTATTTATTTATTTCGTTTTTGGTAATTAATTTAGTGAATTAGATCAGTTTGTACTTTCAACAAAAGAGTTAGTGTTATGAGAGAAGAGTAGAAAGGAGAAGGGCATTCAAGGTTCGTCAAGATCCTCGAAGTTAACTTGTGGATTTCGTCGGGGGTGATTCCTAAAAAGTTATGTGGGTCTCTCATAACCTTGGGTTTGTTCACCCACGTGCCATGAATGTTTGATTAAGTGTAATCTAGTTTTAAAACTATTGGATTTTGAATGTTCTTGTTGGTAGTTCTTGCATTGTTTTTGTTCTTGAATATGAGTTGAGATTTATGGATTTTCTTGAGGTAGAAAGTGTTGTTTCATGAGCTCATTGGGTCAGATCCTTGTTTATATTATATGGGTACATGAAATATAAGTGAACTTGAGAAAATAAATCGAATTAACATGATTTAAGGTTAGAAAATGAGAGGAAAGTTTGTCATGCGTCACGTGGGAAAGTCAAATGGGACCTCTGAACTTTGTGGCCGGCACAGCACACCCTTGATGCGTCGGAATCGGTATTTTCACCCAGCTTTCGTAATTTAGTCCATCTAAGTCTTTCTAAACTTTTACAACACTTCCTAATGATTCTAACTATTCTAATTGCCTTCTAAACATATAGAAATCATCCAAAAACATGAATTTCAACCTTGAATAACTTCAAATTCAAGGATAGTTAAGAGCCAAGTCTAGAAAGTTCTTAAATTCTTTTCAAGAAATCTTTTGCAAATGCTTATAACTTTGTTTTATAACTTAAGGATCAAGTTGAGTTAAGAGTAAAGATAAGGAAATAAATTCATTTCAAGTTTCATAAGTCTTTCTCAAATCACAGAAGGAGGTATATTTTAAAAACATAAGAGCTATTATATTTTGGGAGTAGTATTGAGCACAAATATGGGGAGAGTTCAGATGGCTCATAGCCCTCGTAAACCATGTAGCCACCATGGGTAGAAAATTGTCATACTTTTTAGATTATTCCTTTAGTGTTTTAAGCATAGACTAGTGGATTCACTTAGTAGTTCAGGTTCTAACTAATAACAAGGTATAGGATGGCCCTGGCAGCATGATGCAAAATGTTCTATCATCACTATAGCTCTTAAGTGATGGTTGTCGGTTAGATAAAATCTCACATAAGTTAAATGTATTTTTAATACACAGTTATTTGTATTTTTACATACATCTATGAGTATATCATATCTTTGCATACATTCAGAGTTGGCATCTTCTTTTAAACAACTTTTACTTATATTGCACTTGTTTTAAATTGCTTTATATTGAAATGAGTTCAGTCTTGTAGAGTTGAGTTGAGTCAGGTAAGCTCTTCAGTTTTCCTCTCAAGCCAATGTATGTGTTTTAGCATTCCAACTCGCATACTAGTACATTCAATGTATTGATGTCAGTTTACCGGCATCATATTATGATGCAGAAGTAGGTATCAAGGATCGGCATTGCGGCACATTATTGATCCAGTGAGCACCCGAGTCCGTTGGTGAGCTTTTTTGCATTCTAAAGAATCCATTTAATTGTTTCTAGTTTAGCTCATTAGGATTTTATGGGGTTTGTCGCAACATCAACCTCAGTTTTAGAGGCTTCATAGATTCTCAGACAGATGTTAGTCCTTTGAGTTTTTTCAGTATTATCTCTCATTGTTAAGACTTGGGTTTCTAGTTTTGGCCAAATTGAATGTTTCAGTTTTAAAAAATTCTTACTTATTATATCTTTTTTTTCCAGTTTAGTTAAGTTCATTGATATGATAGATATAATTATTGTCTTCTGTTGAGTAAGAAATCCAAGACATGATCCCACTCAAGACCAGTAATGATCTTCGAGTGACAGTACAGCTTAGGGCGTAGGCTCGGGGTGTGACAACAACAAAATGGAGTTGCTGGAAAATCGCCATCTTTTAGATGTCCCTTGTACTTTGTTGATTAATTCCTCTATACCATCTAAATATTGGTGTGGAAGCTTTGTCTACTTTTGTCTATTTAATTAATAGATTGTCATCTAAAGTGCAAAATCTAGATTGTCCATATTTTCGTCTTTTATCACCAAAATCCTAACTATAGTGATTTGCATACATTTGGTTGTGTTTTTTTTTGTTAATTTGCCTCCTTCACATCGCAATAAACTTTCTGTACAATATACTAAATATGATTTTATGGTTTATAGTACTTCACAAAAAGGTTTTATTTGTTGTGATTCATGTTCTCACAAATTTCGTATTTCTAGAAATGTGGTTTTTTTTTAGAATCAATATTTCTGTCCTATGATTGTAGATTTATCTTCTGCTTCTCCTCTTCTTCCTACTTTTGAGGATTTATCATTTTCTTTTAATAGGTTCATTCATAGACTTGTCTATGAACGGCGTCGTCCAAACTTATCCTATCCCGACACTGATCCACTGCATGAAACTATACCATAACTAGAATCTTAGAATTATTCAAGATCTGGTCCTCTTTAACCTACTCGGTGCTCTACCAAAGTATCGCGTACTCCCAATTCGTATGGCTTTTCCTCTATTTTATCAAACATTTCTCTTCAAACTTGTTACTCACAAGCTTCCAAGAATGACTGTTGGAAGAAAGTAATGGAGAAAGAACTTTTGTCTCGTAAAGAAAATGACACATGGACATTGTTTCATGTCCTTCAAATGTCCGCCCTATTGGATGTAAATGTGTTTATTCAATCAAATTTCATTCTTATGGAAGTCTTGATTAGTAAAAAAATCGATTGTTTTTTCTTGGTAAAAAGGCGTATGGGGTGGACTATGAGGAGACTTTTGAACCCGTAGCAAAAATGAATACGGTGCAAACTATTATTGCTATTGCTTCTTCACAAAACTGATCTCTTTATCAAATGGATGTCAAAAATATTTTTCTCCATTATATTTTAATCTCAATGAAGATATTTATATGAAACCTCCACCTGGTTTTTTTCTCATCGCCTACACCAGATGTATGCAAGTTGAAGCGGTCTTTGTATGGATTAAAACAAGATCCAAGAGGTTGGTTTGATAAGTTATGATCTATTTTGCTACAGTTTTCTTTTGAGCATAGAAAATATGAGTCGTCTTTGTTTCTTCGGAAAACATCTACATGTTTTGTTCTTATTTTGGTGTATTTAAATTACATTATTATCAAAGGAGCCGATTCTTCACTAATCACTAGCTTCCCGCAGCAGCTTAAAGATTCTTTTCATATGAAAGGTCTTGGAACTCTTACATTTTATTGGGTTTGTATGTTCATAATGTTGCTTCAGGTGTTTCTAAACCAACACAAATATGCTCAAGATCTGATTTCTTCGGCTTTTCTTCAAGATACTTTCTCCGTAGATACTCCATTGGAATTGAATGTGAAGTATTGTCGTGAGGAAGGTGATATTCTTCCTGATCAAACTATGTTTTGACAATTACTTAGGAGTCTATAGTACCTAACTATTACTCGGCCTGATATCTCTTTTGCATTTCAACAAGTTAGTTTGTATGAAAGCTCCCCGTCATCTCCACTTAGTGGTTGATCGTCGCAACATTCGGTATCTTCTAGTAACATCTACTCGTGGATTGATCTTTCCAAGTGGTTCTCCCATTCGTCTTAATGCTTTTAGTGACTCTGAATGGGCGGGATGTCCTGTTACTCGTCGTTTAGTCACTGGTTGGTTCATGTTTCTTGGAGAGTCGTTGATATCTTTGAAGAGTAAAAAGCAAGATTGTGTGTCAAATTCTTCAACAGAGGCTGAATATCGATCCATGTCTACTGCTTGCTCCGAGGTTGTATGGCTTCGTGGATTATTCGCTGAGATTGAATTTTCTCAATCTCATTCTACTCCTCTCCATCTTGATAATACAAGTGCTATCCAGATTTCTACTAATCAAGTTTTTCATGAGAGGACCAAACACATCGAAGTAGATTGTCATTAAATACGAGAAGCTGTAGACAAAGGAGTCATTAATTTTCCACTTGTGCGCAGTGATCTTCAAATAGCTGATGCGTTTACAAAATCCATGGCACGACATCTCCATTAGTTTCTAGTAGGACAATTGATGATTCTTAATTCAGCGGCATCAATTTGAGGGCGAAGGTTAGCATGATGGACATATAAATAATTGTACATATTAATTTAATTAGATAGTAATATAAATTAGCATGATCATTAGATTTGTTGTCGAATCAAAGGAATAGCGGATTTTGAGGGATAGGAAAGCAGATTTAAAGGCATTGAATAGCAGATTTGTAGAGAAAGAATAGTTGATCTTTAGGGATAATAATGACATATCTTTAGGGATGTGTAATATTTATTCTCTCTATAAAATGGAAAGAAAGTCACTTTGAGAGACATTCATCAGAAAATCGACAGAATGTAATGCGAGTTCAATTTGTTTTTGATTTTGCATCATTTTTCTATGAGTAATGATTGTTTTTTATCCAGAATGTGATACTTCCAAAAGCTATGTGTGCAAGAACTTAGTTCTCCGTCATTTATTTTGGATATATACTATTAACCACATTTTAGATATAGTATTTATTATAGAATAATTACTTATTTATTTTAAGAGATCATATATTCGTTTATGGTTTTTGTCTACTTATGTAGTAGATTATTTAATGTATAGAGTTTACGCTTATACATAGTGTATTAAATCATCGGCTCTTATAAGTATAAAGTTTTTTTTTATTTACAATCTAAGATGGGAATTAAACCTGTCATTGTTACAATTGTAGTATGATTATATGTAGTTTATCTTGATTATGAGAATGGTATATTTCCAACTTCTATCGCTAGTGAATTTTGTTTGTATTTAACGAGATTGAGTAGAGATAGTTGCTTTAGACTGAATGACAAAGAGATATTCTCTAAATTATTAAGTGTACTTATATTCTTAATCCTGATATAACTATTATAATTTGTATACGTTAATTATCGTTTTGATTTATTAAAAGGTGAGATTCTAAAATCGGTCAATATGCATAGTAAATTGGATGATAATAAGATATGATAAGATATATTGGTGAAATAATAAGTTAGTTGACGGAATCCATGTCTCGATTTAGAGATTGATGATATGCCTTTTTGAGAAGCTAAACAGTTTCATTGTGTCAAACCTTGCAAGAGGATTTATGAATGCGACACATGAAATAAGTTAACCAGTGCTCTAAAGGAAATTGATCATTAAATTATATTCGTCACTAATTTAATTTATTGATTAGTATCTATAATCTTAACATGGAGAATTACATATGTGTTTAATGTGAATTTCAAAATATAAATAGAGGAGTGCAATTACGAATTTCTAGTAGGATGATTTATAATTTATTATGGTAAGAATAATTCAAATCAATGATTTGGAAATATTTTAATAATAGGAAGCCTCGGTAATCAATTTGGTGGCCCCTACCATGCCCATATTTAACTAGAACTCAGAATTTATTCTAAAGGGAAAATGGAGAAATATGTGTCGTTCTCTATTCTAAGGAAAGGGAGATGTATGTATCTTTCTCTGTTCTAAGGGAAGGGAGAAGTATATAACTTTTTCTATTCTAAGGAAAGGGAGATTTATTCTCATTCTATTCTAAGGAAAGACATGGTATTCCTTCACCTTGGACTGGGAAGAAATCTGTATAAATAGGATTTGTTCTAACCCTTGAAAGGAGATAAGTTTTCTATAAATAGTTGTCCACCGAAGTATTGAGAGAGTTCGGAAGTAAACTTGGGATCACTGTAGAAGAGCGTAGAACTCTGGTCCAGTTTATGGACTAGGTTTTGGATTTGAGTGAAGGTTCTAGCTTGTTGACTAGCTTGTAGATTCACCTGAAGGTATTTGTTCACGCTTCAAGAGGTAATTATGAAATTAAATACAGAAAGTTTATATGATCTAGAACGATTATAGATGTTCTAGCATAAACTATGTGTTGTCTATTATTCATGTAAGTAGTTTGATTCTTGTATGCTTCCGTTCTCCATATAGTTTTCAAATGTTGTTATCTACAACAAACTTAATTCCAGGTTATATTTTCTTAGTTTCTTCACTTTTGGGCATCACAGTACTCATCGGATGTATTTGTACTATCTTCTATGTTTCTTTATATTGCAAGGCTTAACTTTTTATTCTTTATGGTCTGAGAATATTCAAAAGAACACAAATGACAATAAGCAACATCGATTTGATGACAGGAGTTCAAATATTCTTCTTTGATCTAGAGAAGTAATAACCTTTCTTTGTTCTACAGGAACATAGGAGAATGAAGCTTTTACAATGTAGTTTTATAAACAAGAAAACATTGAAGTTTTTGTGATGGAAAAAGGAAATTCTCCTGTAAGGAGATGGGAGGACCTTAAAATTTATATGCTGGTGAAGATATTCAGTACTTCGACCTATTCCAGTTAATCTCTGTAATTCCTCAAGTTTGTCCTGCTTGTCAATCGGCTTATTCTGACCAACGTCTCTGGAAAATGCTCGACTTGTCAGTTATGCAGTCGAATTTCATTAGAGTTTCAATACCGCTGTAAATATGTCGATACTCCTTCTCGTGAAAAATTGACCCGCATCCTAAAGATTTTTTTGAACCTTAGTCGTGGAAACATACTGACATTGATCATCCATTACAGTTTCTATGTTGACAACAATCAGTTGACTTATACTGTCAAGAGGTATTCCCCTATAAACTTTAATCTTTCTATTGTATTGTACCTTAAATTAAGAAACTGTATAGCAAGCGTCTGAGATTATTTGGACAGCTAATTAAATCTCCTCTTTTTCAGGTGTCCACGGCTTAAATACCTTGTTATGCCTGCTTGGGATAAACTAGAAAAGCGAACAATATGCACTGCTTTTCATGCATGGAAAGATCTTGAATCATCAACGATGCCTAGTTCAGAAGAACCTGCATATGTCATCGAGAAAATTTGCAAAAAGACTTCCGAGCTCAAGAATATGACTCCCTGCGACACATACAATTTGTATCTGCACTTGTCTCATTTCTTCCAAACATGAAAGTTTTGAGTGTGAGGTGTACGGACTTATTTAAACATGCTTTGGTTATTCTCTTGGAGGGGTTAAATTTTTTGAAAGTGCTCAATATATCGCATTGAATAATTACTGAATACCTTCCTTCACCCTCACCAATGAAAATTCTGATTGAACTTGATGAATCCATTCTGGAAAAAGTGTCTAGGTTAGACAAATTCCTAACCTGCATGTGTCAGCGCACTCTAAATTATGAAGGGTTCATGGGGTGGTTTAATTATGAAGACCTCTGGAAAGTGGATAAGGTGAAGTCTTGCAATTTGAAAACTTTATTAAGTATTTTTGCTTCATTAGTTGAAGGTGCAGTATAATGTGTAAAACTTGTGTGTATGAAAAGCTCTTGCAATGTGAACATAACACTTAAAAAGCTCTTTGAAAGAGTTTCAAGTGACATTATATGTGAATTTTTTTAGCTTTTCCTTTTGAGTAAATTAGGTCAAAAACAAATTTCAAACCTAAATGATAAAATGTTCGCCAAACCCTATGAACAATTATGAATACATTGGGCAAGGTGGACATATTTTAAGATTTTTTATTTTTTTACCCTCACGCGTTTCACATCAAATTATTTTAATATTTTAGTACAAATTCAACTAGGGGGTTTTCAATTTAAAGAGAATTATGGTCCATGAGGTGATAAAAGAATTTAATAATTTAAATATGAAATTGTAACACTCGAGAAGCCTAAAATCCTTATCAGATCTAGAAAGTTCATAAATTATGTCTACATAAATTTTTGGAATCTACGAGCAGCATCTACGAGTCGTAGATGGAACCACGGATGGTAGATAGGGCTCATAGAATCAACTTCAGAAGAAGTATGATTAGCTTGAGTTTAATGAGGCAAGTTTATGGATTGTAAAACCCTTTGTGGGTCATAGATGATCTCGTAGATCCTAACACTCGATATTTGATCTAACTTTTATGGACACGATCTAAAGTATGTAAATGGAACCACAGACATTAGATAGGTCTCGTATACCAAATTTCAGAGATTCGGAAATTGACCTGATTTTCAGGGTATATATCTAGACAATAGATCAATCCACATACCAAACTTGATTTTGTGAATTCTTTCAATAGCAATTTTCACCCATGATTGTTTTGGTCTCATTTTTTTACTCTTTTAATTCCTATACTATGTCACCTATTATAAGGAGGGATTAAAGAAAAGTTATTCAACTAAACCTCCTTAATCACACAAAAGATGTTCTCATTGTCTCATCATCTCTGCCATACTAGAATTTCCCACATTACTACTCGGAACCAACTAAGGGCTCTTATTTAACTATTAATCATACTAAAAACTCATCATACTATTCCTTCTCATTTATAACCTTAAGATGGAACTATCACACCATCATTAACATGATAAGAACATTAACCTTCTCATTCTAAAATCAGTCCACTACTAAAAGTACCTTTGAAATGATATATCCCATACTCTTTTAAACTTATTACTATCTTATTCTCAACACGTGACTTGATTTCTCATCTTATCATTTCCTCCTTAGGTCTTAAGTTGATACTTGAAAGCTATGGACCTATTCAATCATCTTTGAACTTGTCTACATCCCGCTTTACTCTAACACTTGGTAAAAATTTAGCTCATGACTACCGAATTCTCCATAAGAAGGTACTAAGACCTCTTTCTAAGATGCTTTTGTTAGCCTTAATTGGGACTTCGTCTGGCCACATACCACCTCGGGTGTACCTCTTACTAGTCTACCTTCATTTCTCTCATACATGGGTCATAATACCACATTTTCATTGCAAGGTACCACATTAATCTCCTCACCTATTTCAGGTCAAACCTACTCGATGAGATCTCAAAACTAACAACATCACCCGCATGTTTGCATCTTCTGATCAAGATACTCATCTCAAATTCAAGATTAGTGTCTAGTACTAAACACAATTATCAATATTATTACTCACACCTTATACTACTTGTGAATACAAGAAAAGTTCAGAAACACTCCCCTACTAAGATATCACATGACAAGTTGTAAATCTTTAGCTCTACGTCTACCTACCCACAGTTTACCTTAACCTTCCATTTCAAAACTTAAGTAGTATTTACTCACTTGCTTTGAATTACCTCTAGTTCTATCACCTTCAAAAAACCATGGGGCTCCCCTTTCTAAATTCATTAGCCTAGGTTGGGTCTAAGATGACACACCCCGAAATAGGGGGAGTAACTGACACTAGATACCCTATTAGAACAAGTTACCCACTAAAACATACTAGCTTACCAACTATGAGGAAAAAAGATAAAAAGTGCATGCTGGACTCTGAAGGTCATGACCTGAATAAGAATAAACCATACAAAGAATTGAAGACAAGCAGAAATAAATAAAGATGTACTATCTAGACGACTAGTCCACAATTGAAGGCATGCCTACTTACAGACACATCTATACTCTATATACTACCTTAAAAGCATGAACTCTCCAACGTGAATGTTAAATTACTATCATACCCTCAATTAAAACTTATCAATTTTCTTATTTATTAGTTTAATAATACTAAAAGTAAATACATTTTCATATTAAAGGGTTGTGCTCTTTTCAAAGGGTTGTGACTTTTTTTATGGGTTATGACTTTTTTCAATGAGTTGTAACTTTTCCAAAGTGTTGTGATTTACAAAGAGTTGTGTCTCTTCCCAAGTGTTGTGCCTTTTCCGATGAGTTGTCACTTTTCCAAAAGGTTGTGACTTTTCTAATGAGCAATGACTTTTTCGAAAGGTTGTAATTTTTCTTATAAGGCACAATTAGCATCTATTCATACTACTATTTGTTAGCTATAAATAGAAGGTTTCCCCTAACTTTTAAACTACAATTCTTTTTTATGTTTTCTACTCTTCTTCTTCTTAAAAAATAGCATGGGTTATTTGGAAAAGTTGATTGAGTTAAAAACTCAACGAACTTCGAGGTACCACATAAGAAAGAGTCTTCAACAAAATTTAGCGGGTAATTCATCAATTAACACTCATATTTTTTGTTACGATTTTCATGAGTTAATAGTGACGAAAAGTTGTGGGAAAGGCAATAATAATAAACAAAATTTGAAAAAATTCACATGATTTTGGTAAGATATTTGTTCTTTGTTTTTAATATCTATTCCTTCACACTCAAACAAAGGAGTTTCTTTTTAATTTTACTAAAACAACGGGCGTCAACATAGTCCATTGAATTATTAATTTTTATGTTATATCCACTATTTTAAAAATAAATTTTCACTTACATATAATATGACAATACAATCATGATAAACTTACATTATTTTTTCTAATGCATATCTAAGTAATAATTAACGGAGAATTAATGTGTGGTGGGAAGATATTTAAATCAAATGGAACACTATAATGAATGTAGCATGAACATATATATTTCGTCTTCCTACTTCATTTTGCTATGTAATGTTCCACATGTTTTTTCATTTTTATATTTTTATTGAGTATGAATTTCCTGTTATTGGTGCTCATTTTAATTTTAGAAAATGTTATGTCACAAGATATACTCTTTGATAGTTAAATAAAAATTGATAAGAAAATAGTGATTGGTCATAAAAAATTATTAAATCAAATTAAGGATTCTATGAATATCATTTTAATTTAATTCAACAATTAATTTTTATTATTAGAAAATGTAAATATTTTATATCACGATAAAACTTCTATAAGATACTACATACTTTCATTAGACCACAACTATATGATATCTATGCTACAGAAAAAATGAAAAGATTACAATTCTACAAAGATAAGGTAGAAACTTAATGAAATGAAATATTTTTCATCCAAGATAATGTTCATATATTAAAATTAAATTATGCTACTGAAATGTGTATATATAATAAAGTGTTGGTCAAGTTAAATATTTGACATATACTCAACCCTCTATTTAACCATCATTCGTTATTATAACAAAATACCTTCTTCTTTTTTTTTTTGTAAAATTATATCTCTATGATAGATTTATTCAAATATTTATTGAGTAATAATATTTTGTAAAACCTAGATTACATACAAAGATAAAATATTAAAATTTCTATGGTAATCCTTATTAGTGTCATGCACCTACTAAATTTCACGTATGAATTTTTAATAAAATTATAATAATTGAATGGTGCCCATCATTATGTTCATAACCTTAAGAAGAAAGGCTATTGGTATTCTTTAAGAAATAAATTAGTTGGGCAGATTTGTTTACAAAATTGAGTGAAGTAAAAATATAGTAATACTTCTAAAGAAATGTAACTTTATCACCATATTTCAATTCTGAAAATATTTCCAAATGCTACAATGATATCTGGTCAATATGATCTCAAAATACAAATAACTCTATGACAACATATATTAGACATTCAAAAACATTAGCCCCATGTTCTTTCAATTATAATTATTTACTAGAAAACATTAACTTAGTAATATAAATTCTATTTTACAACATCGTATACTATATATGCGATACACATGTGCAACGAATGTGCCGTGAAACTAGTACTAACTTAAAAGCGTAAACTTCCAAACTTGAATGTTGAATTACTATATATTCATTAAGTTAAATATATTAATAGTAGATATATTTTTACATTAAAGGGTTGTTATTTTTACAAAGAGTAGTGACTTTTACAAAGGGTTATGTCTTTTTTGACATATTGTGACATTTACGACAAGTTGTGACTTTTTCGAAGGGTTATGCTTTTCCAAAAGGATTGTGACTTTTGCAAAAGGGTTGTGCCTTTACTCATGAGTTTTGACTATTCCAAAGGGTTGTGACTTTTCCATGATGAAAAATAAATTTTTTGAAAGGTTGTAACTTTTTAGAAGACACAATTCACACCTATTCATACTACTCTTTGTTAGCTATATATAGAGGGGTTTCCTCTCAGTTTTAAACTACGATTTTTTCAAAGTTTTCTTTTACCCTGAAATTAAGGAGTTTCTTTCAAACTTTGCGCAAACAATTGACATCAACGTAGTCCATTGAATTATTAGTTTTGATGTTAAATCAACTATTTCAAACATATATTTTAACTTTTACTTAGAATATTAAAATATAGTCATGCTATTAATTTTATTAAATAGATATGTATTACGGTACAACTTCTATAAGATACATGATACTTTCAATAGACAATAATTATATGATATGTATGTGGCATAAAAAAGGAGATGACTACAACTCGCAAAGATAAGGTACAAACTAAAGAAATGAAATATTTTTCACCATAGGTGACTTTGTCCATATATTAACAGTCAATTATGTTGGTGAAGTATATATATCTAAAACTACAAATTGGTCAAGCTAAATATTTGACATACACTCAAAACTTTATTTAATCATCATTGGTTATTACAAAATTTCACTGTAATGACATCATTATCTTTAAACTAATTTTGATGTTATATTTTTTTTTCACTATAACATTCTACTTATAAAAGTGTTGACATTCACTATAAAAGCACATTTCTAAAATTACCTCTCTATGATAGCCTTACTCAAATATTCATTGAGTAATAATATTTTTAAAAAATATACTTTGTATAAAGATAAAATATTGAAGTAGTTATGGTAATCGTTCTTAGTATCATTCACATACTAAATTTGAAGTATGAAATTTAAGAGAAAAATTGTACTTAATTGGTGTTCAACATTCATGGTCTTACCTCTAGAGGAAAGGCTATTGGTTAACTTTTTTTATATTGACTTTTTATTTGGTTGGTTAAATTTATTTACAAAATTAAGTGAAGTAAAAAATAATACTACTAAAGAAATGTCACTTTCTCTTCATATTTAAACTTTGAATTTATTTAGATATGTTTAAATGATATTAGGTCATTTTTATCTCAAAAAACAAGTACCTCTATGACAATTTGTATTAATCATTTAAAAGCACTTGTCCTATGTTCTTTAAATTAAAGTTATTTACTAATGACCTTTAATTAAGTAGTATTAATTCTATTTGAAAACATCATATACTATATGATACGATACACACGTACAATGCACGGGCCGTGAAACTAGTATACATATATACATGTCAAGACTATTGGCTGGAGGTTGAAACATACAAAAAGAAAACCCAAAATATTGTGTCTACAATAGCCTCTATGAGTGTCAGAAGCACTGTGGGGACAAGACCTCGACTATACAAAATCTATACAACAAAAGTAAACATTCTCTAATAGCCCCGGGATAAGATGGATCTTACCAACTCACAACTGAACCTGAATCCTAGCGGCTCGGTCAATTAGAGTCCCTACGTGTACCTGCTCACATGAAATAAAAATAGTGTCCCCAGGCAAAGGGACGTCTGTACGAAGAAAATTGTAATTCTATGTAAAGTAGAAAATAAAACCATTAATATTTATTGTAAAAAGGTAATAGAGATACCATCTGAAACTGAAACTCAAATAATTTCCATGGCTAATATTTGCCCCTTACTTCGTGAATATGCATGGTATTCTTGTGATCATCCGTTTCTCATACGTATAAATATAAGAAATAGACCCCATACCTCCCGATTATAGCTCTGTAGGTGAATGCATAGTACATCATGTCATTGATTTATAACACCTATAAGTTATTATTGTCATGTTGCCAATCTTGGCCCGTTTCTAGTCTTGGTCTTATAGCCTCATAATCACTTTCGTATAATATGTAACCATCTCCTGGAACCTCATATGTTCTTCCAAATAACTTGGAAAGTTAACTCAAAATTTAGAACGATAAAAAACCTTGATGATACTCATAACAAGTGTAAGGTGATTTACATAGTTCCTTACTTGGTTCCTAGATAATTTATAAAAGAAGTATTTAAAAAAAACAAGTTTTATAATAGTTTAAACCATTACGTTATATTAGAGAGTTTCAAAGATCGTGAGTTACTTTTAAAAATGTCATAATAAATTTAGTGGTGAAAGAGGGACGGTTACAAGTATAAAGGGTCTCGCATGATATTTTAAGTCACATCATCAAAAGAGGAATAAGAATGCATACATGCTGACATATAATCAAGGAAACCGATAAAATGTATTATAAATGCCAAATACTCTATTTATCCGAACGAGTGGTGTAACACCCTAAAATACTAGACCAAGATAATGTGTTTTATTCTCATTTTGGGAACTTGAAATTTTGTAATAATTGAAAACGTGCTTAACATAAAATATTGTCGTAATTTAAGGTATTGTATGGAGGTATTTGCGTAATTTTCTAATTTGAATTACATATAATTGGAAGTTATGGTACCAGGTATATAGATATAGTTATAAATGTATGCTTTTTGGCAGCCTACTTTTATTTCGGTAGCATCTATGAAGGACATGTGTATATGCGATGAGGATCAGTTTTGTATCTATATATTTTACACCTCCTTTGATTGAATTCGTTTTCCCTTAAGTCTAAGAACATTATAACATTCGATAAAAAGTTGTTCTTCAAAATCAAGAGAAAAAATCTACGTCCTTTTGGCTTGAATCCGATACTCACACTCCCTCTTGGAAAGTGATGAAGTCTATTTGTATGTTGTGTAGTGTTTGGTATTTCAAGGATATATTGTTCAATAGAACTTAGATTATAGTGATAAATATGTTTTGGAAAGTTAATTCATTTACCTACAACTCCCATGTTCATGGTAAACTCAAATTTGGTTGTTATGGATTCGAAATATGGGACACAACATATGACAAGTTCTGTCCAGATTCTGAAATTAGAAATCCCGTCTTTTCAACCGTTAGTGTTTTGACTATATCCTTTTGTACAAAACGTATCTTGTGGTGATTCCTAATTATTTGCAAGCTTAACAGAGGTACCTACATCATTTATTAAGGATATAAAGTCTAGTTTTGTCATTTCCCATTTAAAATCTAAGTTGCGATATGAAGTGCTTTTGTTGGACAAAATTCCTATTTTGGGAGCTTAGTCGTATTTGTATAGGCTAGGCTTACTTGTGATGATAATCCTATTTTACATCAACATTATTGAGCTTCTAGGAATTTAACAAGTTATTTAATTGTATTTTAAGGTTGTATATACTTGTGAGAAAGTTGAGGACCTTCATGTGTTGGTTGGTCTACGGTTTAAACTCTTGAAGTGGTGTTAGATTGTTTAATATCTAAAGCACTGAGGTTTGTGTATAAACATGTACTTGTACAATTTTTACCTACTGGTATATCTGAAAGATTATCTTGTTACCATGGTTACCTCTTGTCACTTTGTATTGTCGTGTTTGTCATTTAAGATGTTAAAGACTATTCTATAACTCGCCCACTTGTACAGATTGTTTGATATCTTAGCACTCTTGTTGGGATTTTGTCCTCTTTGTTGCTGTGACTTTGTCATTATTGGCATGCCTCTTGATCCAAATCATTTTCTATCTTGACTTTGGACTTTTAGTTCGTCTTAAGTATGGGAGTTGTCCATTTTAAGTATGAACTAGAAAACCCTTTTAATATGGTTCTTGGTTCTCTTGATTATTTGGCATTGGCCCTTCTTGATGCAGGTCGTCGACCCTTTGTTGATAATTGCTCGTGCTTGGTGTGACGACATGATGTATATATTGGGAGATTCTTGCTATTGAACATCTTGGAAAATGGTGCTATGAGCGTTATTGACATTTGGAGCATTAAATATCCAACTTGATCCTCTTTCTTTTTTATTTACTTGATTAAGTGATTCTGTTTCAATTTTTCTGCCCTTGACTTGAGAATGATAACATGGTGAATCTGAAGGCTCGATATCTATGGTTTTTACACCACTAAGCTATATGCTTAGTGATAGTTGTTTCTATCGTAGGGAATGTTCGAGAGGTTGCTTGAAGTTGACCATTGAAGATGGAGATTGTGAAATCCTTAAGGAAGATCACACTTGCATATAGGCATATATATTTTGTATAAACCTTGGGACTAGTACATGATCTATGTGTTGTATATTTACATGAGATTTTGAGGGCTGATTTGGTCATATCACCATGGGTTGTAATATAAGTATGGCATACATATTTTAATCTTTTTGCGGTGTGTAAATCCAAGTCTTGTAATATACTAATTTATTATATTTTTTGTAAGTTTATTTGAGTCATGAACAGAGTGATTTCACTATACGGAAGTTGGTAATATTACTGTTATTTCGTTCTTAAGTGTAAGGATAATATATGCATGAAAAGCTTGTTGGTTATTTGCTTAACAATTCTGTGCCATATCAATTTTGACCTCAAATAAATGTTTAAATGGGCAAGATGCACATCCTTAACTAAATTAGTCGTTATTAACCTAATCCATCAACTAGATTAAAATCAGTATGCCTTCGTTAATCTCTTCTAAATGCCGCAAGTATTAAATTAGGTTTCTTGTCAAGTAGTAGTATCTTTCGGAAAGGGTCGATACAAGTGTTGGTATCAAAGCCTAGGTTTGTGGTTCTATGATTTTTGTTGTGAATTACTTGTATAGTTGTTTTGCTTTCGAAAAGGTTATATTTAGAGCTCATGTTCTCTTACATGGTTTTCCATATTCTTATTGCGTGTAGAGTGCACATGCATCATGTATATGTCCTTAATGCAATGTGATCTACCCTTTCGAAGGAATTAAGTTATGGCCTCTTCTTCTGACTGACATATGGAAGCTGCTCGTGAAGGTTCGGGCACCTCTGTTTCCCAACCTCAATCACTGGAAGGGGTTGGAGGACATATCTCGAATGAGTATGTTCCCCACGCTAGTGGGTCTGAAGTGGGAAACCATCAGCGCGTAAGAGCTGGTTCACAATCCTCACATGAGTCATGGTACTCAAGCCATGAATCATCCTTTTCAACAAATGGCTGAATTCTTCCACCATATGTCTAAATCGATGCATGATCCCAATGGGATTAACTTTGAGAAAATAATGAAAATTTGTGAAGTAGAGTTTGAAGGCATTTTTGATCCAACTGATGCTGAACAATGGCTAGATCTCATGGAGAGGGTGTTTGAGCAGTTGGAGTGTTCAGATGTTGCAAAATTTAAGTATGTTATTTCACTATTACAAAATGAAGCATATGCTTAGTGGTTAAGTGTTCCGAATGCCAAGGTAAAACCTCATGTTCTTACTTGGGATGATTTTCTTAAGGAGTTTCGTATGAAGTATGTACCACCTGCATATTGTGATGCAAAGAAAAAAGAGTTTTTGAATCTAAGGCAACGAGGCATGTCTATTACTGAATATGAACAAAAGTTGCTAAGGCCCTCTTGTTATAATGGAGGTATTATTAAAAAGGAAAAAGACAAGTGCAGGAAATTTGAAGATGGTTTAAATTATTCCATTAGGAAGAATGTGGCGATCCTGCAACACGAGAACTTATGTAAGTTAGTGTCTGCTGCTTTTACTTGGGAACGACTTGATAAGGGAGAATCTAGTAGAAACAAAAACAGATTCTGAAAGCCTAGACCAGATCTTGAGGTCCATCAAAAAGGGGAAGGTTTGATAATTCTAAGGCTAGTAGTGATAACAGGCCATCTCAACAAAAGCAAAACAAATAAGTCTTTTCTACAGCTAGTACTCCAAATTATGGCCAAGGCAAGCCTCGCGTTCCCACTTGTCCACAATGTGGAAAGAATCATTTTGGTACTTGCAGGAGAGCCTCTGGTGCATGTTTTAAATGTGGGAGCTTTGATTATAAAGTGAAGGACTGTCTTGATCCTAATAATGCTCCTTCTTCGAAAACTGAAGGTTTGGTTCATAAGACTTCTGTTAATCCTCCTCAAACTAATAAAGGTGCAAGGCCTAGAAACACCCAAGCCACAGGTGAAAGTGGAGCTAATGAAGCTAGTAGACAAAGGGATACTGCACACGCTTATGCTATGAGGCAGAGGGATGATCAAGATGGACAAGACATGGTTGTCGGTAAATTTCACTTATTTGGCTTGTGTGTGTTTACATTTTTTGATCCTGGTTCTACACATTCCTATATTTGTTCATCACTTGTTCTTCCTAAAAATGTGAAATCCGTGAGACTTAATTATGATGTGCTAGTTGAAAGTCCATCGGGTTATTAGGTTGTGTGTAGTAAAATTTATCGTTATTGTCCCTTCGTGATTCAAAACCTAGTCTTCCCTGCTGATTTGATTGAAATTCCCTTCAAGGATTTTGATGTTATTATCGGGATGGATTTGCTTTATAAATATCATACATTTGAAGATTGTAGGTTAAAGCATGTGAATTTTAAAGTCTATACATGTTCACACATCATCGTACAAAGTGAAAGATCATTGACATCTAGTATTATTTCTTCGGACTTGGCAAGAAAGTTGATGCATCAAGGCTGTAGGGCATAGCTTGCTTACATAGTTGATACACAGTTAAAGATTCCTTGTATCAAGGACATAGTTGTTGTATGTTATTTCAAGAAGTATTTCCTGAAAACCTTCCAAGATTGCCCCTAGAAAGAGAGGTTGAATTTCCAATCGAGCTTATTCCTGGATCTACCCCTATTTCCATCACTCTTTATAGAATAGTTCCAGTATAATTAAGAGAATTTAAATCTCAATTGCAAGAACTTATTGAGAAAGGTTTTATTCGACCTAGTGTTTCTCCTTGGGGAGCCCCTGTTTTATTTTTAAAGAAGAAAGATGGTGCTCTTAGGCTTTGTATTGACTATAGAGAATTGAATAGAATAACAATAAAGAATAAATATCCACTACCAAGGATTGGTGATTTGTTTGACCAACTTAAGGGTGCTAAAGTATTCTCAAGATCAATTGAAGGTCTGGATATCATCAACTGCGTTTTAGAGAGAATGATGTTCCTAAAACTGGTTTTTGAACTCGGTATGGTCATTATGAATTTTTGGTGATGCCATTCGGATTGACAAATGCTCCTGTGGTATTCATGGATCTAATGAATCGATTATTCAAGCTTATCTTGATCAGTCTGTGGTTGTTTTTATTGATGATACTTTAATCTTTTCTAGAACTAGTGAAGACCATGATAAACACCTCCACATTATTTTGCAGATTTTGAAGGAGAAAGAACTTTATGCTAAATTTCTAAGTGTGAATTTTGGCTTGATGAAGTGTCTTTTTTGGGCATGTTGTATCAAGTAAAGGCGTGAAGGTGGATCCTAGAAAGATACAAGCAATTGTTGAATGGAGACCTCCCAAAAGTCCGACTGAGGGAAGAAGTTTCTTGGGCTTAGCATGATAGTATAGAATATTTGTGAAACGCTTCTCCATTATTGTCTCCCCTTTGACTAAACTCTTGCATAGGGAAGTAAAGTTTATTTTGGATGAAAAATATCAAGAGAGCTTTGAAACTCTCAAATCATTGGTGACTCAAACGCCTATACTTACTCTACCAATTGAAGGAAAAGAATATGTAGTGTACACTAATGCTTCTCACAATGGTCTAGGATGTGTTTTGATGCAAGAAGGAAAGGCAATATCTTATGCCTCTTGGAAATTAAAACCACATGAATTGAATCATCCTACTCATGATTTTGAACTTGATTCTATAGTCTTTGCTTTAAAATATGGCGACATTATTTGTATGGAGAGAAATGTCATATATTCAGTGATCACAAGAGCTTAAAGTACTTGGGTACTGAAAATGAGCTCGGCCTAAGACAGCCTAGGTGGCTTGAACTCATCAAGGATTATGTCTGCAAGATTGATTATCATCCAGGTAAAGCCAATGTTGTGGCCGATGCCTTAAGTCGAAACTCCTTCGCAAGCATTTCTTTGAGTCCTTTGACATTGCTCCTTGAGTTAAGAGCCATCAATGTTTGTTTTACAGCCTGATTCAAATGGTTCAGTTATTTCTAATTTGCAACTAAATCCAATATTCCTTGAACAGGTGAACGAAGTACAAAAGTTAGATGAGAAACTTGTAAAATTGACTAGAGAAGTCCAAAATGGGAAAAGCTTGATTTGACATTAACAAAGTATGGTATCTTACTTTATCAAAATAGGTTATGTGTCGCTAATAATGACAAATTGAGGAGAAAAATATTTAAAAAAGCACATACTTCACCATATGCAATGCATCCTGGAGGTACAAAGATGTACTAGACCATCAAAGAATATTAATTGTGGAATGGTATGAAGAGAGAAATTGTGGAGTTCATTTAAAAAAATTTGGTTTGTCAACAATTAAAGGCTGAAAATCAAGTCCCAGTTGGTTTACTACAACCTTTGTCTATGACGGAATGGAAATGGGAGAGAGTAACTATAGACTTTATTTCTGGACTTCCTCGCACTCAGTTTACTACAACCCTTGTCTATGCCGGAATGGAAATGGGAGAGAATAACTATGAACTTTGTTTCTGGACTTCCTCGCACTCTGAGAAATCATGATGCAATATTGGTGATTGTTGATAGGCTAACAAAAATTGCTCACTTCTTAGCAATCAGAATGGATTACTCACTTGAGCGTTTAGCCGAGTTGTACGTTAATGAGATTGTAAAACCATGTGATCCCTGTGTCTATTGTATCTAACCGAGACCCAAGGTTTACATCTAGATTTTGGGGCAGCTTGCAAGAAGCTTTGGGTACTAAATTGAAATTGGGAACTTCGTTCCATCCTCAGCCAGATGATCAGTCGGTAAGAGTGATACCAATTTTAGAGGATATGCTTCGAGCTTGCATTATGGAGTTTGAGGGTAGTTGGGACAAACACTTGGCTTTGATAGAAATTGTTTATAATAATAGCTACCAATCAAGTATTGGAATGCCTCCCTATGAAGCCTTATACAACAGAAAATGTCGGACCCCTCTTTGTTGGAGTGAAATAGGTGAAAGAAAGCTTATTGGTCCTGAAATGGTACAACAAATAGAGGACAAGGTAAAAATTATCAAGGATTGTTTAAAGATTTCTTCGGATAGACAAAAGTCGTACTCTGATCTAAAAAGCCGTGACACTGAATATCAAGCTGGAGACAAAGTATTCTTAAAGGTGTATGCATGGAGAAAGATTATGAGATTTGGCCAAAAAGGAGTCCCGATTTATTGGACCTTATGAGATACTTGAAAGGGTCGGACCAGTTGCATATAAATTGACTTTACCTCCTGAGTTAGACAAGATCCACAATGTCTTCCATGTTTTCTATGCTCAGAAGATACCGTTCTGATCCATCTCATGTTCTTCAAGTTGAATCTATTGGGATTATCATGATTTGACGTATAATGAAGAACCTATCCTAATTCCAGTTCGGGAAGTAAAACAGCTTAGGAACAAGAGATTCCCCTTAGTAAAGGTACTCTGGAGGAACCATTCTGGAAAAGAAGCTACCTGGGAGAGAGAAGAAGATATGAGTACACAATATCCCCACTTGTTTCGGGACTAGTTTCAGGTAAATTTCGAGACGAAATTTCTTTTACGGGGAGAGAGTTGTAAAACCCCTAAAATAATAGACCAAAATTCGCATGTCTATACACCATTGCTTAATTACTATTATATGTTCTATTCTCATTTTGAAAACTTGAAATTTTGTGATAATTGAAAACGTGTTTAACATAAAATGTTATCATAATTTAAGGTATTGTATGGGGGTATTGCGTAATTTTCTAATTTGAATTACATATAATTGGAAGTTATGGTATCATTTATGTACATATAGTTATATATGTATGTTTTTTGGGCAGCCTACTTTTATTTGGGCAGCACCTATGAAGGACATGTGTACATGTGATGAGGATCACTTTTGTATCTATATATTTTACACCTCCTATGATTGAATTCTTTTTCCCTAAAGTCTAAGAATATTATAACATTAGCTAAACAATTGTTCTTCAAAATCAATAAAAAAAAATGAGGTACTTTGTCTTGAATCCCACACACACTCTCCCTCTTGGTAAGTCACGAAATCTATTTCTATGTTGTGTAGTGTTTGGTATTTCAAGGATATCTCGTTCAATAGAATTTAGTTTACAGTAAATAAATATGTATTGGAAAGATAATTTATGTACCTACAACTCCTATGTTCATGTTCAACTCAAATTTTGAGTTATGTATTAAAAATTTGGGACACAACGTATGACAAGTTCTGTCCAGATTCTGGAATTAGAAATCCTGTCTGTTCAACTGTTAGTGTTTTGATTATATATTTTTGTACAAAACGTATCTTGTGATGATTCCTGATTATTTGAAAGCTTAAGAGATGTACCTACATCTTTTATGAAGGATATAAAGTCCACTTTTGTCGTACCCTGTTTCAAATCTAAGTTACGACATGAAGTGCTTTTGTTGGATAGAATTACTATTTTTGGAGCTTAGTCGTATTTGTAAAGGATAGGCTTACTTGTGATAATAATCCTGTTTTACATTAACATTATTGAGATGCTAGGAATTAAAGAAGTAATTTGATTGTATTTTTAAGGTTGTATATACTCATGAACAAGTTGAGGACCTTCATGCCTTGGTTGGTCTATGGTTTGAACTCTTGATGTGGTGTTGGACTGTTTCTTGTCTAAAGAACTGAGATTTGTCTATAAACTTGTACTTGTACTATTTTTACCTGCTCGTATATCTGAAAGATCATCTTGGTACCTTGGTTACCTCTTGTCACTTTGTATTGTCGTGTTGTTGTGATTTAAGACATTAAAGACTCTTGTGTAACTCGCCCACTTGTACGGATTGTTTGATCACTTGGCACTCTTTTTGGTACCTTGTCCTTCTTATGGATGTGACTTCATCACTATTGGCATGCCTCTTGATTCGGATCATTTGCCATATTGACTCTGGAATTTTAGTTCATCTTAAGTATGGGAGTTGTTCATTTTAAGTACGAACTAGAAAGCCATTTTTTATATGGTTCTTGGTTCTCTTGATTATTGGGCTTTGACCATTCTTTATACAGGGCGTCGACCCTTCTTGATACCCGATCGTGCTTGGTGTGACGACATGATGTATATGTTGGGCGAGTCTTGCTATTGAACCTCTTGGAAAATGGTGCTATGAGTGTTATTGACATTTGGAGATTTTAATATCAAACGTAATACTCTTTGTATAATTTTTACTTGATTTATTGATTCTGTTTCAATTTTGATGTGCTTGACTTGAGAATGATAACTTGGTGAATCTGAAAGCTCGGGATCTATAGTTTTTACATTACTAAGCTATATGCTTAGGGATAGTTGATTCTATCGTAGGAAATGTTTGATAGGTTGCTTGAAATTGGCCATTGAAAATGTAGATTGTGAAAGCTTTAAGGAAGATCACACTTGCATATAGGCATATATATTTTATATAAACCTTGGGACTTGTACATGATCTATGTGTTGTATATTTACATGAGATATTGAGGGCAGATTTGGTCATGTCACCATGGGTTGTAATATAAGTATGGCATATACGTTTTAATTTTTTTTTTTTTTGGGGGGGGGGGGGGTGTAAACCCAACTTGTAATATATTAATTTATTATAATTTTTGTAAGTATTGTGAGGCATGAACAGACTGATTTTGCTACACGGAAGTTGGTAATATTATTGTCATTTCGCCCTTAAGTGTGAGGATAATATATGCATGAAAAGCTTGTCGGTTATTTGCTTAACAGATTTTGGGAGGCTTTTTTGTCATAAGTTAAAAATTATATGACATATTCAATTTGACCTCAAATAAATGTTTAAATGGGCAAGATACACATCCTTAACTATATTTCTCGTTATGAACCTAATCCCTCAACTAGATTAAAATTAGTATGCCTTCGTTAATCTCTTTTAAATGTCGCACGTATTAAACTAGGTTTCTTGTGAAGTAGTATTATGTCACGCCCCGAGCCTACACCATGGGTGGGACTGGCACGCGAAAACCATTGCTGGCCCTCAAGCGAACCCTTGGCCTGGCTCCTTAAATCAACGAAAGACACAACTTAACTTAGCACGAATAAAACATATGTAAAGGGAAGTACTTCATATAATAACTTTGGCCAAAATGGCACTTGAGTCTTAATAACTTAAAACAACTCCAAACTAAAATACTATAGTCTACGAAGCCTCTAAACTGTCTAAAGAGGGATGTTGGGACATACCCCACAACATCCTAAAAGCTAAGTTAATATAGAAATGAAAAGGATGTCCTGCAGAATGCAAGGAGACTCACCACAAACTCTGAAGATCAATCTGGATCAACGAAGCGGTGCGTGATGATCCTAGTTACCTGCGTCAGCATCATGAAATGATGCAGGCCAACTTGCATCAGTACATTGAATGTACGAGTATGCGAGTTGGAGAACTAAAAAACGACTTAAGCTTGAGGGGATTAAATGAACTAACCTTGGATCTGCTCAACTCAAGAGTATACTTAACTCAAATGATATACATATAAAGCAGTTTAAATCACATGCAAGATGTATATATGTGTATATATATAAAGCTCATGAAATAGTGAAAACAACTTAGTTCATTAAATGAAATGCAATAACAAACTCAACTATACGTATATAAGAAAGTAATATCGCCTCTATGGGAGTTTCTCTAACCAACAACCATCACTATGAGCCTAAGTGATGATACAACGTCTTATCTCACGTTGCAAGAGGACCATCCTACACCTTGCCATCGGTATAGGACCTTACTCAACTTAGTGGCTCCACTAGCTCTCCCTACGTGATCATCTAAAAAGTATGACACGTCAATTCCCAAGTTGGCTACATGGTTTACATGGAGACTTGAGTTAATATGAACTCTCATCTCCACATCGGTGCTCAATACTGCTCCCAAAAATGTACTTTATCTCCTACTCTTAATAAAACTTACTTCCTTTGGGTTGATATAATTTACTGAACCCATTAGCTTTAAAAAGCTCTTTTTGGAAATCAATATTCCCCTTTTAGTTCAAAGCTCTTTTGGAACTTCTAGTTCCCCTCTTTACTCACATGTGAAACATTTGTAAAACTCTAGGAAATACTTAGTTCCCTTATATCTTTTTGAGAATTGAACTCAACTCTTGCTCTTTACTTAACTTGAAACTTTAACTTTTAGGGAATACTTAGTTCCCTTATAGCTTTTGAGAAATGAACTCAACTATTTACTTGACTTGAACTTTAAATCTTAGGGAATAATTTGTTCCCTTATAGCTTTTGAGAAATGAACTCAACTCTTTACTTTACTTGAACTGTAAGTCTTTAAAACAAAGTGAAAACATTTGTGAACGACTATAGAAAACTTTACCTTGCCTTGCTTCTTAACTTCTAGACTTGACTCTTAACTTCTTTGACTTGACTCTTAACATTCCTTGAATTGAAGTACGGCTTCAAGGTTTCAATTTGAGTTCTTGGATGATTTCTAGGTATTTAGAAATCATTTGAAGTGATTGGGAATCGTTGGAGGATGTTAATGTACCTTGGAAGGACTTAAAAAGGTTAAACTACGGAAACTGGACGAAAAACGCCAGGTCGGGCGCACTGCTGGCGCGCCACGTCAGCCTCAGTTGACTGAGGCCTGGTTGTGGCACACTGCTGATGCGCCGCGCCAGGCCTTTTTGACTGAGGCGTAAACTGAATGGGATCAGTTTAGACCCCAATATATTACTTCAAAACGAAATAATTAATTGACTTAAGAAAAATACCAAAACACCCTTACTAAATCTGCTTTTGGAACTTTCCCTTTTCAACAGCCCATCTTCCGAAGGTCATATCTCACTCATACGACCTCGGAAATTCGTAAACTTGGTGTAGTTGGAAAGAACTTCCAACGAGATTTCCGTCCACATAAAGAACTTACCTAAACTTCTCCTGAGCTGGAATTTATGACCGTTTGAAAATGGCCAAAACTCACTTTTGAAATCTAGAAATTTTGAGATTTTCCCTTTTTTTTTACCTAAACTTTGTCTGTCTAGAATACGAGATTTTACATATTATCTCTCGGAAAGGGTAGCTACAAGTTGAATATCAAAATAATAGAATCATAAAAATAATTTAGCTGAGATCCCATGTCTTTCGCTGATGGTCTTTCTAGCAAGAGAATAGCAAAATATCATATTCATCGTTTTAGGAATTTCCCAGGAGTGGTGCTACAATGAGGGACGTAGCTTAGCCTTAACATACCTTTGGAATGAACACTCGAATTGCTGTAGTTTCTTCACGAAAGTTGTTCCTTACGTCCTAAGCTTCGCAAACACTATATATACACAACTTGTACGTACTTAAAAATAGTTCATAATTGATCTTAAATCGGCAGATTTTCCAAATGGCCTAAACTTGATGAAGTGTCCGTAGAACTTCATAAAAACAACAATAAAAGAGTACCGAGATGCACTACAACAAATATGATATATAGCTATGAAATTATTAGCTACGACACCAAATTCGTCACTAATTATTTTCTTTTAGTGACAAAATTTACTTTCCGTGCTTAAATATATGAGACACATAGTTTTAGTGATGAAACATAAAAATTCATTGTAAAGTTTTGTCCGCTAATGTTTCCCATCAAAAAATTAGTTGGCGCCATTTGTTAAATAGTGTTAGTCACGAATTTAAAGTTATTGGTGACATATTATTTTGTCACTAATAATGTGATTAACTCATGACAAATTATTTTTTGTTTTAAAATATATTAATTTTTGGACAAAAAAAATTATCAAAAAAATTATGTTGTTACAATATCGACAAATTAGAGTTTGTAGTTAAATAATATATGTTTAACTATAAAATTTAGATTTAATTATGACATTTATTTTCGTCACTAATAATATGAATAATTGGTGACAAAATTGTCTCGTAATCGATATGTGATTTAGTGACAACAAAAAAATTGCCACAAAATATGTAAGTTGTTAAATTGCGACGACTTAAAATATGTAGTGAGTAATCAACTATTTACTATGAAAAATTTCATATCTAAATACAATTTTTTTGGCTACAATTGTTTATAATTACAAGTAACAACTTACAAAAGAAATAATACAAGTGCTTCATAAGAAATAGATAGAGTCCATTGGTTAATTGTCTAGGGAAAATATTAAAACCAATGAATTCATACGATTTTCTAAAAATGAAAACGTCAATACATCAATTTTCTTAAATTATGCATTATAAAATACACCATTTGAAAAGTATAATCCAGGTTATAAGTACTGTGAGGGGGGTACAGTTCTACCACTAGATTGATAATATTTGTTGGTTTCACACTTTTTTTTTTATTTGATACAGTTTCATTGATAAAGACGATAAAACAATAATTTCTCAACTCTTTGTCCTTTTTTTTGTGTGTGTCTATTGATTTGTGTTTGATAAACTACATAGACTAAGTTGATCTATTTGTTTTTGTCTAAAAATATGTACATATATAATAGTAATTCGACATATGTACGTAGATCAACTATACAAAGATAACATCGACTTACAAACTTAGATAATCATATAATATATTATTTCTATAAAGTTTAAATTTAAAAGAAGTGAATGAAGTAAAAAATAAAATAAAAATGAGAGACAAGAGAGAGTTGGTCAAATGATAAACACTCTTCACTTTCAAACTCGAGGTTGTGAGTTTTATTCCCCAAGGAAGGATAATGTTCGAGCTCTCGGACAAGGGTTGAAAAAAATAGAGTTGCGAGATACATGGATAACATGTATATCATAGAAAAATTACTTATTTTTAGAATGATAAATTTATTCCTAGTTAAGAACGAAATAATTTTTTGTATATAAAATATAATCATTAGTGACGAAATTAGATTTTATTCAACTACGAAACACATAATTTTAGAGACAATTGATTTTGTCACTGATTGAAGTAAATTAATTAGCGACAATATAATTTTGTCGGTAGTAATAACATATTTAGTGACAAAGCATACTATTAAGTATAAAAAAAGTACTTTTTACAACAAATAAATTTGTCACAAATGTTAAGTATTTATGGAAGATTTTTCTTTTTGTAGTTAAAATAATACTTTTAGTGGCGAAGCACTAAATCTTCTTTGTATACTTTTGGAGACACACATTTAGTGACGACTGAGTGACAAATTAATTTTCGCCTCAGAAGATTTTTAGTGACGAAATTTGATTTATTAATGACGAAATAATTTGTCCCTGATAATCGAATTTGTTGTACTGATGATAAGCTTAGTTAAACAAGTTTACAACTTGAAGAAACACCAATAAATACCAATTTATAGCTTCAAAAACTAGCTCCAAACGTGGTTAATGATTGTCATGTGTAGAGATCAAGTTTCTAGGCACGGGGCAACCTTTAATGGTATAAATCGTCAAAAACTAACATTCATCATGCAATAAATCCTTAGGGACCCTATACTCATCTTCATTTATGGTTAGGAAGAGACATAAAATGTGTTCATGGCGTAAATCGTTGAGTAAGCCGAGATACCATATTTCTAACTCGACCCGTATTCTACCCCGACAATCCATAGTAAAACCCTCTTAACTTTTTTCTTCTATGTCGGTTTTATATGGGGTTTTTTGTGTTGCAAACTAGACTCTGATGACTTCGATTTAATGGGTGATTGTCCTTCTACCTATTTATACATTCAAAGAAAACATCCAAGACATTTGACTAAAGTTAAGAAAGTATTACTATAGAAACTTTGATCACTTTTGCCGACTTGGTTTATGTAATTATCTTGACTTTAAAACATAACATACGACCCCTTCTCTATCATAAAATCTCATACCACACTATTCTTAGAATGTTGTTAACTCATAGTCTTGTCCACAAGGTATTGGAAAATTTACACAATTACAACGGGCGAAGTTCTATCAAGCCATTTCTTTAATCATGAACTTTGTTTGAGTGGTCCCTTTGACATACAACTTTAGTTTATTTCCTTGATATTTTGCAACAATTTGCAATCTTAATCTCCAATGTACGATACCAAGTCATAAACACCTCATATAACCATGTCATACTACACCGCATATATTATGCAAGAATAGAGAAAAAGTACGGGATCTTAAATCCCCCCCCCCCCAATTATGAACATTCGCCCGCGAATGGATCTAGACAATTCCTTGGTTCTATTTTTCCTTATAGTACTTTATTTGCGAGTCTATATTTGTTATAGTCGCAAACCTGTAGTAAAATTCTGAATATTTTCACTACTAAGCTTTGCATAGTTATCTCGTAAGAAGACATAAAAATTGCACGTTCAAGATTCTTAAAATCTGACTAAGTCGTTGTGAATGAATACTTGACAATTATCGAAATGTGACTCACCGTTAGTCGTAAATAGTTGGTAGTACTCCTTCCTCATTTCCTCTTCCGCTTCCCACCTCATTTCCTCGACGTTGTTGTTTCTCCTTAACACTTTCACATAAGCTACATATTTAATTCGAAGCTTCCTTACTTGCCGATCTAAAATCACTATTGGTGACTTTACATAAGATTTAGCGATAGAAATATTTTCAATAGGCATAATACGTGAAGGATCTCCAATACAAATTCGCAACATAGAAACATGAAATATAGATGAACTGCTTCAAATTCTTAAGGCAAATCAAGCGCGTATGCCACCATACCGATCATCTGAATAATCATACACACTCAAACGTACTTAGGACTGATCTTCCCTTTCTTCTCAATCGTATACATCAAAATCTGAGTTCCGTCAGTAAACATCTACATAAGACTTGTATCGACACCATGTTGTATAAAGCCGATATCTAATAAGCTTAACATTTTCAGTCACTTGTTGGACTAGATTGGGACCTAAAAAATCTTCTTCCCCGAACTCAAACCAACCAATTGGGGACGAAAACTTCCACCCGTATAGTGCTTGGTAAGGGGCTATCTAAATACTAGCTCGAAAGTTGTTATTATAAGCGATCTATATAAGAGATAGATGTTGATCCCAACTTTCTTTAAAATCCAGCACACTAGCACGTAACATATCCTCAACCGTCTGAATAGTACGTTTTACGAGTTCATCAGTTTGAGGATGAAAAGTGGTGCTATGATTTACTTGAGTCCTAGATCTTTCTGAAACGATCTCCAAAAATGTTCTCTAAATTGAGCTCCTCTATATGAGATAATGGATGATGGAACTCTATGAAGGTGAACAATCTCTTTAATGTAAAGCCTTGATGAGTACATTATTTGGACTCATTTGGAGCACTATTTTAATAGATTTAGTGTCATCAAATACATATTTTGTGCCAATAACGGATGGAAATCCTTGATATTCAAGTATTCGGATTGAGGAAAAAAAATAGATACTAATAATTAAAAAGGAACAAGGCAACTAAAAGAACTAAGAAAAGAAGGATTGAGGATTGCCTAGCCCATTGGGCGACTCGCCGAACGACCATGGTCTCGCCTAATGTTCCAGTCTGCTAAGACCTAAAGGAGAAAATCTACAAGGCAATAGAAAGAAGCAGACTCCGAGTTACCAAACGATTCCGCAATGTAGTGCTTTATTATCCAAAGTTACAAAACCTGAAGATGTTGAATGCCAAAGCAAAAAGTCTATGAAATTAACAAAAGGATCTCGAATCCACTTAGGTGATCATGACTAACTATGCACAATGGTCCTACACAACACAATTTATGGCGATTATAAATACTTGCTTAAATTTTTGATTTGTATAATTTTTCAATCTTATCTTTTGTTGAACCATATTATTGTTCAGTTTTTAAGTTTGAGAAGAAGAACTCGGTTTTTGGAGACAATTTTTTTGGCTTTGAAGAGTTGAAGATTTCCAATTCCATGTTGGAAGTGGGTATTGAAGATTCTTTATCTTGGACCATTGTAAATACAATATCAATCATACCCAGTTGATGGAAACACTAGTTGGTAACGCTTTTTTACATTTTTACTACTCCTAGGTAAAACCCCAATTTTCGGGTTGTGATTATGTGATTATGGATTGACATAAATGCAGGGTATTACTAATTCATAGTTAATTTGTTGGTTAAAAGTGATTTCGTTTTGTAGTTATGGTTGAATTTAATGGGTTGTATTTGCAAATACAATCTGAGCTTAGTGTTTTTGCTTGCTCAAGAGAGAGGCTTTAAAACCAAAATTGCTAAATCGATAGTCTGTGGGTAGTGGGTTGTGATGGGTTCATCTCAAGGGAGTGAATCCTATATCCTTTTCCACATATTAAGCTCGAGAGAGTGAATGGACTAAGGCGAATGTTGTGCTTAATTGCCGCTTATTCATCTTCCATGAGAACCAATTTGATTGGTAGTAAATTGTTCGAGAGAAAATTTACCCTCACTAAAGTCTAGCTTAATTACCGATACGGAGTTATTTACTAGTAATTCCAATTACACAGTTCTTTACCTTATCTTATAATCCAATCACATTAAAAGAATCCCATCTTCATATTTTCTATTTTTTCATTTATTGGTTTAGTTGATAATTAACTACAAACCCCTCTTTTTGATATTTGACACTTGTGTCACTCATAATTTGGTATGGTTTTTCTTCCTAAATGTCAGTAGCTATGGTTGACTTGAGCAAACTCTTGCTTTTCTTTCTCAATTTCAAAAAAACTGCCTTGGTCCTCGACCCTAACTCACTAGTTTGGTATATTACATTTGAATGATCTTGGACGTTTAGTATTGGTTGAAGCGTCCGAATATGTCAATCAAAATGGTGTGGCTACCAGGGAGTGGTGTTATTTTAGAATTTTTTGTCAAGTTGAATTTTCCTCTTGTTAATCATATTTTAACTTACTTAGTTTTTAGTTTTTTTTTGCTCGTTTATGTGTTAATTCAGGAAGTATGAGTGTGAACTGCAGCAATGGACCCCAAGTAGTCCAGCAAGATGACAATGGAAACATCAAAGATGTAAATGAGGCTCATGCTAATGACCCCCATCACATGGGTGGTATTTGTGTCATTTTCTTGCCTCTAGCCGAAGGGAATACGGTGTTCCACATCAAAAATACTGTTTTTCAACTCTTGTAACTAAAGGGGCTTTTAAGCAGTTTTTCTCATGAGGATACCCATGAGCTTATTTGAATTTCTGTGGATGTATGTGGACCGTTCTCCTTCAAGAACATATCCCAGAATCGTTCCGGATGAGGTTGTTTCCGTTCTATTTTTGGAGATGATTGAAAGTGGCTGGCTGAAATGCCACGTGAATCAATCACTTTGTGGGAGGATTTTTTACCGCATTTAATGTGTGATTTATCCCTCTTACAAAGATGATGACTCTTTGGGATAACATCCAAAGCCTTAAGCGTATGGATGGAGAGCCAATCTATGAGACTTGGCTACAATTTAAGAAGTTGGTGCTACAATGCCCAACTCATGGCTTGCCTGACAACGTATTGCTGTAGTTTTTTTGCCAGAGACTTGACTCGGTAAACAAGGGTGTTGATGAAAAACATTCTCTCGAAGGTTTAATACAACAAACTCCTGTGATAGCTTCTTAGCTCTTGGACTGCATGAGGAAAATCAATCAGGCTAGGTACACCAGCAAAGACTAGGTCTCCCCTATCACATTTAAATTGACAAAGGAGTAGATTGAAAAAGACCATGAGAGGACTAAAACATGGCCAAGATCATGACACAACTTGAAATCTTGTCAATAAATGTTATGGGAGCTGGTGCTCAAAGTGTCAATGTCGTGGGTGTTTGGTGTGCTAATCCTGAAGAGGCAAAGTTTTAAGATTTGTACAGTGAAGAGGTGAATTTCCTAGCCAACCATGGTGGTGGTTATTGTTCAAACTATCCGAGGAAGGGTGGAAACTAAAATTGTAATATATATGAAGGCTTGAAAGATTGTGACCGAGAATGGAGAGATCGAAATTTAAATTGGAAGGAAGGGGAGAAGGATATGTATGTACTTCCCCATGAGTGCTAAAATACAAAGGATTCAAAAAGAGGGCAGTCCAAGGATATTCTCTCTCATATCCTCAACAAAGTTGAGGGGTCGGAAAATATTCAGAATGAAATGAAAGAAGATGTGTCGAACCTTAGAAAAAATGTTACCTCCCATTCAGTATCGATCAAGCAATTGGGGATCCAAATGAGCCATATCTGTTCTCATCTAAACCGGATACAACAACATGTGTTGCCTATTTACACTATGGTCAACCCCAAGAATGAGATTTGAAGGTGGACTTGCTTCATGGCGTGACATTAACTAAGGCGCTGCTTGGGAGGCAATCAAAGACTCTTTTTTTACTTTATTTTTGTTATGGAAATAATATTGTGTTGTTTGTGCAGGTTAAAGTGTTGAAAGCATTTAGAATGTGCAGATTGGCGAGCAAATTTCCCACTCGGTGATTCTCCGAAGAGGTTGGTGTGCCCGACTTGAACTGTCGTTTGGCCCAAGATAATTTGGATTTGGGTTTTGTAAAACTCGGTGAGTCTATGAGCGGATTTGGAAAACCGCTGACTTAGTTGGCAATCACGACTTTGGTCGCTAGCTGAACCCCCACAATAACTGGAGGTCTTGTAAAACTCGGCGAGGTAAGTATCAAGTCGGTGAGTCACTTAGGGGATCGAAAAACGTGACTAATGTAAGATAATAGTCAAGAACTAGACGGTTTTAAGGAAACAATTTAAAAGTTTTAATTTCTTTGACTTACCCTCACTTTTACTCTTCCAAAACTTAAACCCACTCCTTAGTTTATATATTTCTTGCATTGTAGAGTAGCTTAAAGTCAGGTTTGTGTTCGGAGTTGGATTACATTGCTGCCTATCATTTCAATCTTTTTAATCAACATAAAGGGTTGGTTTTTCGAACCCCGAATTTATTCTCTACTCTTACAATCACTTGCAAATGATATAATCATGTTGAAGTGTGATGGGCCTCTTTGATAGGATTTGAACAGTTAAATTCCTGATTTGAATTTTTAATCTTGCCCGTATTGTTTATATTGTTGAATTACCGTTAGTTTGTGCTATAAATTGAATTAAATTTTGTGGGTTGCGCTTGCATGTTGTTTAGTTCGGATGGTTGAAGTCTGAGTAACCCGTATTTGTGCCAAACAACTTAATTTTCCCACTCATATAGTGGGTGACATACTTCTTAAGGGAAAAAGTTGTCAATTGGCCAAATATGGCATAATCGGGAGAAATTTGAGTATCTCGGGGTAATGTGTGCTATGGTTATACTCTTAATTTGAGTTCTGCATGATTTGATTTTGTTTTTGGGGGTTGCGTGGTAGAATTCGAGAAGTTGGATTGCAAGAAGTCATGTTGGGTCATTTGGCGAGCTGGGTCGAGCTCGCCAAACCACTCTAACGGTTCATCGAAGTTCCCCATCTTGCCTTTAATTTCATGCTTTAGATGGTGTGAGGTTCTGTAAATTTCGGAGAGAAGCTTGAGGTTGCCGATGGCACTTAGCGACTCTTTGAAAGTCTTCTTGACCGCCCTTTGTCCACACCCCTAATCCATTTTTTCAATGTAACTTTCGGCGGGCTATCCCTGCTCGTCGAAAGACCCTTTAAATCGCCGACTTTCTAATACTTTAGAGCCAATACTTTTGACGAGCGTGATCTAGCTCGCCAAATTGATTTTCTGTGCTGATTTTTGAAGTGATTTCTAAGTTTTCCTAATGTTTTGCACACATGGATAGACCAAAAGTTGTTGGGAGAAACCTGCCACCCCAAGGGAATGCTAAGGGGATTAAAAATAAATGATGATGCAGCTGCATCCACAACTAAAGAACCGAACTGACCACATCTTCCGTAAAAGGTAAAGGCAAAGGCAAAAGGCCTATTTCTTATAAGAAGACTACTTCCAGAGACCTCTCTATTCCATCACGGAGAAGGGGACTCTATGCAGCTATACATAACTTTTTGGCGAACAAAACCTTGGCAGATCCTAGTTGGTCTGGTACTGATGTTTCCTTAAAGGAAACTCTCAAAACTGATTCCAAGTCCAGACTGATGCAATGTGCCATGATTTCTTGACAGATGGAGCAGGTGTACAGACAAGATCCCCTATTTACTCCCCTCTCTGTCTTACTTTACTTTAACTTTTGGATATTTTTATTTGCATTTGAGGACAAAGTACTTTATTTGTGGTGCGGTGAGGCCCACATTTTGTGTGACACTTTTGAGAATATTGATTTTCTTTATATATTTAGTTTTTCAGCTTTATTTTGTGTTTTATACTATTTTTGTGGATGATTGAGCTTGTGGTTCTTGTTTTAATTGTTAATGATTTTGACCCTTGAAAAACGCCGTACCACCTCTTTTTTGTGTTTGAATGTGGTTGTTTTCTTGCAAAATTGAGTATTTGTTTTAATCAATAAAAATTAATTAAATAATGCTCATAATCGAACAAAAATGAATGTGTGGCTACGTTGAGGCCAAAATAAGTTGCATAGGCAATATGTGGACTTTTTGCATCTCATTGTGAGGAGTCCATTATGGAATTGAGTCACTTGTAATAAATGTTGCACACTAGCGAACGTGTGAAGTTTTGTTTGTTATTGGTGTCAATGCCTTGTGTGATGAGCTTACCCTAAACCATGTGTGAAGACACCCAGAATTTTCCTCGTTGGTATGGTTGACTAAGTGATGTAATCTCTTGATATGATCTTAGGCAATTTTGAAGAGTGTAAAACAATTTAACATTATACCTCTTTTGTTGCCAAATCTTGTGTGTGTGTGAACCTAGCTTTAACACCCTTCGAACCTTAACCTTTTCTTGGAAGAAACTTGATGACATTGTAACCTTTCTTGATCCATAGCCCATAATCCTCATTATTTGTGTTTTTTTAATAGCCAATTTAGCCCAAAAGCCTAAGTTTGGGGTGTGGTGAAAAGCGAAGGTAAATCAAGAAGTGCAAAAAAAGAAAAATGGAACCTCTCCGTACAAAAAAGGAGAAAAAGAAGAAAAGAATTAAAAAGAAAAAGAATGAAAAAGTTGTTAAATAAAGTTTTGAATGTGAAAAGAAAATGGGGTTTCTGACTGTTCATAGAAGATGAATAAGGGGGTAACTTGTAAGCATTAATATAAATGATGAAGCAAAGGGAAGAAAGTGTTGTGCACACCATATTTCATGAGGAATATAGAAATTGAGACTAAATGACCAAACAATTACACTCAGCCCCACTACAAGCATTAAAATACCTTTTTGATCTTGAGTGAGCTAAAACATAGGTTGATTGAAAACTACGGGCAAACCTATGGGTGAAATCATAAATTGTGTTCATCTTTGTGAGTGTGAGCTTTGCAATTGATTCTGGAGGTTCGAAATTGATGAACCATTATGTGTGAATGTGGAATCATTCTGTGTTAGGGCATATGGTTACCATTTTTGAACGTGAATTTGTATTTGAAGTAAGTATTGTGAATTTGACATTCTTCTATAATGGTGAGTCACAACTTGAATCTTTGAATGCACAGTTGGTCCATGTATGATTAATTTGATTTTTTTATGTGCATTCATTATTTAGTGTTGTGAAGCATTGTTTGAGACATCCTTTTTGAACTGATGAACTTAGAATTTTACTTGAGGTCAAGCTAAAGTTTAAGTTGGGGTGTTGACGAGTCCACGATTTGGACAGATTTTGGGCTTTATTTTAATAGATCTAGTATCCGCAAATGTATATTTTGTGCAAATAAATGATGGAAATCCTTGATTTTTAGGTATTTGGATTGAGGAACAAAGCATAGACACTAATGAGCAAACGGCCATGGTCTCGCCAAATTTTCCTGTGTGCCAATCCCTGAGGGACAAAATCAAGTAGGGGATAGAAAGATTCAATAAGCGAGTTGTCGAACGATTCAGCGATGTAGTGCTACAAGGCCCAAAGTTACAAAACCTGAAGATGCTGAAAGCCAAAGCAAAAAGGTGATGAATGTGGCAAAAAGGGAAGATCGCCAATCCACTCGGTGATCTCAACTAGCTACGTTGAATTGTCCCACACATCACAGTTTTTGGCGACAATAAATACTTGTTTAAATTTTAGGTTTGTGTCGTTTTTCAATCTTATCTTTTGTTGAATCCTATTATTGTTCAGTTTTTATGTTTGAGAGGAAGAATTGAGTTTTTGGAGACATTTTTCTTCGCATTCAAGATTTTAAGATTTCCAATTGGAAGATTGGAAGTGGGTATTGAAGATTACTCATCGTATTCCTTTGTAAAGACAATATCAATCATACCTAGTTGATGAAAACACTAGTTGGTAACAATTTTTACATTTTTACTAGGTCTAGACAAAACCTGATTCTTTGGGTGTGTGATTGTCTTATTATGGTTGATATAAATTCTGGCTATTGCTAATTGATAGTTTAAATGATATTTAAAATTTATTTCATTCAGTAATTGTGGTTGAATTTAATGGATTGTAGTCTTAGATTAGTGTTTTTGGCTTGCTCGATAGAGAGGTTTTAAAAACAAAATTACTCAATCGATGGTGTGTGGGTAGTGGGTTGTCATGTGTTCAGCTCAAGAGAGAGAATCCTAAACCCTCTTCCACACATTCTCTTAAGGGTGTAAATGGATTAAGGCAAAGGTTGTGGTTAATTACTGCTTATTGGTGTTCGAGAGAAACCTAGTTGATTAGACGTAAAATATTCGAGAGAAAATTTACTCCCACTAAAGTTAGCTTAATCGCTGATGTGCAAATTATTACTATAAATCGCAATTATCCGATTGTTTACCTTACACCATAATCCAGTCACATCCTAATAATCTCAACTTCATATTGGCTTTTTCGCATATATTGTTTTAGTAGATAATTAACTACAAACCCCCCTTTTTTTTATAGTTGACACTCGTGTCACTCCTAATTTGATATTTTTCTTTTCATAAATCTTATTAGCTATGAATGACTTCAAAAAAATCTTTTTTTTTCTATTGATTCTCAATTACAAAACACTACCCTGGGACTCCACCACAACTCACTCGTTAGGTTATAGTACTATTGAACGACCGTGGACGTATATTATTGGATGAAGAGTGTGGATACGTCAATCAAGCCTAGCATAATCTTCAGCTGAATATGTCGTCCTAACTGGTAATAAATTACCCATATAGAATCAAACCTTCATGGAGTATGAGGAAAACTAGTGATGAAGTCCATAGTTATCATATACCATTTCCATAACGGAAACTCAATTTATTGGATTAGGCCTCCAGGTCTATTATGCTCTTCTTTAACTTGTTGACAGTTGGGACATTCAGCTACCATCTCCGCAATAGTTTTTTTCATGCCATTCAACCAATAATTCTTTTGAAGGTCCTGATACATTTTAATTGCATCAGCGTAAGATAAATATCTAAAATAATGGGCCTCTGAAAGAATATTTGTACAGAGCTCTCTAACTACCGGTACACATACGCGACCCTCCTATATAAGGACTCCATCTCTAGTTAGCTCAAATAACAGGTGTTGTTGTTGAATCTTTTCCCTCAATTTCCTAAGCTTGGGATCTTCATGTTGCCGCCTTTTCACTTCGGTCACATCAGAAGATTCTATCATATTCTTAACGACAACACCCCCGTCTCCTGCATCTACCAAGCGTCCTTTCAAATTAACAAGCTAGCGTAGGTCTTTTGTAGTTCCAACTTTATCAGCTTCAACCTGACTTAGACTACCCATGGACTTCAGGTTAAGCACATCAACAATAACATTAGCTTGGCCGGGATTATATAAAATTGAAATATCATAGTCCTTTAATAATTCTATCCATCTCCTTAGTCGTAGGTTGAACTCCTTCTGCTTAAGTAAGTACTGAAGGCTCTGGTGATCGGTGAAAATATCTATATGAAATCCGTATAGATAATGCCATCAAAATTCTAGGGCAAAGACAATTGCATCCAAATCAATATGGTGCGTAGTTTAATTATGTGAATGTTTCCCCAATTCTCCAGAGACGTAAGCAATTAGCTTACCGTGTTGCATAAGAACACAACCTAGGCAATTTCTTGGGGCATCGAAACTAACAACATAGCCCTCATTACCAACTACAGGAATTAGGATAGGTGCAATGGTAAGCTTAGTTGCCTTATGTATCAATTTTTTCGATGATGCAGAAATAGAAGAGAATCCCTCCACAAACATTCGTTAGTATCATGACAAGCCTAAAAAGTTGCGAACCTCTGTTGGATTCAAGGGACTCGGACAAGTAAACACTACTTCAATCTTTTGTCCATTGACCTTAATACCCTCACTTTTAATAACATGACCAATAAAAGCTACTGAAGTAAGCCAAAAACCATATTTAGATAATTTAGCATATAACCTGCGATCTTGGAGAGTCTGCAATACAACTCGCAAATGGTCTGTATGCTCAGCTTCTGACAGTGAATATATAAGAATGTTTTCAATAAACATAATCACAAGTTAATACAAGAATGGTTAGAAGACTCGATTCATAACATATATAAAGGCTATTGGGGCGTCTGTAAGCCCGAAAGACATGATAAGTAATTAAAAATGGACATAGCTTGTCCAAAATGTTATTGGTGGGATATCAACTTCCCTCAGTCGCAGTTGATGGTTGCAAGACAACAAGTCAATTTTGCAAAATAATTATGCACCTTGTAATTGATCAAATAAGTTATCAGTCCGTGGTATTTGATACTTATTTATTATAGATACTTTATTTAAAGTTCTATATATAGTCAATATACATGTGTAAGGATCTATCTTTCATTCGAACAAAGAGCACTGGGGCACTCCATGGGGAAGTACTTGGCCTTATAAAGCCTTTATCGAGCAAGTCCTTTAGTTGTTCCATAAATTCTCTTAGCTCTGCAGGTGTCATACTATAGGAAGGAATCAATATAGGTTGCGTATCAGGAAACAAGTCTATAGAAAAATCAATTTCCCTTTCTAGGGGAATTCCTGGAAGATCATCAGGGAATACCATTGGAACTTCATTAAATATATGAACTGACTGAAGAGTCATGGGCTCCTTATCAGTATCCTTTTCATGAATCATATGGTTTACACAACCTTGAGAAATAAATTTTCGATCCCTATGGTATTAAATAAACTTACCCTAAGGTGTGGCTGCACTACCCTTGCACTAAGGGACTGGCTCACCTGAAAAGTAAAATCAATATTAGGATAGACAGCTGCCAACCAATCCATGCCCATTATAACATAAAAATCTAGCATAATCAACTCAACTAAATCAGTGGGGGATTGGATGATCATTAATTAACATGGTGCATCCTCGATAGACAAGACTAGATTAAATAGAGTCGCCAACAGGTGTAGACACGTAAAATGGTTGTGGCAACAACTCAGATTTCATGTGAATCTTACTAGAAATAAATGGAGTAATATATGAAAACGTAGAGCCAGGGTCTATGAATATGGACACAACTTGAGATGATATCATCAATATACTTGTCACAACATCAGGGGATGCTTCATATTCTTGTCATCCTGTGAGTGCATAAAAGCTACTCTTACCACCGCTCGAACATGTATCTCCTGCATCTGTCCATTTACAAGGACCCTGAGTAGACTGTGGTCCTGGTCGTGGGGCATAGACTAAGGGTGAAGATGTTGTTGTGGATCCCGAAGGCTGAGGTAGATCACCTCTGCTCAACCTCAGGCACGGATTAATAAAATGTCATGTCTGCCCAAAATGATAACATGCACCTGAACCCTGTCTACACTGCCTAGTGTGCGGCTTACCGCATTGTGTACAATGACGAGTGGGATGTCTTATCTGCACAGAACGATCCTATTGACGACCTCAAACTCGCCTGAGCTATGTCCCGGTCCTGACAGACTATAACGATCAAACCGCGGTCCCAGCACCTGTGGTAAGACACTACCCACATGCCAAGGTGGATACCGATTGAATGGGTGCCTAATATTACCATCTAGCTCCATATAAGACCCCATACTATGAGCCCTCTTAATCTACTCCCTATCTCTGTCGACTTCACGAATCCGTTGAGAAAGGTCCTTAGTAGTCTGAGCGAAAGCCTATCGGCGAGAAATATCTACATCATCAAATAAGGATGCTCCCCTACAATCTTTATCAAATAATTTGCCAAACTATCAACATAATAATGAACTCTGTTTCTCATCGTACATACAATATCTGGTGCATATCTTGCCAAAGAATTATATGTGGCTATAATCCCTCACACTCATGGATCCCAGCTTCAAATTGATAAACTGGTCAAGACGGGCCTCTCAAACATCCCATGGAAAATACTGGTCAAGAAAGGCCACAGAGAAGTCCTCCCACTATGCTGGCGGAGCATCAAGTTCTCTAAATCTCTCGTATGCCACATAAAAAAAGATAGCTACATCACGTAGCCAAAAAAGAAGCATCACCCTCAGTACTCTATATATATGGTCAATAAAGTCATGGGAATATTCAGTAGGACAAGAACCTATATATAAAAGAGGGGACAAATAAATAAACTCTTGTACCTGCAAACTTTCTGACGGTCTCTACGAGTATCTACTTCTGACTCCAATTGTTGTACAGGAATAGAAACTATCCTAGTAAGCAATTGAACTGCTTTCCTCATCCCTTGCTCTCAATCTCTGGTGGAGGAACAATAGGTACTAGAGGTCCTATTTCCCTAACTTCCTCAGGTTCCAATAGAACTTGTGAGGCTTGGGGTACTGCATTTCCACAGTCTTTAATAGGTTCAAGGGATGTTGGTACTAGGGGTACTAGAGATACACTTTGTGCCTCCGAGGGGAAATCTATCCCTTTGACGCAGTTGGGAACGGTTAGTACCTTCCCTTGGATCCATACCTATCTCTCGATCTGCCATATTTCGAGCGAGTGTAACCTGTTAAATAGGAATATAAAGCACGATTTAGATTTCAAATATTCTTATACTTTTGCACTATAGCAAGATCTATCAATTTAATCAAATGTAAGCATTCTTAAATTCCCTTAAGCCTCTTGATTATAAGTGTGGTGCACAACACACCCATAAATAAGGCTCTGCTAGGAACGACTAGTGGACCCCCTGGATGCAACCAGCTCGGATACCAATTTTGTCAAAGCGCGAAATAAGAGGAGTAACCAGCACTAGATACCTTATTAGAAGAAGTTACCCACTAAACAATACTACTAATCAACTATAAGACAAAAAGATTGAGCAACATAACTTCAAAAAAGTGAATTATGGACCTGACGGTCTGACCTGAATGAGAATAAACTACACAAACAATTGTAGACAAGCCAAAAAAATGAAGTTGTGCTATCTAGACGACGAGGCCACAACCGAAGACATTCCTACTTACACACACATAAATATACATGCCAAGACTATTGTCTTGTGGTTGAAACGTACAAAAAGAAAATTGAGAATATTTTGTCCAGAATAAGCTCTATGAGTTACATAAGCACGATTGAGAAAAGTCCCCAACTCTACCCAAACTTTACAACAAAAGTAAACATTCTCTGATAGCCCAGGATAAGATGGAGCTTAACAACTTAAGATGAACCTGAATCTTAGAGGGTGGGTCGTTTAGATTCTACGCATGTACCTGCTCGCACGAAACAAAAAAACATCGTCCCCAGACAAAGGGACGTTAGTACGAATAAAAACTTATTGTATGTAAAGCGGAAAATAGAATCATAAATATTTACTATAATGGGTAATAGAGATACCACCTAAAATCTAAAGTAAAAAGATCTCAATGGCAGACATTTGCCCCCCTACTACTTAAATATGCATGGTATGCTCGCATAATTGTATATCGTGAATGCATCTATATATATACATATACTCCCTCCGTTTAAAAAAGAATGACCCCTTCATTTTTTGGCAACACTTTAACTTTAAATTTCCACGTGGCATCTTTAAGACCACAAGATTAAAGGGTATTTTGGTACATTTGACATAACTTTAATTTAGAACCACAAGATTAAAAAGTCTTCTTTATTTTCTTAAACTTCGTTCCAAGTCAAACTAGGTCATTCTTTTTTAAACGGAGGGAGTATATATATATATATATATATATATATATATATATATATATGAAAATGCATGACATACCCAACCAAATGCTAGAAATGGTGGTGTCTTCCGGTAGCGAACCGACATTATATTTGCCAATTTACGGCCATCTATTTCACATACGCATAAATATACGTTGTAGGCCCCATACCTCCCGATTATAGCTTGGGAGTTGAATGCATAACATGCCATGTCATCGAGTTATAAAACCTAATAGTTATTGTTTTCATGTTACCAATCTTGGACCGTTTGTAATCTTGTTCTCATAACTTTATAGTCACTTTCGTATAACATCTAACCATCTCATGGAACCTCATATTTTCTTCCAAATAAGCTTGAAAAGTTGAAGGTGATTTACTTGGTTCCTAGAAAATTTATAAAAGTAAAATTTCAAAAAAAGAAGTAGTATTCTAATAGTTTAAATCTTTAAGTTATATTAGAGAGTTTTTAATACCGTGAGTTACTTTAAAGTTTTTTCATAATAACTTTAATTGGAAAAGTGGTCTGGTTACAAGTAATAAGTGTCTCGCATGATATTCTAAGTCACATCACCCAAAGATGAATAAGAATGAACATGCAGACATATAATCAAAGAAACAGATAAAATGGCATATAGATGTAGAATACTCTATTTATCAAAACGAGTGAAATATTAAAATAAAAGAATCGTGAAAATAATCCCACTGAGATCCCAATTCCTTTCATTGAAGGTTTTTCTAGCAAGAGAATAGCAAAATATCACATTCTGCATTTTAGGGATTTCCCGGGAGTTGTGCTAAAATGAGGGATGTAGCTTAGCCTTAATATACCTTTCAAATGAACGCTCGAATGGTTGTAGTTTATCAACAAAAAATTTTCTCTACGTCCTAAGCTTCACAAAAACTATATATACACAACTTGTACGCACCTATAAATAGTTCATAATTGACCTATAAATGTTTCTAGGCACGGGGGTAACCTTTAATGGTAGAAATATTCAAAAACTAACCTTCATTATGCAAGAACTCCATAAGAACCCTCTCTTAAAACGTTGAGTAAGTTGTAAGCCGACATACCATATTTTTGACCCGGACTGAATCGGGACCCGATGTACGCAATAAAACCCTCATAACTCTTTACTCTGATGTCTTTTTGATACGGGGTTTTGTGTGTTACAAACTAGACTTGTAGGAAATAGATTTAATGGGTGATAGGACTTCTAACTTTTTAAATGTAGAGAGAAAACGTCCTAGATAGTTGACCAAAGTTAAAAAATATTACTAGATAAACTTCGATAACTTTTGCCGACCTTAGTTTCACTAATTTTCTTGACTTAAAAACATAACATATGAACGTTGTGCTACTATCATACCTCATAACACACTATTCGTAGCATGTTGTACACTCAATGGCTTATCCACAAAGTATGGGACAATTTAAAAAATTCAAACGGGCGAAGTTCTACCTGAGCCACTTCTTTAATCATGGATTTTGTTTGAGGGTCCCTTTGACCTAAAAATTTAATTTATTTCCTTGATATTGACACCTATTTGCAATATTAATATCCTATGTATGATACAAAGTTATATACACCTCATATAACCATGCCACACGATGATACGTATATTATGCAAGAATAGAGAAAAAGTATAGGATCTTACATATCACCTCATAGTAACTATTCCTCTTACTTATATCAAGAAATCTCTAGGATATTATTATTCATTTTCTACTCATACCGGAACTCATCACTTAAAGCTGATTGGGTAAATGATTCCAATAACATAATTTGCCCCTTTACTCTCCCCCTTTCTTAGATTACTATACTTCCGCATGCTTTTCTCTAACTATGGGCACTTTCACTACCAATACTCATAATCTTGTAAGTCATGCTACCCTTTCGGGTGAAAATATTAGCCAATTTCGAAAACACACTTTCTCATAAGGATGTCAATAGGAACAAGGTTTTTAGAGAAATGAGTACATCTCGTTATTAGCTTGAATGCACGATTCATAGGAGCATGAGTGCATTCATTTGAAACTCAATACTTAAATCACTCATGGGCTTCTCTCAAGCCCTCTGGAGACTCATGACTTCCTCAAGATTTTGCTAAGATGAACTCATCAATCAAGAACATATTTTTGCTTCTCAACCACTTCTAGTATGAGGGATAGTCAAATGGATATGAAAACCCATGAGTTGGAATAAGTCTCTATGACATAACTATATTGTATGATTAAGAGTATCAAAGAAGGGACATTTTTCCTAAATGTATGTAGCCCCTAATTTATATAAGTGGGGTCCTCACAACCATAAATATGATCCTACTGACACTACTTCATAGACACCCTAGTACACTTGAACTCTGGCTTTGATATCAAGTTTGTCACGACCTAATTCTACAACTTGGACGTGGACGACATTCGATAACCATTACTGGTTCCCAAGCGAACCCTCATCCTAGTTGACTACAAGCGGAAGACTAACTCAGGCATACAAAAACTTAAGACTGAATTGAATATCTTTGAACTCAAATACTCAGTTTTTTAAAAAGTCTGTACAATACTCAAACAAAATTAAATACTAAAAACCCATCAACATTGTATGTCTATGAACCCTCTACTAATACAGAAGGATGTCAGGACAAGACCCACGATATCCCAAAACTACTAACTTTAAGATAAAGGTGATGTCCTCTAGAATGTAAGAAGGCTCACCAAAGCTTGAATATCACATGACCTCAACGAAATTCCTATTGATGATCGTAAATACATGTATCTACATCATAAAATATGCATACCAAATGTACTTAGTATATGGATGTACGATCTTGTAAGGGAAATTCTAAACCATAAACATAAGCCTCAACTAATAGAAAAGAAACATACCTACCTCTTCTGAAATCAAACTCCCCTCAAGGGTAGGATACTCACCTTAAGGATAAGATACTCAACTAAAACTGAAGATACTCAACTTAAACTCAAGATACTCAACTCAAACCCAAGATACGTAGCTCAAAGTCAAGATACTCAACTAAAAATTAAAGCAACAATAACACATGCAATATTTTGAAATATTTTACAACAGTAGATAATAAATATGTTGTATGTGAAAGTACAGTAATAACTCAATTGTATGAAAAATATAATAATAACACTTATTTGGGAGAGTATCTAATCGACATCCATCACTATGAGCTATGTGATGGTACATCATCTTGCCCGCGTTGCCAGAACTGACCTATACCTTGCTAGGGTATATACCTCATTAACTAAGTGGATCCATTAAGCTATGCTTAAAATTAGTAAGGAGTCATCTAAAAAGTATGACCCTTTCTACCCACGTTGGCAATATGTTTTTTGAGGACTTGGAGTTATCTGAACTCATCACTATATCGGTGCTCAAACTACTCCCAAAATATAACATAGCTCATATGTTTTCAAACTTTGAGACTATTACTCAAAAGATTTCTCTTCAACATGATAGTCTCAAACTCCTTATGAACTCATTTGGAAATTAATGTTTTCCCTCATTTTAAATGTAAAAAAATTTACTCTTGGGAATAATTAGTTTCCATACATTCATCTTGAAAAAAACGAATCCATACTCATTTACTCAAGTCTTTAAATAAATTATAAGAAATTATAAGAGACATCTCATAATCGGGTTCATGATGAATCATGGTTGTGAATGACTCAAGTCAAGGGTTTCCAATAACTTTATGTAGAACTCAATACATGAAACACAATAGTTCCAAAACTCAACGACACAATGATACTTTTCATCTTATGAATGGTCAACTCATAGGATTCATGCAGAATTATTACCATGACCGACTAAACTCAAGGATATCCATGTATAACATATGGTAATCCATAATTATGAAATATAGTTTATAAAAGAATTAGGAACTCCATACACAGTAACTTAGAACTCTAATATACTACTCCTCTCAAAGATACTCAATTTATGGAGTTCATATAGATTATGGGCATGAATAACTCGACTTAAGGATTGAAATTATTATGTAGAGTCAGGAATACATTCTGATTTTCACTTATTCGAGTCTTGAAACAATTTATAAGTAATTGTAGAAGACTCCTCGAAAAGACTCAAAGGGACTTTGTCAAACTTTATTCTTAAATCTATCTTGAATTTAAATTCTGAATTCAAGAGTTATAACTTGAATTCTTATCTCTCAAGGATAAATGAAGATTTTAATTGTGGATATCAAGTAGAAAATATGGGTACGATTCGAGGTGACTCGCATGGAAAGGATGGTAGGTGGGGAACCTGGCGATCCTGGTGCACTGAGTGGTGCATGGGCCCAGACCCTAACCTGCAAAACACTAGTTGGGGTGCATTGAGTTTCGGCGCCCTAAGCCTCTGCCCAGAAAATCAAAGAATTTTCTTGTCTCATTTTCTTACCCTAAGTCGCCTAGAACTCAATAGTTTCTTCTCGGCCCTCTTAGATTCGTTTACTCCACTTATTTACATGCAAATATATTCAAGACCCCTCAAGAAAAACAAAACTCATAAACAAGTTCCTCTCCTAAAGAACTCATCCAAACAATCATAGTTTCACGAATGGAAGAAACATTTCAAGAACACTCATCAAGAATTAATCAAGAACTCAACACTCCAGATCTTATAGATTGAATTCGAGTATGTAAATCATTACTGGAGTGTAAGTGAACGAACCCAACACTATGAAATCTTACATACCTTAATTTTGTGAAACATATTCTCGATTTGTAAAAATACTTGATTCGTTCTTCCATTTCTCCTCTTTTCCTCCTCTTGAATTCCTCTCCAAACCCTATGTGTGTTTAGGAATAACTAAAATTGATTCCAATCATTTAGACCCTAAAAGGTTAACAAAAACGAGCTAGGCTAAAGGGTAAGGATAAGACAAAAATACTCTTCATTAATTCGAGTAACTTTCCTTAACTGGACATGCTGAACTCAAATGGGAATATCTCCCATATCTGAACCCGAAATTTAGCAAACTCGATGGCATTGGAAATAGGACTCAGAGCTATTTCGTTTGATATCTTCTGCGTCTACTAATTCATCTTGTCCTAATAGTTATGGTCGTCTAATGTTGACACAAAACATAAAAGAACTTTCAAAAAATTTAAATTTCTAGTGCTACATCTAGTGGCCTTAACTCTGAAGAAAAAATTAAATTCCTCGGTCAAATCTTACTCACAGTGAAGAATGGCTCCAGTATTATCTCAAAAAAATTCTGAGGTGTTACATTACATGTATCATGTACAATCTATTATGATGATACATTTTTTATACAAATCACAGTTAGATACAAAAAGATGAGCACATCATAATCCATAGATTCAAAATTACAATACACACATGTTGTTTACTAATAATGTGTCGTGACTTACATATTAACATCAAATGACAAAAACAAAACTATAACCGTGATACTTTAAAACACTACATAATAATTTAGAAATAACTAACTAATGGAATATCTTTAGAAATAAAAATGAATCACAATTATATGTATCAAAAATTGAAAAATAACAATTCACAATACAGAACATTATCCCATTCTCTTTTTAATCATATCTCTTTACTTTAAAATTGAAGTTGTGCTCTATTTTTTATTTTGTCATTACAGATATGAGCTACCTTTTATGATGTATTTGATTTCCATGTTTTTTGTGATTTCACTGATTTCCAACTAATATGCTATTGTAGATTTGAGATTCACAAAAGAAATTATTTGTCCAACAACAATTTCATCACATTTGTAAACTTTATAACTCACCTCGTTTACCCAAATTCCTGAATGTCTCAATAAAATCGAGATATTCATCTTGTATCAACCACTTTGATCTAGTAATTGGAACATTCACGATTTCAAATTGATTGAGAAGACGAAAATTTAAAAGTTCGATTTTTGTGATTACCTATAGATTGGAATAGATTGATACCAATCAGTGTAGTGTGATTTGTGGGTAAGAAAATTGATTTTACGTAACATTTCATATTAAGAACAACAAATAAGTTCTATAATGTACCCTATTTATTGTATCCGGATAAAACTTATGTACCCGGAAGACTGATATTTAAGAATATTTTGTAAAACAAAAAAAAGAAGGATAAGATAAAAATTAGGTCATAAAATATGTGATTCTTATAAATTATACAAAAGGGAACACCAGACTCTTTTTTTCGCAATATATTTAGAACTCTTTTTTGGTTATATACCTTAAGAGTCAATAATATATAAATAATTAACGACCAAGCCACTTTTTTCGGTGAATGTCTTAATTAAACCATTTCGAGCTAGGACTTGAACCATCCTTCGCAGTGAGTAACTTTTAACCAACAAATTTAAAATTTTCTTGACTATTAAGGTCACTAGATGTAGCACCTTGAGTTCCAAGAAGAACTAAAGAGAGTTTATTCAAGTCATTTCTAAGTTCCTTTTAAGTGCTGGGTCAACTTCAAATGACCATAACTTTTAGCAAAGAATGGGTTATGTGTCCCATAAGATATCAATGAAAGGTCTTTGAATTATCTTTCCAACATCACCAAGTTGGCTAATTTTCGAGCGCATATGAGGGAGATATGCCATTTTGAAGTTAGCATGTCCATTTAAGGAAAGTTAACCGAAAATAGGAGGGGTATTTTAGTCTTTTACTTACCCCAACTCGTTCTACACACAAATTACACCCAATTAAGGGTCTAAGTTTATTAGAATAAGTTCCATTCATCCCCAAAAGGTTTTAGGATTTTTTAGAGAAGATTCAAGCGTTCGTTCAAGAAATTCAAGATTTCGCCAAGAACCTAGTTCTTTGAGGTATGTAAGCTTCAAGAGTATTGGGTTCGTTCAGCCACATGCCAATCATTATTTTTTTTTACAATCTATCCATAAATATTTAGCAGTTTAATTTCTTGATGTGTTATTTATATGTGTTCTTTAAGTTTCCTTATCGAATAAGTTTTAATGTAAGATTCTATTTGAGTCAACATCAAACGATCATATCTCTTAGAATATAAAGAGTTACGTGAGCCAAAACCTATCAATTTAAAGGTACTCAAATCTACTTTCCAACACCATCAATTTCACGTCAATCCTTTTTCTAGTAATAAATTATGACTATGTTAGTCACATGATACAATGTTGTTATGAATTAGCCGACGGAAAAATATTAAAAGGGGTCATTTTTTTTGTTTTTCCTCCAGGAAAACCCTAAAAGAATATCTTGACTAATAAAATACTCAAAACAATTATATTTTCATCTTTTAATCCATCATTCCCTTCTCTATCAAACCCTAGAGCAAAACCCAAAGGAAAAATCAAAGTAGAAGACTTCATTCAAGATTCTTTCAATCTTTTTCAAGATTCTTCTTTAAGATATTTCAATAAACTTATTATTGAATTTCATGAAAGGTTTTCTTGATCGTTTACCTTCAAGCTAGGGTTTCAAGTCCTCTAATGAAGTTCTTCTTCAAGATTCTTTATGATTATTCAAGAACTTTGTTCTTCCAGGTATGTAATGCTATCATAGTGTTGGACTAGTTCGTCCTCACGCCCTACATCTTCTTTCAAACCAATAAAAGAGAAATTTACGATTCTACCTCTTGATTTGAGTATTCTAGATATAAGTTGATTTGAGTTATTCAGTTCACGGTTCTTTCAAAAATTCTATTCCTAATTATTGAATTTTTATATTTTTATTGAGATCCTTGAGTTGATTTGTTTATGTCTCTAATTCGGCATTTACCATATTTTGAGTAACAAATCTTGATAAGTTTTTCAAAGCCAACACTTGAGTTTTAAAATTAGTTTTGAGGAAGTGATATGCAAATGAGAATATTCATGTACATGAGTTCCATATTTCCATTTTGACCCTTGCTTTTAGTCATTCATGCTTATAAATTCCGCATGAACTCCATCAGTTGAGTATCTTTGATAGGAGTAGTATCTTTAATTTCTAAGCCTAGAATATTGAGTTCCTAATTATTTTCAGATTATATTCCTAATAATGAGGCTACTAAACGTTACCTATAAAGGTCCTCGAGTTGAGTAGTTCATTCCCATAATTTCGCATGAACCCTATGAGTTGAGCAATCTAGAGATCAGTAGTATCATTAGTCTTGAGTTTTTAGTACTGAAGTTCTTTATTGTTATTAATATCCGTGATTTGAGTCATTCATGTCAATAATTCTATATGAACCCTATGATTTGAGTCATTCTTGTCAATAATTCTATATGAACCCTATGATTTGAGTTATAAATTTTAAAACATTTTTTTAAGCCAACACTTAAGTTTTTAAATTGAGTTTTCGGAAAGTAAAGATAAATTTTGAGAAATGAGTTTAGTATGACAATCAAGTATTTCATCAATGTATGAGAATTATCGTATCTAGATATAGCATAAATATTTATGCAGTATGACTTCCCGAGTCATCAATGATCATATTATAATATATTTTTTAATGCTTTTAAGAAATACCAGTGTTGAGTTTGTTTTCTTTAAAATTATATATGGGAACAAATTATTCCCAAGAGTAAATGTTCTCACATTTTAGATGAGAGGAAACTGAGATTTCTAATAGATTTTGAGCATTTTGAGTACCATCTCATTTAAGAGACAACAATTTGAATAATAATCTTAAACCACAGAAAAAGTTATTGTTGTAACATATGAGCTAGTATATTATGGGGGTAGTATTGAACACCGATATGGGGGAGAGTTCACATTAACTTAAATCCCCAATAAATAATATAGCCAACGTGGGTAGAAAGGGTCATACTTTTTAATAATTCCTTATTGCTTCTTAGTACAAACTGTTAACTTGTGCACAATTACTTACTAACAAATTTCCTAATAACAATTTATGAACATGACGTTCGTCACTACATGCCCAATAAGTAAGAAGGAAAATAGATTGTCCATTCACTTAGTATGAGGTAGTGAAATATTAAATAAATATTAATATGTTGGAACCTAAAATAACCATAAAAGATAAAATATCTCATGCATAGGGATCTGAAGACTTAACCTACACGTGCAACACACGTGCACTGTATCTTGTTACCTTAAAAGCATGAACTTCTAACTTGAATGTTAAGTTAAGTATAATATCCCTAACTTAAAATACCCATCTATACCTATTTAAATAGAATATGTTCTCTTGAACGGTTGTGACTATTTTGATGAGTTGTGACTTTTTTCAAAGGTTTGTGATTTTTCTATGAGTTGTGACTTTTCCAAAGAGTTGTAACTTTTTCAATAAGCTGTGACTTTTTAAAAGGGTCGTGAGTTCTCCTTAAGGTCATGTCTTTTGATATATGACACAAAAAACACTTATTCAGACTACCCTTTGTTGAATATAAATAGAGTCGCTTCCTCTATTTTTTCAACCACAATTTTTTTAATCTTCTACTCTTCGTCTTCTTGCATTTTAAATTTTCTTGTGTGATTTATTGTCGTTGAGTGAGTTTGAAGTTTAGTTGAATATGAGGTACCAATACTCTGATCAATTTACTAGTTCTACCCTAAGAGGATATATTGGATAACCTCGACTACTTAAGAAATTTTTTTTTGATGATATAATATTATTTTTTTAGATTAATATATATTGTAGTATGTAACGTTCCAATATATGAAGTTAACATCATGTAGTGTAAATTCATTTGTTTATGGTTAACTATTTCTCTTCTAATCGGATATATGCTTCTGAATATGTTTTTCCAAAATTATTAAACTTCTGACGAGTCAAATAATTGTCACGATTTATTTTTTTGATGCTCAAGATATAATAATGACTTTATTTATGAATGCTACTTAAGCTATTTAGATTGTAAAAAGTTTGCTTCAAAACAATTATTACTATATAAACATTTGCCTTTTTTAAATTATATACTATTTCTTACTATATAAGTATTTTAGATGAACAAAAATTCATATGACTTGTAATAATGTCAGTTGAAGTTTGTGTTAGTTTACTTTTTATTATTTATGTAATAGCTTAACTAACCCGGATAGAGTCGTGGACAACATAAATTTGTGACATACCGAGATTGATTCATTCCATCAATGGAAATAAGTCAAGTTACCTAACGTGACACACTATATACATCAGTAGAGATCACTACGGATTTGATCTTTAGCATCCCTGCTTCTTGTTATTGTTAGCGGTAGATGAACAGAGCAGAATGACTTCTCGCTTGTGCATAGTACTAATTGAAGCATTGACATTGAAAGAAGTCCCTCGAGCATTTAAAAAATAAGAAGACAAGGGTTATACCTATTGGAGAATCCTTACTAGTCTCATCAATTAATCAAAATTCCACTCACACACAGGAAAGGAAAGAGATTGATACTTATATAGATATCGATCTTTAACAGCACTGTATAGGGAGAGATCATAGTATCATGAAATGAGACAATGCCATGTTGCCTCTTTGTTTGCCGCTCCTCTTCTTCCAATGCATTGAACAAATGAAGAGAGTGACCCTAGAAGAGGAGGCAATATCTTATATTTTACTTATACTTTACTCTCACCTTTGAGAAATTCAGCTTATATTAGAGCAGGGAAAGTGGATATGCTGGTAGTTATATATATAGTAATGAATGTCTAACCTTTCGAATAGAGCAATCCTATGGTTAGGAACGTGACACATCGATCCTTTGTACCGAAGTAAGTATGACTGCGGACGATAGTTATACGTCCACCAACAGTAAAGATTGAAAATTGTACAGATTCCATTGGACAATTAATGTCTTCATTGGTAACTAATCAACATTGGATAGAAGCATGGTAACAAAAAGAAGAATATTAACCTTGAGGGTTTTCTAACTGACGATAAGGGACTGGTAATTGAATCAATAACTGTAGTTACTAGACTGGAACTTAAATTAGTTGTACACTACCTGTTCATGCGTCTTATATGTTTGATCTTAATTCCATTGAACAGAGGATCTTTTATGCTTCTTATTTGATCGTTATCAACCACACTAGCCTACAATCTAAGTGCCCACAAATCGAAGCTAGTATAGTAACCCAACCAAGGGTTGGGGTCGTGTTCGAAGGGAGCGGTAGTGAAAATGGTAGCTAAAATAGAATTTTGTTCTAGTTAGTAGTGGCTTAAACATTATTGAATTAAAACAAGGTAAATTCAATGGGTGACACCGAATTGTTAAATATTGAAAATGGGGGCTTGTCACAAGTAGTAAAGACAACAAAAATAGCAAAGGGAATCAAAGATAGGGAGATGTTCTAGGGGTGTTACCGCAATACATGATTGACGTAAATGAATGGATAAATGCTTTTGACAGGAAAATTTGCAAAATAACGGTAACTAGGCTAAGCTTTGGGTGAAAGTAAATTCCCCCTCGGGCAACTGACTGCATATAAAATGGGTTCCTCTAGGACACCCACTCGTCTAATGAAGACCAGTTTACGCCTTATCCACACTCTCTCTTTCGATGAAAAGTTCTTTGATATGGGACTAGGTCTCACCCTCTTGGGCTGAGCCTGATGTCTCCCCATTCCTTAGGACATTAATCAATTAATCTTGGTTTCGTGACCTCTCTCGCGAGCAAGCCAAAAACACATGGGTGGTTTTGTATTTGCAACTACAAATCCAGTAAATTAAACCACAACCAATAGGTTAAATCACCATTAAAATGCATCTAATTTTTTGAGCAAGCAAGACCCAACAATAATATTAACACATACTTTCTAAATCACACCCAAAGAAAAAGGGGTTTTAGCCACACATCAAGCAATAATTAAATACACCTAAAATGATAAACCAAATGGATATGAGAAATTAAACCTTAATATGAGCGAAGGAAGAAGAATGGACAAGACTCATTTTCGATTTAAGCAAAAAAGAACTTCTTTTTTCAATTTTCCCACAAAAACCTCTCCAAACTTGACAAAAAATACCAAAAACATAAGTTGAAAAAATGAAAATTGATAATAATATTCAGACTTATAAAAATAATAACTAAGGCTAGTAGTTAGAGTTTTTATATTTGGTGCTGGCGAATCCGTTCGGCGAATTTATTGGTGAATAGTCAAGAAGTTTGGAGATTTGCCCTTCCTCTAGTTCTCGCCATTTTTGCTTTGCCTTCAACGTATATGCGTTCTGGATCATTGGGCTGAATAATTCTGCTTAGCAAAATTATTCGGCGAAGCGCATCATGCTCCTTTTCATTGCCTTTTGAATCCACTTCATTCAGGGCTTCACATGTTGGAACAAAGGGTGAAATGCATCCTTTCGGCTCATCGCAAAATACATGGTGATGCTCAAGCTTCAACTTCAGATCTTTTCATCCTTTTTATATTCGTTTTGCGCCTATGTTTCCATGTTTATACAAAAAGTTCAAATATCTGAAACTTAAGAGTTTTCATCAGATATTGAGATAGAATGACAAATTGACAAACTATTTTCATTAACATAAAGACCTAAATGTGTCCCATTTTAGGACTCATCAATCTTAATGCTTGCTGGGAGAGCGCAAATCCTTACGCGGTAAATCAATAGCATTGGATTTATTTCTTTCCTTCTTTCTTACTTTCATGGGTTGGTTTGGACTTTTTCCGAGCTATATCAAAGAGGGATTTAAGTGCGTCATGTACGACCTTGGCATTCATCTTGTTGTTATTAAGCATATTTTGGAATAAGTTGTTGACACACTTAATCATAGTTTCTTTACTACTCCAGTCCTTCATTTCATTTCATCATTACTCCATACTTGGATGGAGATTAAGGGGGAAAGACATTAATTGGGAAAGGGTCCTCATATACCTACGACCTATTTTTTACTCACCTAGTTCACTATACCACTGGGTTTTTTCTTGTATGAGGAATCTTTATACACTGAGGCTTTTCTTGAAAAAAGAGGAGACCTTGCTTCTGCTTTTATCGTAGATAGATAATATGAGAAGGAAATATTCTCAAAAAATAAATGGAATTTTCCAATAGTAATAAGCTAATTTATTCAATACGTTTAGCTTAGAACTATTAAATTTTACCTGATGACTTAAGAAAAACCAGTATTAACTTTGAATTTATTCTCTTATGTCTATATTTTGCCATAACCACATCGAGGAGGAATTGAACCTCTTCTAGTTTTTTGAAAACTCTAATCCGTTTGATGTCCGCCACCCTTCTCCTCCTCCCTCCTTTAGTTTATCTGCAACGGCCAAGACGTAGGAAGAAGTTCCTGTATGGAAAATTGGAAACACCGAAGTAGGTTGTGTCTTATAAATCAGATGATAAGGCCTTAGTGGACCGACTTGATAGGACCCCCACCCTTTTGCTCTATCTGACTTGGAGTGCACTCCTTCAAGCCCTACGAGAACATATTCCGACACGCGCGCTACTCATATTGGACGAATCTAAGCCATAGTTGGTTTTGGTCGTTGAAGCTTCGCTCTAGTCAAAAAGCATTCATTGTCCAAAGGTAAGGTGGCAAGAAGGAATGTAAACATATCAGATTGGGACACCGGTGCATTGATAAATCCCAAGGAGTCACAACTTTTCTTAAATGTACGAAGGTAAGCCGCCATAAACGAATTTCCTTTCTTCTCACTTTCACTATCATATTCCTCACTAATCCGAAAGGTTTTTTATAAACCATACTTTTGGGAGGAAATCTTTGGACCTTGTTTTAGCTCCTCTTACCCTTTCTGAATTAACATGTCCTTGCGCTTACCACTTCTTAACACTTGTGAGCGAGTGTCGATCTCTCCTTTTCTGGAGAAATATCTGACGATTCCTGCCAAAGCTGGGTTAAAATTTAAGATTAACTACTCGCAAATAGGCCTGGAAGAGCTTCTGCTTTATCTAAAGAAAAAACCTTTTTCTTTTCTCTCTTCTTGATCAGAGGATTCAGAGTGATCATGTGAAGCACCCCTTCTCGTTTGCATGGATGAATGAGTTACATATTGTTCCTACTACTACTACCGTGTAGAGGACATTTCATTCACAAACCTTGATCTTTAAGGTAAAAGAGGGACTTAGCTGGCTTGCTTAATTTACCCCTTCTCATTGGATAACAGACCCTTTATTAGACTTGGTGAACTCCTGTCACGATGAATTAAACTTTGTTCCATGCCTCGTTGCTTGTCAATTTCATCGAAAAGTCATTAGGTAGGCACAAACCTCTTTCATAAAAGAATTATAACACAAATCCACAACTAGGTACTACCTTTTATACAAGTCTTCTTGGCTAGTACAATGCCCCATATGAGAAGAAAGAATAGTGGGATGCTCACACTCTCGTTGTACGTGATAGTGAGTTACAGTGGGTAAAGTAATGAAAAGAAGAATTTGATTTAATCATAGAACTAAATCGGATCTCATCCCTTCGATTCCTCACTGCATACTTCAATGACAAAGGAAAAGAGCTTTGTCGCGTGCTTCTTCGGATGTGGTTGCAAGATCTCGCTTTTCGTTTTAAAATGTGTACGTTGCTTCCTTTCATAATATCTCTCTCTCTTTCATAGAGAGTGGCTGGGAAGCATTCTCTCTGCCTCTGTAGCTGACCGTGACCCACGCTCCAGCCCTCTTTTGTTGGCCATGCCGCATACCTCCTAAAGAGTCTATTTTATTTTTAAACACGGTCTATTTAACTGATAAATTGTGAACTATGTGGGACTAGATTCTTTTTTTGCTGAAAGAGAAGGTAGGTACGCAGCGCTCCTAAAACATAGTGAAGTTCCACCGGCCTTTGAATTCTAGCTCTTGCTTCGAAGTTTCATCCCACATCTCACATATTGGAAAACGTAAATAAACAAAAGGGGAACTCAGTCAATAGACAAAGAAAAAAGGGATATGTAACATAAAAACAATTCAATGTTTGTCTTTCTAAGGATTGAATTTCCTTGTCGTAGTTCATATTCAGGAAAAATTCAACTTTTTCTTCTTATTGTGGAAACGGAGGGATGGCAAAGATCCATAGGAGGACAACTATTAGTATTAGTTGACTAGTGACGAGGATCATATAGTTTAAGAGATGGATCGAGTTTTAAAGCCCTATCCCGCGAAGGAGAAGAGACTTTCATGTAAGGTATATAGGTCAAAACTATGCTCTTTCAGCCGATTTAGTATAGTAGCAGTTTCAAATCAATGCAAGCCTATGGAAACCCCTCCTTAGGGAAAGTTGTGTAGACTGAAGCGTGAATGTAAAGCAAGTGTTTGGGAAGTTGACCCGAACCCTTTGGTTTATCATAAGATGAAATATCGGAGTTCATTAAAGCCTACCATATTAATGGGATCTCTGGTAGTAGGCCCATGCCTCGGAAGACAAGTGAGACTTAAAACATAAGCGAGAATGTCGAGGTCTTGTCAAAGCCTTTTCAATCATTGGATCATTGTTTAGAACTTTCTCTCGCATGGATATGTGGTCAATGGGAGCGGCAAAATATAAAACCCAACCCCACTTGGCTCAAGCCGAGGACCATAAAGCCACTTGTCTGTAAAGAGATGAGTTCCAGTTCTTAAGATGTGGAAATCCTAGTGCACTATTGCACCTCCTAGAAAGAACAATTGATCTGACATTGGCCTGGGTTCAGCCTTTACTTTGAATTAGACTTAGGCTTTAACAGGGCTTCTTCCTAAATATCAATTACCAATATATTTTCAGAGTGGTGCAAGACTTGAATAGACAGGAAGAGATGGATAAAGGAAGATTGCATATTGTTATTCAAATAAAGCCCTTTATTTTGAGTATATTTAGTAATCCTATGATTGAGACCTTACAGAGCCCGTAAACTCACGATTTTTACATGATAATAGGTCATTCTTAACCTTTTCCTCATGGAACGTGAAGACCGATGCCACTATCGCCTCTTGGCTTTGCTTTCATATAATATATTCGACTTGAAAAAAGGTTATATGAATGATTTTGTACGAGTAGTTTCATCAGTGGAATGGAAGGAGCAGGTTCTTCGACTGAATCCCAACCTGAATGATATGAAATCAGTGCAGAAATGTCCCTTTAAGAAAAGGATCTTTACAGAAAAAAAACTGATAGGCTTAGTCAGCTTTTTCCTATTTTCTTTTTTCTTTTTGATGAGAGGCTTCCCCAAAAATACAACCAATGTCCATGGTCTTTCCCATTCAAATATTTTTCTATTACTGACACCCGGAGCCAACAACAACTTCTGAAGCATCTTCCTAACCTAATTCCTAAGGTCACATGCCTTTCGCATAAAAAGAAAATGCATATATAATTTGAAGTTCTAATTCGGCACACATTAATATGAAAAGGATGACTTTCTATCTTGAACATTATCCACAATGTCATCTTCCTTTAGTTTAGGGAGTAGATCGAAGGGGCCCACCCGGTCATCATGAAGAAATCTACCACTCTTTCAATTGGCGTCTAACCATCTTCTTCTAAATAGGGCCGGGGTTGGTCTTTCTAATAAATCAGAAAATGAACCGGTGTGAAGATACTGAATGCAAGAGTGAGTTTGCCTTCTTGAAATGAGCCTCCTCATTGAAAGTGGATATTAGCAAATCTACATTCAACAATGATATACACAAATCTCTTCACCTACCTCTTCGATCGATCTGGAAGACGTTCCCTTAGCAGTTGACAACTCAACAGATTCCTCTGATCGAGTTGGAAAACAAACCTTGATACCTACGAGCTTCTAAATCAAAGAAAGAAATTGAAAGAATTAGACGATGGCATCTTGAACCCCTCTTCCTACAGTCCAGTTAGCCATTACCTCAAGATGAAGAGAAGCTCTCTATACATAGAAGACAAGAAGACCTTGCTTGACCAAATGAACGTAGAAGAAGGGATATTTAGAGATGGGATCATGAGCGAATGAAAGGAAATAAAGAGGTTATTCATGTCCTTTCTCGTATTCCACCAACAACTCGCGTATCATATGAGCTTTTTCCTATCATCTCCGCATAGAATTGCTTCACACCTGTGTCAAAATCAAGTTGAGTTTTACTCTCAGTAAGAATGATAAAGCATTTTTAAAGCTTGAATCCAATAAAATTTTGTCCCAAGAATTTAGCCTAAAAAGAAAAAAACTGGGGAAGAAGTAAAGTATCTATTAAATTGAGCAAGATCCTTTTGAATAGAAGATTCCCATGAAAAAGTATTTTATAGAGGAGGATAAAAAAATGTGTATTTCCCTATTGATTTATCTCTGAAGCAGATAATATCGAAAGAAGTATATACGTGGAGATGAAAGAGGATCTTGTACATGAACATTTCTAATAGTGGTTTCTCCTCCAACAGTCAAGTAACTAGCACTAGTTATTACAACAAGAGCTCATAGTCTAACAAAACTAGTACCGTCAACCCTAATTGTAGCAGCGGGATTATCTTTACCACTAGATATTGCATTAAGAACTTTTATTGCATCAACGGTGGAAATAGAGAGAAGGCTCAGAATATAATAGCTTGAACCGCTTAGGCTCTTTGCACCTAAAAAAATAGTTGACATGCACAAAAATAAGACGCGAAACTTATAGAGTCGTAGCCTTCTAAGACTTTTTTATCCAACTCACTCAATTGTTAGGTTGAGTCAATCAACTGGAAATCGACCAAAAGGACTTGTCAAGCCTTAGAAGTCAAACCATGCATCACATATCATCATACAAAACTTATTAGATGTAGTAGATGCATAGGAAACGTAAAGCATATAGTACTTTTCTCCATTGTCATGCATCAAATGGTTGTATCTCCTCTTTTAAAGAAGGTGAGCTCCAAGCCTTGAAGATCAAAAAAAGCGAGAACAGGAACTTCTAGAGCATCTAGAGTATAGCAAAAGAAAGATTTCAAGGCTCTGGGAATATACCATACCCGATACTTTTCCTCCGTCACCTCAATATCCAAATCAACGACTTGATATGATGAGTATAATATCATTACCGATGATTAAAATTTTATAAATACTCTTTCTCCGTCACCTCAATCTCCATGTCGACAAGTAAAAATGGGCTACCTAGGTTTGAAGCAACCAGCATCCACAGAAGCAAATTTAGCAAACCCATTTCGAGACGCTTGCTTAAGTCCTCAAAGGGACTCATTCTGGTGGCAAACCGAGTTCTCATCTTGTGTGGAGAATATGTGTGAGGGAGAGACATGTATACTTCCTTTCTTGGAACATGTTAAGGTTTTACGCTCTAACTCATCTTCACAACTCTAAGTGTCATCGCGCCTCAGTTATCATTCTTTTTCCACCATTTGATTGCTCTAGGAGGTAACGTAGGATGGTTAAGCCAGAAGAAGGACCGATACTTTGTTTCGCCAAAAAATCTTCACATTGCCTTCCCTAGAAATATGTCTCAATTCAAAACTCCAATCCTTTCGCATTATCTCTATGATTCTCAGGATAATATTGAAAAGTAGATCCTCAGGCCCAGCTATTGTGCAGCTTCTACATTGAACCTAGGGAGTCCTTCTCCTCCTGAAGAGCTAATGAGTGTGGGATATAGATTCAAAACAGATATGTGTGTGGTCTTCATGTACCTCCGCCTACAGCGCTGGTTGTACCCACAATCTTTATCTTTTTCTCCCCATCCTATCGGGGTCAACCTATTATTCCACATTCGTATACTAATCATATTTGGATTAAGATTCAAAAATCCCTCTATATATCATAATTACCCTCTATCGTCCAGTCAATGGCCCGGTCTTCATTAGGAAAAAGTCTTGTCAAAGACTTTATAATAGTTATTTTTGGTCTTTCAGGTCTTCTTGCCATATCAGGTAACGCGGAGCAAGCAGCTAAGAGCAAGAAGAACTTGGTTTGTATTCAAAACTACGGGGGTGGTTGAGATAACCATGTAGAAGAGATAAGGATAGGGTAAGAATGTTCAGTGCACTACGAACAAAGAACATAATAGAAGGGGCCTAATTATTCCTTCCTTTCTCCTGTTGAGGGATAGAACTCTTCAAATAAAGTAGGTGATACATCTGAACAAGAAGCTGACTAATACACACACACGGACAAATATATGTATATATATATATATATATATATATATATTTGGGTAGGAATTTCTGTAAAGTATTGTATATGTCATGAATGTATTATCAAGTTTACAAGATCTTTTTTACTTAAAAATCTATTGTTATAAAATGTTCTGAGTTCTTTTAAAAAACTAACTTACAACAAATGTGAAAAATATGTGAATATATATGAAACATTTAAAGTTTATCATTTACAAAACAAATTTTATAATCAGTAATATGGAATAAACATTTTCATTTTGTCCCTACACTACATTAAAAACGAATAACTATAAATAAAATAGTAACATTATTAAAATTCCTATTTATTTATGTAAGTATAAAATTTATTAAAAATTCAGTTATTGAACTTTAATTCTTCAATTATAAGACTTACATTCTCTTAGTTATTAATAAATATTGCAGACAGTATTTACACTCTTTCACATTATTTAATTATAATATTATGAACACCCACAGCGATTACATTAATTATTTCTATCTCGCATCTTTCCTCATATAACTTTTGACAAATATTTTTTTTCATATTGTTATACCACCCCTATATATATGATAACACAATGTTGTTAATTTTTCTTGAACGAATCATGTTTAGTCGATTAAATTGAAAATCATTTACAAGGATAAGAACTATATCCTTGTTTGGTGTAAGGTAAACATGTGCTTATATATATGATTTCAAAAACAAAATATTTTCTTTAATTTTAATATTTTAATTTTTAGTAAACAAAAAGTAAACATTCTTAGTTGACTATGGACAGTCAAATAATTATCTTTGATTTATGTACAAAGTCAATCGACAGGTCAAATATGAGAGCCAACAACAAGAACATCATCTATTATGTTATAACTTATAAAATAAAGGGAAAAGGGTCAAAAATACCCCTCAACTTTGGTTTATTGTTTGATTTACCCTCGCCATTAAAATAAAGTTAAATTTACCCCTACCGTTACTAATTTCACAAAAATTACCCCTCCTTTGACGGAATCCCCAAAATTGACCCAAAAGCACACGATTTTAAAAAAAAAATATTTTCTATTTTTAACCCAATGACCCTACTGATAACCCGATACCAATTAACCGATTACTCAATCCCATTTTCTCACAAATATTTTGAGTAATGACAATATCTGTTGCTAAAGAATTTGAGTAATGTCTATTGTCCTGAGTATTACCCTAGATCTTTAATAGTAATAACTCCATCCCCTTTTACTGCTCTCAGCAAAATTTCCCTATTTCTAAGGCTTCAACTTGTTATCTCATTGTAAACTCCTGTAGCTGATCATCACTCATTCTCAAAATTGGTGTTGTTGGATGTTTGAGTTTCACTCATTATGGCATTCTTAGTTTGATTGCTTCATTATTAGTCTAATTAGTTTTCTCCTTTCCCACATCAGTGTGATTGGGTTAAAATAGGGAATAGAATTTTTTTTTTAAAAGTCGGGTCAATTTTGGGGATTCCGTCAAATGAGGGGTAATTTTGGTGAAATTAGTAACAGTAGAGGTAAATTTATCTTCATTTTAACGGCGAGGGTAAAATCAAACAATAAACCAAAGTTGAGGGGCATTTTTGACCCTTTTACCTAAAATAAAAGTTCGTATACAAAAAAAAGAGTTCTAAAAATTAAATGTAATTGTCCTCTTCACATGTTCATATGACATCTAAAAAAATTAACGTGGAATACATGTGCAAACCACGCCTGGTTATATGACAAGAAAAATACACAACAAATATTATCGATAAGGTAATGTTATTGACATAGGACTAATTACATGATTGAACCTTACCAAATTGAAATAAATATATACATTATTCCAATAACTAATATTTTTTTATCGACCATCTTCAAAGGTTCACGTGAATAAGAGATATATATGCGATCCACATTGAACATTCACAAAAGAATTTGCAATATTATTTTGTGCAAGGCTAATTATTCAAATCATTGCATAAATAAGCAAATACTATTTTTTTTTCCTTAATTGGTAATCACATGCAATGCACATGCAGAAAAATTAGTTTTATTAAGTTTACCAAAAGAAATTGGGTTCTTCCTCTCTAAAATATTTCTCTCTCTAGAAACTTGAAGAAGAAGAAGAAGAAGAAGGGTTGAAGCTAGGGCTCAAGGTTAAGTCTCCATTCTCCAACTCTGTATGGGATTTTATAGCAAGATATGATAGATTTTTCATCCATGAAATCCTTGCATCCATGGAGCCCCTAAGTTCCTTAATATAAAAGTAGAAACTCACTAATTTGAGTTAGGGTTTTCTTCGAAAGTGTGGATCTTCGTGAATGTTGACACAATTGATTGAATTATTATTGTTTAAGCATGAATTGAGAAAATTCTATGTTTTTTATGATGAAATCTCATGTACCCATGCTTAAACCATATTTCAAAGATGAAATTGATGTAATTGATTTTTACTCAATGAAAGGAGAATGTATGGATTTATGTGCATTCTTATGAGATAAATAATATATGATATGTATTGCTTTGAGATTGAAGCATATGTGATTATTATGATAATTATTGCTTTGAAATTAAATCATATGTGAGGATTATGATATGAATTTCTTTGAGAGTGAAACATATGTTATGAATTGTTGATTGGTGATGTAATTGTTGTGGAAGGGATATTTCCCATATGATTTTATTATGCAATGTGAAAGGCTTAATCATACTTAATGATTCTAGGTTGAAAGAATTGCTCACATAAAACGAATCTAAGCTTAGAAACTATGAAATTGATTAGGTTCGAGGGAATTATCCATGACCACCCATGAGAAGAATATGAGGCGATTACCCATATTTCTTAGAGTCATACTAGGGGTGAATGCCTATTATCCTAAGTAAAATACAAAAGGCGAGTAACCATGTCATATGATAGAATACATGAGGCTCTTGCAAGAAATTTGTGGGCAGGCAAAAGAACTTGTTGTCCGTCAGGCAGGAGCGCAGGGCGAGCTCACGCTCGAGAAATTCGTAGACGCCGTCAGGTATCTTGCATTTGAGCGTACTAGCCCCTTTACTAATACTAATGAATGAATGGGTTGAGCTCTTCCTTAATGGAAATGATTGCACAGGGAAGTCCTAGAATGAGAGGCTAAAGTAGCAGAGTACCCATGTCACATGATGTAGGGACAACAGGCGAATACCCATGATCCTATAGTAAATTGGATAAGAGAAAACTACCCATGATCTTAAGCAAAAGAACTAGAGGCGACTACCCATGATCTTAACGTCAAAGGGCTAACTCAATTACCCATGTTCCTTTATAATAAGGCAAGAGGTGACTCCCCATGTCTTTAAAGGATAAGCTAGGATATTTTATGATAGGTGATGATCTTGGATTGTCGCTTCAGTTTTCCTTGCTTGATGAGTAATACTAGTGGTTGTTACTCATGTCTTACTAAGTATGAATTAAGGTTACTTCATGAAGTACTCCTTATATGTGAAATGATAGATTATTCTTTATGACTCTTGATGTATAACTCTTGTGTTATTTTCATTCAAGCTATCATATTTAGTATAATGTTTTACTAAGTCAAACACTTTCCTACATTTCTTATCCAAATGTAGGGTTTGACATTCCCGATTCTCATCTTTGTCGCTAGGATATCTAGTAGAAGAAGAAGTTGAAGATTGGTGAATCCTTATTTAACCGGGGATATGACCACTACTTTCCTTATGTTCTTTTCTTTTTTAGTTTTGAACATTTATGTATGGGCTGTGTCCCAAGATTCTATTGTATTAGATAGTTTTTGAGACAAGTGTATTAGACTTACACTTCGTTTTATAAAACTTTTGTTATGTTGAAAATGTTTTAATTGATATCGACTTCTATTATCTTGACTATGAAAGATTATTGGATTATATGAGGCCTATTGGGGTCTTGTATGCCATGTTACATCTAGGGGGTGCCCCAGAGTAATGACATGAATGCAAACTGAGAATCTATCTCAACTTGATCTAGATGTTGAGTACCTGAACCTAAATAATGAAACGATGTAGCACAAAGTATGCTTCAGTAGTTGGAATATACTTAGCATGCAGGATATAGATACTAAGTTTAATAAAAGATATATAAGCTGAACATTACCTAATTAAGCAATGATGTAATCTGAGCAGAGATACTGAAATAGAACTAAAAAACTAAACTGAATGCAATGACCAAGTACTAATCATGAAGATAATATGTTGAACTATAAACTGATATATATAAATGCTCAAAACCCTATAAATGCATGGAGAGTATGAGTGTGGGAGCTACTGTTAACCAACATAAACCACGTGAGCTAAGCATGGAGTCCGATGTACACGATCCATCAAAAGGACCTAATATACCTTGCTAGGGGTATAAAGGCATAATTGTGGCGTGATCACTAATGTTGATTCCCAAAAGAGGGTACTTACAATCCTACGTGGGCACATAGTTCTGGGACTGTAAGGGTACATTGAAACCTAGTCAAACTCGGTGTGAAGTCTACACCCAACTAAATATATACGAAAATTTAATGAACAATATACTGAATAGCTCAAAACATTGGCACACTAACTTGCAATGCAACATTTATATACTTATAATAAGACATTCAAAATCTGGAGCACAATTTTCTATTTAAATTACCTAACAAGTGTAAGTCATGAACTAAGATAATTTATATAATCTAGGTTTCTGAGTTTTATACAAGGAATTCTGCAACGTTTCTAAGAAAATATGTTACTTGGACTTTGAAATCTATAGCAGCTGAAATCACAACAAATTCCAAAGATTTATTCAAACCTTAGGTCTATACAATCTATACTGACTGAACTGTAGGGACCTAATGGATGATAGGAACCCACTAGTGAAATCCCACATACCTGGTGAAGAAATCTAAAGAAAAATCATTTGGATTTTGGGGCTAAAAAAGGAAGAACACTATTTCTTATTCTTGAAAGAAACCTGTCACACCCCGAGCTACCCACGAGACGTGGACATGGAATCTAGGACCACAAGTCATCCCAAGATAACCCTGCTGGCATGATCATGAGAATACTAAAGATAATAAACTGAATGCGGAAGCTAAATCATAATTTAGACTGAAAAGATGGGGAATACCCATATTCTATAACTTACATATTTGAAAACAATGAGTTTAATACAAAGGAAATATTAACTCAATACTAAGTTGAAACTAACTATGTCTGAAAATAGCCTCTAAGCTGGACTAGAAATACTGGGACAAGCCCCAGCTAAGTCTAGCAAAAACTGAAACTAAAGGACTGAATACTGAAAAGGAACTCATGACTATTGTCCTCGGAGAATGAAGACTCACCACTGAATATGATGAACTGGAGATCGAAAATCATTCTATGCGTGATCTGGATGCTGAGAACCTGAACCTACATCACGAGAAGATGTAGCGCACGTATGCGTCAGTACATGAAGGGTACCGAGCATGTAGGATAGAATAAAACCAAAACAAAACATAACTGAACAAGCACAAAAGCAAGTATAATAATCTGAACATGATATAGAGAATTCTAAGCTAACTGAATGCAATGACCAATATATAACATGCTGAAACTGAATACTGAATATACTGATAAATGGTCAATGCAATAGAGTCTGACTGAACTGTGAGAGCTCCTAATAACCCATAATAAAACCACATGAGCTAAATGTGGAGTCCGATGTATACGCCCTATCGAGAGGACCCAATATACCCTGCCAGAGGTATAAAGGCATGCTGGCGTGATCACTAAACTGATTGCCCATAGAGGGGACTTACAACATACTTGGCTAGTAGTTCTAGGATTAATTGGGTACGCTGAACCCTAGTCCAACTCGGTATTATGCTACTCCTAATGAATTATGTAATTAACTGATTATGAATGAGTTTCTATAAATACTGGATAGCTCAAAACTAAACATGCAAACTGAGAATGCAACAATTAATCTAGTAATTATGCATTTATAACTGAGGCATGTATATTTGAAGTAACTGAAATATCTGACCTAGCATGTGTAATTTAAGAACTAAATAAATACATAGCTAGGGTACTGAAATTCATGTGATAAACTGAAAAATAACATGGAAATCTAATTTGGAACATATAACTAATTAATTCATGAAGTTCTGTTGAATTTCTAAAAACTCTAGGTCTAATCATGATATGACAATCAAGAATGTGACTAAAAACTAGGAATCCAATGGGTGAATGGAACCCACTAGTGAAATTCCACATACCTGGTGATGAAATTCACGGAGAAATATTTAGATTTTGGGGATGGAACTGCTGGAACCTTGCTATGTTCTTGAACTAGGGTTCTTGACATTTTTCTCCTTTCTTGCTTCTAATTTTCTATGTTTTGATTAATGATTTGACTTAGGTAAGTTTTAGTTATGTTTCTAGGCTTAAACTGACTAAAATATGATGATTTAGGGTCAAAACAACGTATCTTAGAGTTTAAACGAAGTGGGAAAAGACCAAACGACTCCTCAGTAAGTTGTTGTCAGACCAAACAACGACCTGGATAGACGGTCCGTCGTTCAATCGACGGTCTGTCGTTTGGTTTGTAGATTGGGTCTGTTCAACAGCCTTTACCAAAACGGGCATACCTTTTTATTCTAAGCTCTGATTTTAGGAAGGCCGGTGGCTATGGAAAGCTAATTCAGTTATATATCTTTTGGTATGTCATGGGTTACCTAATTTATTTTGTGATAAGAGTTATGATCATTTGAAGTTGATGCAACTGTATTTGCCCCCTAACTGTCTGCTAATTCCCACCTACGGACCGTGGGTCCACCTACGGACCGTGCTGGTCATTCGTGGTTCTTGTCAGAGAGTGGGTGAATGGGGTGTCGATCGACGGTCACAGACTACGGACCGTAGGTTCGTCCGTCGATAGGACTTGATCAAATTTTCCTGGGATAAGATTTTGGGGGTTTCTGACCCCATTAACGGATGTGCAGGATGGACCGTGGGTCAGTCTATGGTCCGTCGATGTCCACGTTCGTTGCACCTGCAGGTTTTTCTGAAAATTTGGTTTTTTGGGTCTGTTTTGGATACGGGGTGTTACAAAACCGGCACCTCTTTCTCTTTATTTTAGTAAAACGACATAGCTAAGGCATCAATGGATGTAGTTTAAGTGTCTCAATGAATAAGGAAAGGACAAAGATGACCCTGACATAAAATCTTACAAAGGCCATTAACTACGGTACTCACGGGCCAACTACGATACTCATGGGCTATTGTTTGAACAATCGACTGTCAAACGGGGTCATGGTTTTAGATCACGTGGTTTATGTCAGTTAATAGTATCTCCCAAAGTCAGACTCTTACTACATTGGACCAGGTTTTCAGCAGTTATATCACTGTATTGTTCATCATGTTATATTCATGATTAGTACTTGGTCACTTCATTCAGCTTAACTTTTTAGTTATGTTTCGGCATTTATATTCTTGTTCAGATTATGTAATTGCTATGTTACACTTTGTTTTCCTCATATATATTTTTCAGCTTAGTATCTATATCATGCATGCTTAGTACATTCAAAGTAGTTTCTCATACTCTGCGCTCCTTTCAAGATATAGGTTTAGGTACTCAGCATACAGATCACGCTTAAATTGATTCTCCGTGAACATTCAACAACTTCGAAGGTGAGTTATCATATTTCGAGGACAATATACATGCTTTCATTTTAGTCATTATTTTTAGTTTCAGTTTTATTAGAGTTAGATGGGAGCATGTCTCATCAACTCAACTCATTTAGAGGGTTTTCAGACGTAATAGTAGATTCAGCTTGAGTTGTTAAGTGGTTGTTTCAGTTATCACAAGCCCTAGTTTATTTCACTTACATTCAGTGCATTTAGGTTTTTCCCCATTTTCAGGTATCCTTTATTGTAGTTTCAGCACAGTCCATGTTTTAGTAAACTATTTTCAGTATTTTGATGATATGCCAGATTCAGCATTAGCTTTGTGTCACGACCCAAAATTGAGCCGCGAGTGGCACCCACACTTATCCTACTATGTGAGCGAACCAACCAATCTAAAACCCCAACATATTGAACAAAATACAAAGCGGAAGACTTAAAACTCATTATCCCCAAAATCTGGAAGTCATCATCACAAGAACATCTATCCTCAAGTTACTAATCTAAAAGTATCTAAGAAGCTAAAATAAATAAAAGGCTAGTCCATGCCGGAAGTTCAAGGCATCAAGACATTGAAGGGAAGATCCAGTCCAAGCTAGAAGCATTAGCTCACCCTGAAATCCGGTGTAGTGAAGACTGGCTAGAATTGCTGCTGAGTTGAAGACGACGGTACGTTTGCTGCATTCCCCAAATAACAAAGAAAGAAACAACAAGTAGGGGGTCAGTACAAAACACAAGTACTGAGTAGGTATCATCGGCCAACTCAAAATAGAAAACAGTATATATCAGTTCATATCATAAATCAACTACAATACTCAACATGTAGCAACAAGTACTATAATCATCAATAAGTACTACCAAGTTCATCCATGAGGACTCAAGCCTCAATACCACACTCATTTGGGAATTAGGTTCATTACATTGAGTATATTAACATCTCTCAAGATTCATTATCTTTCTTCCTCTTGTGTCGGTACGTGACACTCCGATCCCCTACTACTATGTGTCGGAACGTGACACTCCGATTCCCTAATTCTACGTGTCGGTTCGTGACACCCGATCCCTTAATACTATGTGTCGGAACGTGAC